>JAKSZT010000049.1:2929132-3018160 GCA_026826555.1 Tolypeutes matacus | reverse complement strand
TATCAATGCAACTGGAAAAAGACCTTGGCCAAAAGGGGGGAAGGTAAAGACAAATGAGTTTATATGGCTAAGAGACTTCAAATGATTCGGGAGGTCATTCCAGAGGTTATGCTTATGTACATCTCAGCAGGATCTCATTGACTGCCAAAGTAGATACTACCCCAAATAGCAGGGCTCCTGAAGGCTCTGGAGACATCCAGACACTATATTCAAGGCAGATAGCTCAAGAGTTTGGTGCCTTGCCAGTGGGCCCTACTTTGGAATTTATGCTCCCCAGTGTGACAGAGTTGGACTCAGTTGTGGTTTCCCTACACATGGCTCTTCTGTCCTTCTATTTGAACCTATAATTAGTGCTAGAGTTGGTATGTGTATATCCAAGAGACTTAAATCTTTGGGCTGTCCATGTGCCAGCTGGGCCCTGAATCTCAATGGAGTTGCAATACCTACTCTCCAGTTCACTGGTCTCATCCATGACAACTAACAAGGAGGTGATGATGGACAACCACCAAGGAACCAATAGAGTCTACAACTGCAAGCAAGAGAGTCCCATTCAATGGCCCCATGGGATTGCAGTCCCCTCTCAATTAGAGATGGAGTACACATCACTATCCCAGAATCCTCGGGATTGGGGAATGAACTATGGACTAAAGTAGACTTACTGGTATTCTACTATAGACTTATTGTGATTCTAGCAATGAAAGAAATTATATCATTGGTGTAGAGGTGTGGCCACTGGTGGTTCTGAAGTCAGGGAGAGGGAAAAACAGGTGTAATACAGGGGCATTTGGGGGACTTGAGAATTGTCGTGAATGGCATTGCAACGACAGATACAGGCCATTATATACCTTACCATAATCTACAGAATTGGGTGGGAGAGAGTATAAACTACAATGTAAACTTTAATCCACGCTTAGTGGTAATGCACCAAAATGTGTTCATCAATTGCAACGAATGTACCTCACTAATGAAGGATGTTGTTAATGTGGGAAAATGTGGGAGCTGTGGGGATCTGGGCATATGGGAATCCCCTATATTTTTACGTGACATTTGTGTAATCTAAGTATCTTTAAAAAAATAAAATAAAAAAGTAATCATAATGATAGCGAATCATTTTTTAAAAACGATTAAGTGCCAGGCACTGTGCTATGTGTTTTTAATGGAATATGATACAAAATCTAAAGCTCACAGGGCATGATCTGGAAGGAGGTTTTCAAGTATAAAATCATAATAGCTAAAAGTCCACTAGACTGGCCTTATTTCTTTTAAGTTTTTTTTTCCTTTAGATTTCATGACCCTCCTAAAAGTTGTATGAAGGAGGAAAAAAGTTAATTGAGTAATGTAGTGCGTTGGCTTGAGTTCATGGGAGTGTACTTTCTTTGGTTAAGAAGAAGTTATTACAAAATTCAAATGCATTAATATCACATATCATATTTTAGAACATGCTTTCCACTATTGTATTCCTTTGACTTCTAGGCATTTGCATGCACTCAAATGGTTCTATGTTTGGAGTTATGATAAGGTTTAAGTAATTGAATTCTAGTCTTCATCAATAGTTAATATTCATTAAGTACTTAAAACATATAAGGGTATATTTGCAAAAGTAACATGAAATTTAAAATATGTTCATACAAATAAATAGAAATAAAATCTTTTAAAGGAATATCAATGCACAAGTAACTAAATAATATTTGGCAATCAATATCATTGCATTTAAAACAAGAATGATTGCATTATTCTACATGTGGCTTTTATGGTTTCCTATGATCTAGACCATTAAAGATACAGTTGGGAGACAATTCTCCACAGGTCCTACATGGTGCTAAACATCTTATGAGCAGGCCATATAATGAACTGGCCTTTTGTTCTAGACTGTCCCCTCAAGGGTCTTTAAACAGTGAACAGCATGAAAACATTGAGACGTTGACTCCTTCTAGAGCACAGGGCAAGTTACTGTTCCCTGCAGTCTGTCTCCCTCTAAAGCAAAGTTCAAACACATTTGTTTGTAGCCCATTATAAAAGATTTGGGTTTCATAAGCTCGGCTTCCTTAGCTGGGATGCAAACCCACTTCATGCAAACACCCACCTGGGCCCCTCAGACTTGGGAGGCAAGAGGAACCAATGTAAGCATGACCCAAAGTAAGCATGACTCAATGTAAGCAATGTAAGACGACACAAAATCTAAACCCGCAAGATCACAGGACATGATGTGGGAGGAGGTTTTAAGGTATACAGTAATAATAAATAAAAGGCCATTTGCCTTTGTGTCTGACCAGGAATTTCATGTCTTCCACCGGCATTCATAAATGCTGACAGCTAACTTGTTAGCTTACAAGTAGCATAAAATCTCAGCTTGGAAAGAACTGGAATAAATTGAGCAGAGGAGTGACATAATCTGGCTGAATGGAACTGCTGTGGCTACCATGTGGAGAAAAGACTTAAGCAGAGTAGGAGAACCAGAAGAAAGCAGGAGGTTACTGCAAAGTCCAGATGAGAAACAATGTTTGGGACAGGGTGGTTGCAACAAGATGATGAGAATGATCCACTCTGGATGTAGTTTGTAGATGGGATTAACAGACATCAGCTGCCACGTGTGAGATGATTTCAAAGTCTTCGACTTGCGCATCGGAGATGATGGAGTTACCTTTTAATGAAATGGAGAAGACTATGAAGAAGCAGGTTTTGAGGGAATCAGCAGCTCAGGTTTAAACATGTTATATTTGAGATTTCCATGAGGTGCCCAGGTAGAGATGGCAAGTAGAGAGCTGGAGAAGGGTCTTCAGTTCAGGTAGAAGTCCAGGCTGGATGTATGAAGTGGAAAGTCATCAGACTGAAAAGTAGCAGCCAGAGAACAAAGAGGGAATCCAAAGTGTGGTGGCTGCTGTTACGGAACCAAGTCCAGAAAAGGGTTCAAGGAGAAGGAAGATACCATCTTGTCAAATGCTGTGGATCAGTGGGATAAAGGGGTCTATGTGTTGTGGGTTAAAAGGAGATTCAGAAGGGAGAGGCTGAGGACGGTGAACACAGTTAACTTCTGAGGAGCATGCTCTGTAAAGCAAAGGGGAAAATGGCCCCAGGCATTGGAGGGTGAGTGGGATCAGAAGGAAATTTTTTAAGATGTGGGAAATAAAAACATGTTTCAATGCTGATAGATAAGATCTGCTAGAAAGGAAAGTTTTTGGAACAATGTTGTTGAATAGGCACAGAGACAGGTCCAGATGCAACAGGAGTTGACCATCTAGGGGCATCGACAGTTTTTCCAAGGCAAAAGAGAAGAGCTGGTGCTTACAGGTGGGCAGAAGTGGCACTGGAGCTCATGAATATCCTTTTCTGGTTGTTTCCATTTTCTCAGTGAAATAGAGAAAATAGCTGAGGCTAGGGATAGGGAATTGGAAGATAGATGTCCGAGAAGACAGGAGAAAAATATGTTACTCACTGAGGAAAGTGGAAGAATGAATACACCGGGAAATATCATGTGATCATGAGGCAGCACCAAGAACCGTCTCTAGGGTAGAAATCATCACTTTAAAGTGAGAACAGATGGCATTGTTCTGATTTCTTCTCCAGCCACATTCAGCTGTGTAGATTCTGGATCTCTGGGTGGAGCTCCACATTAATCAGTTTGTGCTTTAGTAAATATGACATATCACAAGAGAGACAAAGCCATCGCAGGGGAGTGGAAGGCAGTCATTACAGTATTAGACCATGGACTTTAAGCTGCATAGAAATGAAGGGCACATATGACAGGATGACGGTTATTGGGAAAATGGTATGATCAATAGATTGTAGGTCTTGGTGGCACTGACATACTATTGGAATTGTGTCATTAGAAGAAGGGAGCTGGGAAGACAGGAAGTGGTATGATGAGATGCCTGAACTGGAGGGGTTCCAGGTATTGATAAGAAAAGGTCAAGGTAAAACCTTGGGAGAGTTGGATGGGGCAGAGGAGAAAATCCCTGAAGAATTGAGGCCAGGGAACCTGGAGACTCTGGAACTGAAGGATTGTCTGTGTGGACGCTGAAACCACCGTAAATTATGATCGGAGCAGTGTAGAGAGTGACAGTGAGCCAGAAAACCAGCTACACAAGGATGGAGGAGGGACAGGTGATGCTGGAATAAGGACAGGTGGCTGATGCAGTGGTCTGATAACATGAGGCTCACACAGAAGAGTAGTCTACGCAACAATAAGAAATAAGCAGGACCACTCCCCACCTCCATGCCTTGTGTTATATGGAGGCTAGGACAGAGAACGTTGACTCTTTGAGAGGACTGCAGGAGCCGTGCCCTCAGGAGAGTCAGGTTCAATTAGAGCAGGGATGGGACATTCAGAGAAGAGATTGAGAAATAGCAAAATCTGATTATGATAATGCCTAATGGTGAGTTTGAATGCATGGTGGAGATATTTCAAAAGACGTGAGGAAGAGAACATCTGGTTGTTATTGACAAGGAGAACAGGAATAAGCAAACTGATAAGATTAGTTCTGATTGTCCCTCCTCAGTCCGGATGATGAAGGGAAGAAGGCTTTGGAGTCTTGTCAGAGTTCTGATGTTCTTAGTTGATTCCAGCTGGTGGAAGAATGGGGGCTCAGGAGAGTGCTTTCCCAGCCAAAGCACAGGCTCTGCCACCTTCTGCGGATGGAGGTGTGGAGGGCGATGGAGAGTGTTTTTCCACCCAAAGCACAGGCTCTGCTGACATATGCTGGTGGAGCAATTATGCCCTGGACATGCATCTTCCCTAAAGTTCTTTGGTTTTGAACCTTATAAATTGAAATGTAATATCCATACAGAAAGCATCCCAAATCATAAATGTACAGCTCCCAACACGTCAGTGTAAGCCACTGAGCTCAAAAACAGAGTATCAACACACCACCAAACACCCCTCTCACCTCCTCCCAAGTCATCACCCTCTGTCTCCTCTCCCAAGTAACCCACTTTTCCTAAGTACAACATATTAGAGCAGTTTTGCCTATTTTTTAAATTTATATAAATGGGCTCATGTAATGTTGTATTAGAGTTCTTGTACCCTAGAGCTGTAATGTGTTCATTTTCTTTGCTGGGTAATATTCCCTTGCATTTCGACATCAGAATTCATCCATTCATTCTCCTGCTGATGAACACGTATGCCTTCAACCTCTAAGCAATACAAACAATGCTGCCATGAGCTTTCACGTGCATTTCTGTTATGCTTATGAACGTGTTCTGATCAATGAGAACCTAGAGACAGATTCATTATGTCAGCTGTGCAAATTTAGAAGGTAAGGCCAAAAGTTTCATCAGCAATTTTGAATGAATTTTCATCCCACCAGCTCTGGAGTTTTCATTGCTCCATATCTTGGCCCACAGTTGGTCATATCAGTTTTTTAAATGTCTTCTCAAAGAATGACTAACATAGGCTGGGGGAAAATATTTGCAAAAGGATATATGCAATTTTAAAAAGCTCTCAAAACTCAATAATTAAAAGAAAAACTCATGCAGTAAAGAATCCCCAAAGATACATGGATGTTAAACAAGACTGTGGACATCATTAATCATTAGGGATGCAAATTAAAACTATAATGAAGTGCCACTTTACACCTATTAGAATGGCTAAAATTTAAAAGACTGATCAAACCCAGTGTTGATGAGAAGGTAGAGGAACTGGAAGCTCATACACTCATCATGGGAACATAAAATGGAACAACCACTCTAGAAAACAATTTGGCAGTTTCTTTAATTTAAAAGTTAAATTTTAAAAGTTAAGCATACACCTACTATATGATCCAGTCCTTCCACTCCTAGGTATTTATCCGAGAGAACAGAAAGCATATGTCCATGCAATGCCTTGCACAACACCTAGCAGATTTATTTGTAATAACCAAAACCTGGAAACAGCTCAAATGTCTAGCAACAGGTGAATGGACAAACAAATTGGGGTATACCCACAAGATGGGATATTACTAAAAAAAAATACAGAATATTAATGCACACAACATGGATAAATGTCGAGTGAAAGAAGCCAGGCAAAAAAAGAATCCATAATGTAAGATTCCATTTATATAAAATTCTAGAAAGTGCAAACTAATGTATAGTGACAGAAGGTGGATCAGTGATTTCCTGAGGAGGGAAAGGGCAGAGAGGGACCACAAGCTCAGCTTAAATGGGGCAAGGAAACTTTGGACGGCCATGGACATGTTTACTGTCTTGATTGTGGTGACAGTTACACGGCAGTGTATATATACGTACATATATATTTATATATATAGTTCAAAACTTATCAGATAATACATTTTAATATGGATAATATTCTATAACAAGTATATCTCAATCAAACTGTTTTTAAAAGTTAACTTCTGGCAGTGGGTCTCACTGTATTTTCAAAGTGCATTTCCTTGAGTTACTTTAGGTTGAGCATCCTTTCCTACATTTATTAGCCATTTGAAAATTCTGATATTTTTAATGGTCCTGCTCTAGTCTTTTGTCAATGTTTATTGTGCTGTCCATCTTTTTATTTATAAACGTTCGTTATTCTGGATTTGAAACTTCTGTCTATTATAAGTTGTTGCAAACTTTATCTCCCATTGTGTGGCTTGCATTTTCTCCTTGCCAATGGCTTTTTCAAACACCACCAGGTCTCAAATTTAATGCAGTCCAATCCATCAGTTTTTTCACTTATGGGGAGCTCTTCATATTTCCTCTTTAAAAAATCTTTCCAAACCAGTTAAACTTGTGATAAATTTGATAATGGGATTTTCCTAGGAATTACTCTATCTTACTGTAGCAGTTTGGCAGTTTGATGTAATTATGAATTCCAAAAATAGATATTGGATTATGCTTGTAAACTGGTCTGTTAATCTGGGCATGATTAAGTTATGATTAGGGCGTTGACTGGGCCACGTCAGTAGGGCATTGAGCCCCACCCCTTGGTGTTGGGGGTGGGAATCAATTATAAAAAGCATGGCAAAGGACAGAGGGAACAGTTTGGAGTTGGAGTTGGAGTTGTGATGCGAAGTCTTGAGCTGGAGTCCCGGGAAGTAATGGACAGAGGAGCTTGGTTGTGAGGAAAGAGAGAAGGTCTTGGGAAGAGAAGCAAGCCATCTGCCTGATAGTCTACAGCTGGCCTTGTGGCAAGAAGCAAGCCTGAGCCCAGAGAGAGGCAAGTCCCAGAAAGAGAGAACCCGAGAAGCCTGAACCCTGGCAAACGTCGGCAGCTGTCATGCTCCAACACGTGGCAACAGATTTGGTGAAGGAAGAAACATATGCTTTATGGCCCAGTAACTGTAAGCTTCTGCTCCAAATAAATACGCTTTATAAAGACCAACCAGTTTCTGGTATTTTGCATCAGCACCCCTTTGGCTGACTAATACAATTACCTATATTTTCAAATGTATTAAAATAAATTTTTTCCACTATCCCCTGATTATTTTAAAGTCTGAAAGAACTGCAGTCCTGGTTTTTATTCCTTCAGTGGGTTCTTGTCTTTTTTATTTTCTTCTTAGTCAGTCTTCAAAGCAGTTTATCACTTTTTAAATTCTTTTCTAAAATACAATTTTTGCCTTTCTTCTTCTCTATTGTGTTATTATTGACACTATTAACTAATTTTCTGATCTTTATTATTTACTTCCTTCTGTTTTCTTTGGGTTTAAATCACTCTTCTGTCTCTATCTTCTTGAGTTGGAAGCTAACATAAATGTTTTCCAATTTTTGCTTTTTTTGTAATAAGTACATATTTAAGACTATAAGTTTCCCTCAAGCAGTCCTATAGCTGCAACCCGCAAACTTTGATATGGAGCACTTTCATTTTCATTCACTATAGCATATTTCCTATAACCACAGGGATTCATTCTTTGATTTGTGGATTACTCAGAAGTGTATTGCCCAATTTCACAATACAGAGATCTTCTATTTAGCTTTATGGTACTGCCATCTAGCCCGATTGCACTGAGGTCAGAGAGCATATTCTGTAAAATGTCCATCTTTTAAAATGTGCAGCAGATGGATCAAATTTTATAATTTTTATAAATATGCCTGAAAGGACAGTGTATTATGGATTTGGGGTACAGGGATATAGATTTTCCTGTCACTGAATCAAGGGGTGAATTTTATTTTTTATTTCTCCTCTGCAAATTTGAATTTGTTTATCTCTCCTTTTGGAACTCACAATTCATATATTTATATTTTGGCGACAAAAATTTATAATTGTTACATCTTCCTAGTTCCTTCAGTTTTATTTCAATTATTGCATATTATATCTTATTTTCATCCTTTTACTTTCAACTTTTATAAATTTATATATTTTAGATGTGTCTTTTATAAATAGCATAAAGCTATTTTCCAAACAAATTTGAAAAATTTGTATTTTGTCCCTGTGCTACATAATGTACATTTGAACATATTTGATTTAAATTTACCATATTATTCACCTTACATCTGTCCCACCTGTTCTGTTCCTTTTTCTCTAATTTTTTGTCTTCTTTCAAATTGCTTTTCTTTAACTATTGCCACCCCACTTTACTTTGTAGTAGTTGTACAGCTACTCTGTTCTTTAACTCTTCTTGCAATGGATGCCCCATACATTTTAACACACATCCTTGAATTTCCACAATCGAATGTTCATGGTGATTTTACAATTCCTCAGCCAACGTGACAATTTGGGAGAGTATTTCTGAGACCCTCATGTGCATACAGATTATATAGGGATTTTGTTAGGGCTCACATTCTCAGTTAGCAGGTGTGGGGTGGGAGTGAGCTCCTCCATGCTAGCAATCTCCCAGGTGACGGTGACGTGCTGACCCATTGGCCAGCTCCAAACTTTGGAGCACTATGTACTAATCTTTCAATCTTGTGCCATTGTCATTTATTGTAATTCTCTCCATTTTGATCACACAAGGCATTGTTACTGCTGTTGTTTCGTTGCTTTGCTCTGCACCATCAACCGTCATTCTGATTTACCCAGATACTTATTCTCATTGCCCTCTTCTGCAGGACAAAGAACTCATCTGAGCATGCTCTTCAGTCAAGGTCTGCTAACGAAGAATTATTTTGGTTCATTTTTATAAAGAACAATTTCACTGGGTGTGGCAGACAGAAATTTAAGGTATCCCCAAGGTTGTCTGCCCTTGGTACCTTTGATTATGGTACGTCTTGCAGATGTAACTAGTTACCAATCAGTTGACCCTGAAGTGGATGGTGATCTGGGCTGCCCCCTCTAAGCACCTGGGCTATCTCTCTGGCTGGTACAAGAAGTCGAGAAGTGACAGAGAGATTTGAAGAACGCTTGCTGGATTTAAGATGGGAGGACCACGTGCTTTCATCCTCTGTTTCCTAATCTAGCATCTAATCCCCCAATTATCTAATCCCAGCGTATAATATGCTGATAGAATTCTTATTTTTTATTATTGTGTTTTTAGTACTGGAAATTTCATTTAATCCTTTTTTATATTTCCTAATTCTCTACTCAGATCTAAGTTGTTCTTGGTTTATTTTTCTGTTACTGTTGTCAACACTTTGAGTATATAATGGGAACTATTTTAAAGTTAGGTTCTGAAAACCCCTTTACGTGGAACGTTTATCCTAATTCAGTTTTCAATTGCTTCACTTTACTTTCTTTCCCATGGTATTATGACAGGGAAAATTATATTTGAGGGTTTCTTCAAATTGTCTTCAGGGGTTGCGATGATGTGAACCTGGGTCCAGAGCACGCGGGGCAGCTCACCTCCAGTTCACACGCTCACCTGGATGCAGGCTGGTGGGGCACAGGCAGTGCCCGTGCCGCCTGCTGGCCCACACCTGGCTGAGCCCTGCCCTATCTGTGACCCTCCCCACACTCAGCCTCTCAACAGCCTTTTCCGAACTGGCCGATGAAGAATGGTGCCAAAGCCAGGTTCAGATATCAAGTTCTTTTCATTCCTCACAGACCTGGGCCCCGAATTTGTCTCAATACATTTACATCTCCAACTCGATCAAGTAGATTCTTTTTTTTTTAACTTTATTTTGTGCATATATCGTTTCACACCTATCAGAATGGCCACTATTAAAAAGACAGAGAACTACAGTGTTGGAGCGGATGTGGAGAGAGAGGAACACTTCTTCACTGTTGGTGGGAATGCAGGATGGTACAACCACTATGGAGGACTGTTTGGCAGTTCCTAAAGAAGTTGAATATAGACTTGCCACGTGACCCTGCAATACCACTACTGGGTATATACCCAGAAGAACTGAGAGCAGTGACACGAACAGACATCTGCACACCGATGTTCATAGCCACATTATTCACCATTGCCAAAAGTTGGAACCAACCCAGGTGTCCATCAACAGATGAATGGATAAACAAACTGTGGTCTATTCACACGATGGAATATTATGCAGCTGTAAGAAGAAATGAAGTAATAAAGCATATGGCAACATGGATGAATCTGAGGACATTATGTTGAGTGAAGCAAGTAGATTCTTTAAAAAGGTTTTGTTTAGCTTATTTTAATTGTCCTAATTGGAAGTTGTTATAAATTACTCAATCTCCCATTAGAGGAATTAGAGGTTCTACCATACTTAATTATCTTGTAACAGTATTTTAGAACTAATACTATATCACCGATTTTTTGTGGTGGCTTTACAATAAACCCTGCCAATAGCATATAGTAAAATATTTACAGGGAATCGTGTGCTGAAGCCCCAGGGGGAACTTAATTCACTCATCCGAAAGCCTGAGACATCCCTGGAGACGCTGTGGAAGCCCCCAGGGCGTTCTGACGGCAGGTCAGCACGGCGCCAGCAGACAACCCATGACGCGGGTGCAGAGGAGGCAGCGTGTAGGCTGCGGCGGCACATCGCCGGGCACAGTCAGGGACAAAGGGAGCGGCTGCCAGCACTGAGATGGGGCTGTGGGGCGGCCCTCGACTCGGGTCTCAAAACGGGCAAGACCGGCGGAAGTGATGTGGAGAAGCCCAGGGACAGGACAACTTGGGTACTGAAAGCACCTGTCAATTTTAATGAACTACCCAGTCTCAGCTTTAAAAGTTCCTGCTTACAAGTTTAGATGATTGGGATTATACCAGGAAGTACAAAACTTTGAGATTATTAGTTTAGGCTAAGAAAAGATACAAATAAAAGACTAACAGGATAGAAAAAGTTAACCCTTTCCAGTAATTTAGCCAGGATTTCTGCCTATTCTCAGGCAAAGAATAGCAAGCCCGTTTATGAATTATATTTTCTGTTTGGCTACATTACTTTAGTATACTTTAAATGTGGTTATTATCTCAATAAGCATTCTTTAAAATTTCAGGTTTGTGAGATGACTGTAACAAGTTTAGTACATGTCCATGTTATGATTTGCTCATTCTTTGGTAGCAAGCAGGAATGAGTTCTCATACAGGACATTTTCCACCTAAATGCAATGAAAATGAAGCTCGGTTCTCATTCAACAACTGATAGGGAGTTCTCTTTGTTTATGTCTTTGAACTGGTAGGGCCTGTGATATGCTTAATTTTTTTTTTTAAACAGAGCTAGTCTAAGAATTTATCTTGTTGCCTATTCAGTAATAAACTAAAAATGAAATAGAAAAAAATGCACATTAAAATATATGTGGTAACATTAAAAAAAAAAAAACCAATGGAACTGAGACAACTAGCAAGATGGCAGCAGAGTAAAGAGCTCCTAGAATCAGCTTCTGCTACAGGGCAGTTGGTGATTACCCAGAGCTATCTAAAGCACTTGTTTGGGGGCTCCAGGAGACCAGAAGTGCATCCTGCAACATCCTTGAAAGAATGGAAGAGACTGCCCATCTGCAGAGAAGAATCATAAGTAGAGCCCTCCACGCCCCAGAGACTGGTGCCCATCCTTCACTGGAGGCACAAGCCACCTCGGGAGCTGTTCCGTGGCTGGAATTGGAAGCTCCATTTCCCAAAAACGGGGGAGGAAGAGATGGCTGGGCACCAACTTCAGCTACTGATTAGTAAATTTGGCTAGCTAAAGTATAATCCCAAGAACAGCTAAAGTTTGAGCCTGTCCAAGTCAGAAGGAGGCCGGTAGCCGCCATTTTTACTCCACCCCCAGCATGAGGGGAAGCGGGGCTGACTGAAAATCACAGTGATGGTAGAGACCAGTTTCTTTCACCCAGATCGGCCTGCAGCCCTAGCCTAGGCTTCAGCCCCAGCTCTAGCAGGGAGGAAGCTGATGGGCCCTGCACCATCCTATCCAGGTAACTGCAGGTACATTTAGCTGGCACTGATTGAGTAACTGGAAGTCTACTGGGGCAACTGTGGTCATCTTGGACCTGCACTGCATAGATTGCTGCCCACACCTGCAGCTCCATCACTGCCCCAGGCAGGGGAAAAGGGGTGTGAAACTTCATAAGTCTCTCTGGGCAACCATAGTCTAGGCCTGCATGAGTTAGATTATTACACACAGGTGTGGCTCTGTCCCTACCCCTGACAAAGGAGAAAGTTGGGAGAAGCTTCATTAGTCCCTGGGGCAATGAGGGCAGCTTGAGTCTCCACAGCTTACAGCACCAACTACATCCTTGGCTCCTACTACACAACCAGCAAGGAAGAAATGGCAAGAAAGCCCTAAACTAAAGAGAGAAACTGCATGCAGAATAAATACTCTAGTAAGCCAGATGCCAAGACACCAACAAAGAATTACAATCCACACCAAGAAACAGGAAGATATGGCCCAGTTAAAGGAACAAGATAAGCCTCCAATGACATAAAGGAGTTGAGACAACTAATCATAGATGTTCAAACAAATCCCCTTAATAAATTAAATTAGATGGCTAAAGAGATTAAGGATATTAAGAAGACATTGGACAAGCACAAAGAAGAATTTGAAAACATACATAGAAATATAGCAGATCTTATGGGAATGAAAGGTGCAATAAATTAAAAATACACTGGTATCATATAATAGCAGATTTGAGGAGGAAGAAGAAAGGATTGGTGAGCTTGAAGAAATGGCCTCTGAAAGTGAACATAAAAGGAACAGAGGAAGAAAAGATTGGAAAAACTTGAACAAGTTCTCAGGGAACTAAAGGGCAGCGAGAGATGTGCAAACATACATGCCATGGGTGTCCCAGAAGGAGAAGAGAAGGAAAAAGGGACAGAAGGAATATTTGAAGAAATAATGGTAGAAAACTTCCCAACCCTATTGAAGGACATAGATATCCATGTCCAAGAAGCACGATGTAAGCCCACCTGAAAAAATATGATTAGACAAACTCTGAGACACATACTAATCAGAATGTCAAATGCCAAAGAAAAAGAGAGAATTCTGAGAGCAGCAAGAGAAAAGCAATGCATAACATATAAGGGATACCCAATAAGATTAAGTGCTGAAACCATGGAGGCAAGAAGAGAGTGGTATGATATATTTAAGATACTGCAAGAGAAAAACTTCCAGCCAAGAATCTTATATCTGGCAAGATTGTCTTTCAAAAATGAGGGTGAGTTTAGAATATCCACAGATAAACAGAAACTGAGAGAGTTTGTAACCAAGAGACCTGCTTTGCAGGAAATAATAAAGGGTGTGCTACAGCCTGAAAAGAAAAGACAGGAGAGAGAGGCCTGGAAGAGAGTATAGAAATGAAGATCAATAAAAGTAACTAAAAGTGTCAAAAGAGTGGTAAAAATAAAATATGACAGATAATTCCCAAATATTCAGGAATAAACTTAACCAATGATGTAAAGCACTCGTATTCAGAAAACTACAACTCATTGTTAAAAGAAATTTTTAAAATGACAAATAATTGGAAGAACATTCCATGCTCATGGATTGAAAGACTAAATATCATTAAGACGTCAATTCTACTCAAATTGATGCACAGATTCAATGCAATCCCAATAAAAATTCCACCAACATTTTTTAAATAAATGGAAAACATAATTATCAAATTTATTTGGAAGGGTATGGGGTCCTGAATAGCCAGAAACATCTTAAAAAGGAAAAGCAAAGTTGGAAGACTCTCATTTCCAGACTTTAAATCGTATTACTTAGCTACAATGGTAAAAGCAGCATGGTACTGGCATAAAGACAGACACACACATCAATGGAACCAAATTGATGGTTAAAAAACAGATCCTCACATTTGACTAGCCTGTCAAAGCCACCCAGCTCTGGCAGAACAGTTCATTCCACAAATTTGCTGAGAAATTTGGATACCCATAGCAAAAGAAGGAAAGAGGACCTCTATCTTACGCCCTATACAAAAATTAACTCAAAATAAATCAAATACCTAAATATAAAAGCAAGAACCATAAAGCTTCTAGAAGAAAATGTAGGAAAATATGTTCAAGACCTGGTGGTAGGTGGTAGATTCTTAAAGGAGATAAGAGGAGAACTGGGAAGGACTACTGATGTTTAATGTATGTAGAAGTTTTAATTAGCTTTACTGTAAAAGTGTGGAAATGTACAGAGTTGATGGTAACACATTATAGTGAGTTACAGCTGGTTTATAAATGGGGATGTGGCTGAAAATGGTAGTCTAGGGATGTAAATGCCAATTGACAGAAAGCTAGAGAATAATCTAGGGACTGAATAGCACAGTAAACCCAGAGGTGGATGAGAATTGTGGTTGATGGTACAGATGCAAGAGTGTCCTTTATGAGCTAGAGCAGATGTACGTCACTATTGCAGGGTGGTGGGAATGTGGAGAAGTGTGGGAAAACACAACTGGAGTGACCTATGGAGTGTGGTTAACAGTAATAATGTAATATTCTTGCATCTATGCCAAAGATGCACTGTGCTGATAATGGGGAAGTATGGAAAATGTGTGCCAAGTGTATGCTGTGGACCTGGTAATAATTGGATGATATTATCTCATAATCTCTAACAAATGTTCCACCACATTGTGGTGTGTTGATAGAGGGGTGTTGTTTGGGAATTCTGCACGTGTGCATGATAGTTTTGTAAGTTTACAACCTCTGTCATAAAAATATATTTTAAAAGTAATAACAGGGTGGGTTGGGGGAAAATACTTTGGTCAGTAGTAATATTTTGAGGATGCTCTTTAATCATTAGGTAAAAATGTTCACAGCAGTGTAAGGTATTGGTGGCAGGGTGAGGTATGAGAGCCGTGTATGATGTTATGTATGTTTGTAAGTTCACAACTATTACTATACACTCATTGTTTATGTACGTTCATGTATGAGTGATATACGTCAATAAATTTTAAAAATTAAAAAAACATATGGAGTATATGAGAAATTAATATAGACTAAGACAACAAAGGTTATTATATACCTTATTGTCATATCAATAAATGTAAATGGAAAGCACATTTAGATGAGGCAATGTTTCAATATACATCAAATTGTTCATGTTTCTTAACCCACCCACCGATGAATCTTATAAATAGACTGAGATTGTGTACCAAAAAAAAATCCATGGAACTAAATTTCATCAACAGTGAACAGTGAACCCTAAATTAAACCATAGGCTATAGTTAATAGCACAATTATACGAACGTGCTTTCATCAATTGAAACAAATGCTCCACAGCAACGCAAGGTGTTAATAGTAGGGTGGTGTATGTGAACCGTGTTTTTATGCATAATTTTTTTGGAAACCCACAACTTCTCTAATAAAGGGGAAAAAGAACCCAATGACACAATAGTAGTCTAAAGATGGTAATAAAGAAAAAGAAAATGTGAAAAATCGCATCCATTTAAGTCTTTCCACTGTTGCTAAAATGCTTCTCTAAGAATATCGATGCCTCAAAAGCCAGTAATATGAGCAGTGTGTGTGTGTTTGCATGATTAACAAAAAAGTGATGCAAAAAGCTCCTTGAAGCTTGCTTTTCCTCTGAAATTGAAAAACAAAGCACAGAATTTTCCATTTTCAATGCAAACTCAAATGAGTCTCTTGAAAAAGGAAGATAAAAGCCCTGGTTTCTAGCATGTTCCAGAATTCTGCTCTACACATGTGCTGCGGGGGACGTAGCTCAAGCTTTGGATGCAGACAGACTGGAGGTGGGCTCTTTTTTTTTTTTTAATTTACATTTTTTTTTTTATTATGGGTAAAAATCAAAATTCTCACAATACATACAAACATTTGCAAAATGATATATAAATATATATGCATATATGTGTATTTGCTTACAAAAATGTTGTTTATATATATATATAAACATATATTTTAAGAGGTGCTTAGGAGGTGGGCTCTTGTCTCTACTCTGAACCAGCTTCACGGTTTTATCCAGTTAGTTAACCCCTGCCAGCTCCAGTGTCCTCAGCTGTAAAATAATTGTCCCCACCTCAGATGCAATCATTTGGGGGGATAAGAGACAATGATATGTGATAGCACTGCTTGACATAAATAAGCAAGCCCCCAAATGGTAGGTATGATTACTTTCAGGAGTTTTCAAATATCGGCAACGAGAGTCCATTTCTTTACCAACTCCCTAAATAAAAAGATAGTAGTTTAATAAAACACAATGGAGGGAGCAGGGGGAGCAATGAACTGGAGCAGGAAACAAGGAGAGCAGGTGGGGTCTCGGGCAGGGACAGAGCCAGGGTATCCTGGCCCCGGTGCACAGGGACTTCTGCACCACTCGTCCTTCTGCACATCGCCTGTGCTTGGCCTGCCCCTCACAGCCTCACTTCCGTCTGGTCCAGGACTGGGCGTTTAAAGGGCTCAGACAGTACCCAGTGAAGAACCAAGCAAGGGGCTGACGACCCACATCACAGCCTCCACCTCCCTTCTCCTCCACTCCAGCCCCAGAAACCTGAGCCCGCGCTCCAGACGCCGTCATCCACAGCCACTGGGCGTCAGCCACCCTCCTGGCCTTAGGATGGGGCCTGTGGGGGACGGAAGGATAGGCCAGCCCCACACGCAGCAAGATGATGACGGAACAGGAGAGAGACGCAGGGGAGAGACAAGACGAGATGCTCCGAAAGCTCTGAAAACCAGGAATCGAGGTGGCACAGGTGGCAGAACACCTCTCTCCTACATCGGAGGTCTCCAGGATCGAATTCTGGTGAAGACTGGAGGAGGAGGATGAGAAGAGATGGCAGGAAACAGACACAGAGAATTGCCCAGAGAATGGACATAAAACAGCAAATGGGGAAAAGGGGTTTTAAAATGGATAAAGAAAATAAATAAATCTTTAAAAAAAAAAAAAAAAAGTCATTTTCTTCTCCAAGTCTCTCTTTAAATCCCTCCAATCAAGCTGACCTCTAGTTACGGTCCACAATGACCCCTTCTTGCCACATGCAGAGTCCCTGCTCAGAGCTCATCTCGATCTACCAGCAACGTTGGACAGTTGGCTGTGCTTTATTCTCCTTCAAATGCTGTACTCACTCGGCTTCCGGGATTGTGACTTCTCTGGTTTCCTTCCCTCTTCCTGGGTTGCTCCTTCTCCATCCTCTGCCCTGGTTCTTCCTTGACCCAGAGCCCTGTCCTTAGATCTCTTATCTGCACCATTTCAGAGAGCTCTGGCTGTGCACACCATCCCTCCCAAATCTCTCTAGCCCGAACCACCCCCTGAGCTCCAGGCTCGGGATTGTCTTCACCTGGACATCTAAAGGTATCTCAGCTTTAAGACATCCAAAACTGAGCTCCCGAGTGCCTCCTCCAAATTTGCTCTTCTTGTAGTTTTGCCCAGGTCAGCAATGGCAACCCCGTCCTTCCAGGTGCTGCCGGCAAAACCCCCAGACCCATCTTTAATTCTTCACTTTTCTCACACCCCACATCAAATCAACAAATCCTGACACCTCTGCCTTCAAAATATATCCAGAATCTGCCCACTTCCCGCACCTCCACTGCCATCACCCAGGCAAGTCCCCATCGTTTCGTCCCTCGGTTTTGCAAAACTCTCCCACCTGACCTTCCACCTCCCGTTCTGGCCCTAAGGCCGCCCGTGGGCAGTGCGCCTGCTCTGTCGGCCAGGCTGTGGCACTCTCCTGTTGGACATAAAGGTTTTCACCGATGGCCGGTCACCAAGGTCACTCTGAAGACTGAGATAAACAGAGACAAAAACCAGGACCACCCTGTGAACCACTGTCTGAGAACAGACAACACACAAGAGCTCATTTAGTCCCTGCTCCTGGCTGACACGAGCCACTGTCACGTCTTCACCATTTACAGTGTTAGTTCCTTGTCTCTCACCTCCGAAATAAAACTCATTTAGACACCCAGTTCCTGACAGCACCCAAGCCCCAGCCATTCCTGCTTCCTTGAACTCTCCCCCAAATCACTCAGCACGAGCCCACTTCCTCTAAGGCCCTCCTAAGGTCCTGTCGAGAGGTGCCCTGGTTCCTGGGGTAGGCCAGTTCCCCCGTGAGTGGGCGCTGATAAACCCAGCCTAGTCACAGGTGGGCTCCTGCCGGTGTCTGACGGGCCGCCCTGTCAGTTCCCAGCGTGGCAGCCGCAGGGATTCTGCTTGGTCAGGTACTGTAGTTCCTCCATCCCACTCATTTAAAACCAGCGTCCCTATAAGGACTCGCTGGGCCTTAGCCGAACGGCCGTCGTCTTGGCTGCACATTGGAATACTAGGGAGCTTTAAAACCTACTCCTGCCTGGATTCCAGCCCCAGAGATTGTGACTGAATTGGCCCTGGGACCGGGATTTGTAAAAGCTCTCCAGGTGTTTCCCACATGCAGTCAAGGCTGAGAAACCCCGCCCGCCATCCTCGGTTCTCAGACCTCACCGCCCAGGATTTTCCCAAGTCACTCTTTCCAGTCACATCAGTCCCCTTGCTAGTCCTCATGCATCAGATGTGCTTCCTTCTCAACTCCATGCTCCTTCTCCGTGCTGGGATGTTTTTCCCTGAGATACCTTTACGGCTGGCTTCCTCACCTTCTCTTCCCCAATACCACCTTGTCATTAAGACCTACGATGACCACCCTACTTAAAACTGCAAAGAGTCCCCAGCCCTGTTGCCAGGGCTGCCTTACTCTGCTATGTTTCTTTCCTCACTCACCTGTTACAGTCCCAGCCTCTCCCCTGTGAGGGAGTGAGCTCCATGAGGAGAGGGAACAGGCTATTATTTTATTTACTGCTGGATCCAAGTGCTTAGCCCAGTGCCTGCCACAGAGAGGGCACTCAGAGAGGGCACTCACTGCATACACAGTGTAAGTATCAGTCAACTTCCTTTCTCCACACTGGAATTGTCTTATTTCTCGTTTTCCATCTCCCTAAGCTCTTGGCTCTATTACAGAGTCTGACTTACTTAGTAGGCACCTGTGAGAGGTAATTTCATGTGTGAACTTGGGCTGGGTTGTGCTGTCCAGTTGTTTGGTCAAACACTGGCCTACTTGTTAATGTGAAGATACTTCATAGATGGGATTTGCATCTATATCAGTTGATTGCATCTACAATCAACAAAGGATATTGACTTCAGCAATCTGATCGGATGGGAACTTTCCTCATCCAATCAGTTTGAGGTCTTAAAAGCCAGAACTGAAGATTTCAGAGGTCAGAAGAATTTCTGTGAGCCAATTCCCTAGGAAAAAAAAAAAATCTTTCTCTGTTATGTGTATATGTATGCATATATATGTATATATTTATCTATCCTATTAGTTCTGTTTTTCTGGAGAACCCTGTCTGGAGTACGCCAAAAGAATCCTCTGTAACAATCCACTCCCGGGATATATGTCCCTTTTTTCCATACCTTTCTCTATTGTCACATCCCCTAATTGTGAGTTTCTTCCTAGCTTCAGTATTTGGCTCTTTACAAGTAACTGGACCAGCTTCAGTTTGTTGGTCTGTTGTCCTTGACCATTAGAATCTCAGGCAAAAGCTGTACCTGGGATGGGAAGCTTCAAGGGGTGCCATCATGCTGAGGTTTTGGTTAAAACATTGGCTCTTGCTCTGTACTCCCTTCTTGGCAAAACCCAATATCAAACCTTTAATGACTTTCTTCATGTCAATGAATCCAATATTTATTTCTCCAACCCACTGTTTTCTTGTCAGGGGTCCCCCTCAATCCTACCGCCTCCCTACCTCATCCCTCATTATCCCAGAACATAAGAGAAAAACTCATCCCTTTTTCCTCTTTACCAAAATTCAGTCATCAAGTCTTTGTTCTAGCTCATAAATTTTAACTTGACATGTCCCTGCGTGTCAGTTTAGACCAAGGTGACCTTCCCCCTCCACTCTAAAATCCTCCCATCTGAAGCCATTCCTTCCATTCTCTCCCCCTCAATTCATCCTACACCTTGTAGCCTGAACAATTCAAACCGTATTACATTGTGCAACTGCTTAAAAATCCTTCAGTGGTTTCACCATCATTTAGCATCATGTCCAAAAGTATGGCTGAGCTCATCAACACAAGATCAAGCTGCCTTTCTTCTTTCATTCCTTTAGCAGATCAAGAACATCTTCCTCCTCCCCTGTTTAAAACTGGTCTGTTTTTTCCGCTTGGCCCCCCCTTCACTTTCCCCTTGCTATTCAAGCACATTCTATCATTTTCCTTTTTAAAAAAAAATGTTTTTAAACAAAGCTTTCCTGAAGTCTCTGCACTAGGATCGAACAGAGTGATTTCTCTATAACTCTTACATAGCGCTCATAAAATTGGAATTAATTGTGTATTTGTTCGTTTAATTTAGTTCTCCCCACTAAATTACAAGCTCTATTGGAGCAGGCACCACATATGTCTTGTTTACTCTGTAAACAGCTGCAGAGCCTCTTGGTGCTTGATAAATTCTTACTGCATGAATGAACCAACCCTGAAGATGGTATAAAGCACATTGTATAAAATGTGCTTCTTACTATCCTGTCCCTCCCGGCACCCTCCCGGGAAAGGACAAAATTAACACCAAGGGCAAATGCTTTCTAGCCAACAGGCCAGCCTCGTTCTCTCACACTTTCTAATCAGCAATTAACTTTGCTTCCGCTGTGCCTTATGGAACTTCCAAGTGACGTCAAGAAATCTTTATTCCCCGACTTTTCACTAAACCTCTCTCTTACTGTCCTTTCTGCTGATCTCAGCACCCTACCCATTCCTCTCCTCGCCCTTCTTTATTGCCAGTGGAACAAAAACTTCTTTTTCTTTTAGGTGTGTTTTTATGTCTGTTTCTTGTCTTCACATCTAAAATGTAAACTACTCCACCACAGGCCAGTCCACCAAAGGTCTTTGCAATCTCCATGTACTTTCCTTTTAGGAGGTGTTAACTTTTGTTGTTGTTTTAATTAACTAGATTTGATTGCCAATAGGTTAATCACTCCTTTTTCCTGTTTAGGTTGGCACACTAGATCATTTTCCCTAAGGGCAGGGAGCTCTACCCCTTCTCTGTCTACCATACAAACGGAGCAAAGTGATGGGAATGCTCAAGCTCTCCAGAAATACACAGTCACTGGAGATGAAGAAACACTAGCCTGTTCTAAAGATTTTCTGTCGAATGCCCACGAGTTGGAAGACGGTTTTGTTAATTGAGAACCTTCCAAATTCAATCATCCTGGAAGTCTTCGTAGGTAAAATGGAAACCAGCCCCGTCTAGTGGCAAGCGTCCCCGAGGAGGCCCCCTGCATCCCACCTCTAAACCGACCCAAGGGTGGGACCTTGGGAAAGGCCATGACCTTCATCCTCTTTGTGCCTCACTTTCTCAACTATAAACTAGTCAGCATGTAGAATCTCACCTCAAAGAGTGCGAGCCAGAGAGTGAGTGCTCTGCAGGTGGGAGAGAATTTATACCCTTGGTATCGTCTTCATCACATGACCTATTAGGTCTCTTCCAAGGTGGTCCCAAAGAGGGAGAGGTTTCTATCCACACTGGAAGGACTTGTAAACTCCCCTTCCTGCAGTGGTAAAGTTGTGCAAGACAGGAGGACCTGGATGGCTAAACAAGCTTGGAGCTGACTCTGGGAGGCCCACTGCGCCGTCCTATACCTCCAATCACACGCCGCTGGCCCGCAGGCAGAAGCAGCTGGGCTAGAGAGGAAAGAGCATGGAAGCAGCTTGAGCTAATAAGCAAGAGGCGCCACTTACATTTCTAATATAATTTTAAGAGTGAAGAAGCTCAATAAACTTGCTGAAAAATAAAACCCAAATTGAGCTAAAAGTGATGACATAAAGAATCATTCTCCATAGACACTATGATTAATATCTTATTGAAATGTGTAATCTTAAAAATCATAGAAAAATACTTTATTAAATTTGAAATTTTATTCTCAAGGGGATTTTCAACTGGGAAAGAAAACTCTCTTATTTTATCTGCTATCCTGACTTCCCCTAATTTAACAACATAATTATCTGAAACAAGGGTTGATCAAAATACTGTGGGTTATTTACCAGATTTTACTTGTCCACAGACATATTTTTCTTTTTCTGAGTGATTAATGACTTCCATGAATGAAAATTAATGGGCTTTCTCTTCACTTATTGGTTTTAAGTCACAGAAATGATGGCCACTACCAGGAGCAACTTCCCATCAGGATCTTTATAATCACCTCTTTCTAGGGAGTTTTTTGTTTTTGACCAGAAAAATATCTAGGTTTTAAATTTGAGGACAATAAAAAGGATGAGACTGAGAATCTGGTCTGCTAAGAAAAAAATGTGTGGATAATCTTTGTTTTTATAAGGCCTTATATCCCAAAATGCAGACAAACTCACTGCAACCATGTGTTCCCCCTTGCTGCCCATCCCCAAGGAAGCAGTGCTGAGATGGGGCTCTGCTAGTTAGGTGCTTCAGGTCTTCAGTCCCCAGGAATAACTACTGGAGACATTTAATTTAACATCATTGTTGGTGTGTGCATGTGGCAGTTTGAAATTTTTTATAAATCCCCAAAAGGGAAAGATTATGTTTGTAAACTAATCACTTCCTTTGGGTGTGATGCCGTTTGATTGCATTAAATTTAGCTGAGGGACCTTTGGTTAGATTACTTGATAAGAGCACGTTAGAGCTTTGGATTGGACTATGTCAGTAAGGAGTGACTCAGTTTGAGTCTCTGCCCCCTTCTGGGGTCTGATAGAAACAGACACTCAGACAGACAAAGGAAAAGGGAACCAGCATATTTGTGAGAGAGAAAACTTCAGGAAAACAGAACCCCCAAGAAGCTCAAAGAGGCTGGGCCCACAGAGCAGCTCAAGAGGAGACCAGCCCTGCTACATGACTGATGGCTCATAGCAGAGCTTGGGAAGAGAGCAGAACCACTGAGACTGATAGAGGAGGCCTAAGAGACAAGCCTGGTTGCTCACAGCTGAGCTCCAAGGGAAGGTAGATTCTGGAGAGGAGGGCAGAGACTAGGCAGAGACCGACCGCCATCTTGCTTCACCACATGGAAGTTGTCTTGGGTGAGAAAGCTCCTTTTATGGTGCCTAGACCTGGATTTTCCACAGCCTTGGAACTGTAAGCTTTTACCTCAAAGAAATCCCCTTCATAAAAGCCAACACATTTCTAGTATGTGGCATCGGCAGCCCTTTGGCAAACTAAAACAATGCATGTGGTAGTTAAAATGAGGAAAGAAGGAAGGAAGGGAAAGGGAAACAGAGGAAGGAAAGAAGGAGTAAAGAAGAAATGAAAGAAGGAAAGAAAGCCTCCTTGAAAAACTGTACAACCTCATTGCAATTCAATTGTGGTTTTATATTATAATACAAATCAATGTAGAAACATTTGAGTAAAACATATAAGGTTATCAAAATTCTGCAAATTTCCATAACCTGTACACAGTCTAAATTTTTTTAAAAGTCCAGTAACTCTTTTTCTCTCTTTTATCAAGCTTGTTTAAAACCTGTACTTGGTATTTTTGTGAAAAGTGTGAAAATATGTCAGAGGCAGTGAGAACAGAATTTTTTAGTAGCATGATAACTCTTTGGAGGTAGGCAATTCTCAGTCTCATCTAAAAGAAATGGACTCAACTTGGGTTAAGATGGTTGTGACAGTGAAAAAATCAAAACAAATTGCATTAAAAAATTAATTAACATATTAAGTGTTTGAAATTCTAGGAAGCAATGCTCCTTTTCAGGACAAATTAAGTCCATGAATAGAAATCCTGAGGTGGCATTTTCTTTTCTTCTTACAAGCAACCCCTGCTTTCTCTTGGGGGAAAATGCCAGATAGTTCAATGCTAGACACTGCACCATAAATCCATGCATTTCCTTGTCTCCTTTTGCTCCAAAGACATGAGAGAAGAATCCTATTTCTATTCCTCTGAATTCTTCATCTGCTCAACTCATCTTCAAAGCAAGGATTTGTGATAATGAGGTGAAGAATTATCATCTCTGCTAATAAACAGATTCACGGTATAAAATTCATTTAGCAAAAAGAAGAAAAGGAGGCAAAGAACTGAAAATAAAGACTTTAGAGATCTGGAGGCCATTTGATATTTTAACTCAATTCACTGTGATCTGGGTCCATTGTCCAAACCCTCAACTCTCATCTTCTTTTCACATCGTCTACGCAAGTTAGTCCCCGAAACACGCTGTAAGAACTGAAGGCAAGTCAACACATTTCAGAGTTAGGAAATGTAATGTGGTTGTGAAATAAATGATCGCTAGGGGGAAAGGATTTTCTCATGTCCTCCAAATAGACACGTTCAAGCCCCAACCCTCAGTCCCACGAAGATGACACGATTTGGACAAAAGGTCTTGGAGGATGTGATTAGTTGAGATGAGGCCAAACTGGACAAGTGTGGGTCCTAATCCAGTGACCAGAGTCCTTACAAGGAGGGAATTTTGACACAGACACCCAGAGAGAAGCCAGCCAAAGGCAGCAGCAGAGGCCGAGCTGCGCCACGGATGGCCGTCAAGCACCGCCAGAACCTGCGCCACCTCAGGGGTCTCCTGGCCTCTGGGACGGGAGACAATGCCTTTCTGTTGTCTGAAGCCGCCTCGTTTGTGGTACCTTGTTACAGCGGCTGGAGGAGGTCGAGAAGGTGCTCAGTCAAGGTCGCCAGGGGGTCACAACACAGCTACCTTGACAAAGCGCCGGAACACAGCCTGGCCCTGCTTGTCCCCGCCCTGCCGACGCACACCCTGCACGCACGGCTGTCGGGGTCCCCAACACCCCCACAGACGCAGCAGCACCCCACTGTCTTCCCTGCAAGCTCTCTTGGTTTTCACTTCGCACAGGGTCATCAGTAAAATGGGGCGCTCCTCTCCGTCTCGATTCCTTTCCTCTCTGTCTTCGATGGCACCGTTAATGAAATTCTTTTGCAAAAGCTTACCCACCAACTCCCCCTCCTTTATTCCTTATTAATTTTTCAGAGGTGGATTGGTGACTTTAGAATCACATACATATAGTGCAAAAATCACCTATGCACACCCCAAAAAGAGACATTTCATCTTCAACTGAAAACAGACTCTCAGAGATTAAACATTATATAGAATTAGCCATGATCTCTATTTATGGGACCTATTTCTTTATTGGTGTACTATAGTTGGCATGAAGAATATTCTGAAGTACTCCTTTGCCATGGGGTGGGACTGGCACCTGTTTAGAATAATAACAGTAAGTATTTTTTTGATACCAAAGGTATGAAAGAATGCCTCATTCTTGTCTTTTGAGTTATGTCTTGCATTTATTTCCAAATTTTATACCCCAACCCAACAAAACTGAAATTAAAGAGTTGTCTTCATCCATGGACTACTGGCTTAAAGCTAATCCCGTGTGCTTTAAACTGCAAGTCCTTTCAGCTTATCAGAGGTCTCAATTCTGGTTATCTTTGTTAAACAACCCTCCCTGGGGCTGTACGCTCTTTGCATTAAGAAAGAGAGTAAATATGGACACACGAATCTTGGCTGAATGAATCGGTGTTTTCACTCACCGCATTTGGCTTCGCTCGCTCCCTTTGGGCAGTCAGGTGTAAACTCATAGACGTTACTGGATGAAATACTGGCGGCATCTTCAAAATTAAGAGACAGAGAGGGTGAAGCATTCTCTTCCCCTTGGAAAATAAATGCAGTGCAAAATGGTTTTGTGAACGCTAGTTTTTAAACATGCTGAAGGAGAGGAGATGGTTCAGAGCTCAGAGTATTTGCAATTTCTACTGTTGTCTTAAAAATGAAAACCTAAGTTTCCGGCTCATGACCACCCTGGGCCCTGGAGCCACTGGAACTTCCATGATGTCATCAGTGGCTTTCACACAAGCTGGGTAGGTATATCTGCCATTCGGCCCCATAAATCCAACATAATTCACTCCCAGTGGATGTGCCACGTTTTTAATCCCATCTCCAGGCCCCGCCATGAAACTTCTGCCCAGTAACAACACTGGTTCCATAAAGAAAGTTCATAAAGAAGATCCTAGAATTGCACATTGGACAAACTTGCAAAAACAGCAGGCAAGTTGTTTTGTATTTCTTTGTGTAATGCCACTGGCCTTTCCAGGAATGATGCCTATAACTTTGTTCTCATTATACTTAGGTTCTGAAGCACCCATATATGAGTTTTACATTAATTTATGAAAAGAAGTTTCAGTAATCGAGATTGAGTACTTCTCAGAGACTTAGTGATAGTATAAAGTCTTCAGCATCAATTTTGTCCCCAATTACAGTCTCATCAATGTCAACTTTAATGCTTTCTTACTATTCCAGTGCTGATGATGTGATATTTGATTAGGGGAAGAAAAATATTCAATTAAATATCAGAAATTAGGTAATGCTGACTAACCTTCAAAAACTCATGAATCATTTTATCTGCTGCATTGTGTTCCTTATCGTTTATCAGAACCAGACACACACACAGAGCTTATTATAAATGCAGGACATACATCCCCCCAAAATCAAATATGCATTATTAGCTCAAGGGTTAACACATTAACACAAAAGGTTTATGCATAGAATTATACACTCCTGTAGCTGAATGCTATCTTTAAAAAGGACCTTTAATTAAAAGGTTGATAATCTAGTTCTCATTCCAAAATTGTTTCCTTCTACACCATTTTTGATAAGTGTGCTTAGATCCTGTAAGAATGCATCTTTTCACTCACTTCCCTAAATATTTTGTTCAAGAAAACATAACTTCAGAAAATATAATGTGCCTGATTTCCCTGTGCAAATATTTTACATGCACAGGGATTTTTTTAAAATTCAGTGTGGCAGTTTTAAGGCAATGATTTTAATTTGTCCACTTATTAATTGAGACCCAGGGGTACTGGTGGCCAGAGAGAAACCCTACTTGGAGCTGTTTCAATGAAAGTCCAGAAGCTAATACATGATTAGATTTCCAAAATACCCATTTCACTATTATGGACCCATTTTTATGACTATCTTTCTGTCTAATTTAAATGAGAGGGGTCTAACTTAGACCCTTTACAAAAAAATTTAGTCAAAGACTTAGCCAAATGCCATCTTTTACTTGAAAATACTATTTTTAAAATATAAACATAGAATTTTAGAGTCAGTTTTAATTTTTTTTAATTTTCCTTAAAGTCACTTTTCCAAACATAATGATTTTTTGTGATCTCCTGGGTTTTTCTGAAATGTGGATTTCATCACATGCTCATTTGAAGTACCATACAAAATTAATAGAGAACTGAGTTTTTTATAGAAATGCTTTGAAAACATAAAATAATTACAGTTCTTTTATACTCTTTATTATTAACAATATGAATGTGGTTATTTTAGCCATAAAATAGAAAGTCTTCCAAATTATTAGAGGAGCTGCCTGAGACATAGACCATGATATGTCATATATTTTACCTTTAAAAAATAATTTTAGGTTTCAAGGATATAGAGTACAATCCATATCCTTTTATTATATTATATTCTTGTAATATAGTGATAGACATAATTGAGCTGTATATTTTATTTATCCATATAAGAATAACTGATCGTTTAAAGGTCTAAAAATACAACAATTAGAGAAAAAAAAACAAAAAAACTTACCTTGGTTTTGTAAGCTGGTACCAGGTAGGGACTTATTTGAAATTTCACATTCCTGGGATAAACTGATGTCATCTAGAGCAACAGTAGCATTTGATGACAAAACAGTAGCTTCGAAAATTAACTATAATTACAGATAGATAAAATTATTAAAAATGCAGCATAAATTTCTACCATCATATTTCTTTGTGTAAAGAAACTCACTCGCACCCATCCCATCTTCCAATCTAATTTCAGTAAATTGTGTTGTCCAGAACATTGAAATGATAAATGTATAAAGTCATAGCTGCTTTGACAGCAACTTACGTAGCCTTAATCCCTGAGGTAACCTTGTTTCAATTAAAAGCCGTAACATTCACCTCTCCTGAAGGGCTGCCTTCCCATCGGAGCCATTAAGAGGCATATGAATTTAAAACGAGCTCTCTGGGGTATCAACTGTGTGGTTTACAGCTCAATTTAACTGAGATACGAGTTCAGATGCAGTGGGTCTGGTGGAGGCAAGGGCTCACTTCCATGTCAGAATGTTCAAACCCGCATATGCCATGTGTGCGTGCAGCGAGGTGGGTGCATGGCGGGCAGGGTTAGACCGCTCAGATGCTGAAGCACTCGGGTGTCTACCCACGTTCAGCTTATTCTAACGCTCTGAATAATGACCGACACGGTTTGTTTTCATTCTTGTTCATCACTCACATCGTGTTGTCATGTCACAATCTTATTTTAAAAAAAGAAAAAAGAGTGAAAGCACTTAATCTGGAGCCGTAGGGGCAGAGCAGGCCACTCAGGGCCAGACGCAGCCGGCAGGTGCGTGTCCAGCCCACCAGGGGATTTCTGTTCTCAAGGATCTCACAGCTGCAGAACAACACACCGCCGAAGAGCATCGTAACTGCTGCCGGGGAGCTACGGATGAGAACCGGGAAGACCAAAGAAACACACGCCGTCATTTCTGCCAGGGGTGGGGGTCTGCGGGTTTGGGAGAGGTGTGATGGAAAGGTACTCCTCAGTTCTCCTGAGCTGTTGTCACAAATACCGTGCCACGGGCTGGTTTAAACAATGGCTTTAAGGCTAGGAGAAGTCCAGTCAAGGGGACGCTTTGTCCCCAAAGCCTGTGACATCCTGGGGCTGGCCCCCCCTTCCTCTTCTGATTGCAGTGACCTCCGCCTCCTGGCTCCTCCCTCGGCTTCCTCTATGTCTGAATCCCTTCTAAAGGACCCCGTAATCTGGATTAAGGCCCATCCTCACTCTGTTGGGCCACACCTTAACTAAAATAACTTCTCCATGACATCCCCTTGAGGGTGCTTCCCCCACAGCAATGCCGATCAGCATGACCTGGGGTACATAATTCTATCTACTGCAAGGCAGTATTAAATCTTAGAATTGCTACCTGTGTTTTTGTTACCTTGAGAGATTGAGAAAATGTTCCAAGGAAAAGCATGGAG
This sequence comes from Tolypeutes matacus, assembly GCA_026826555.1. Classification (NCBI taxonomy): domain Eukaryota; kingdom Metazoa; phylum Chordata; class Mammalia; order Cingulata; family Chlamyphoridae; genus Tolypeutes; species Tolypeutes matacus. The sequence goes on along the minus strand of JAKSZT010000049.1, from coordinate 2,989,004 downwards.
ATGTGAAATTGCAGAACATGCTAGGAAACTTTGGTTTGCTGTGATAGGCGTGTGAGATTTTAAGAGAACAAATAATAATGGTAGAACAGAGGAAAAGATCTGATGGCATGAACAGGCACAGCCATGCTGGAGCACAATTCAATGGCGTCCGACAAAAAGAAAAATGGCATGGACTCCGCGTGATGAAGCTCACTGCTCAGTGCTCACCCAGAGAGTGTTCAGAGCACATAAGCAGGCCTCTGCAGGATGCTGACCTCAATGCGGGAATGAAGCAGATAACTGGGGACAGCTTAAATGTGTCAATAAATAAATGGTGGGACAGAACATGGGATGCCGAGTAAAAACTAAACATAATAATATCTGTCTCCAGGTACTAACCATCTCTATGGAAGACGTCAACATGTATTTTAAATACTCAATTACAAAGAAGAATTTATAGCACGATGCTACTTGGGTTAATAACATAAAATCATTTAGATTTCTACATATACTTGGTACATATATATATATTAAATAAGTAGAAGCGAGACTGGAAGTAAAGATAAACGAGTGTTAGTTACTTCAAGATAAGAGTAGGAGGGGAGGGGAGATGGTTTTTTATATTTTATCATGAGATGTGCATAGTTTTCAAGATTTTTCAAAGTCTGAGTAAAGTGGTTTCCACAATCTTGACCAACTAAGAAAACTGGCCTGCATAGAACAGGCAGAAAATAATCAATGTAGGTTTTAGAGCAGGATTTTGATGAAAGTTACACAAGCATTATAATTTAGAACTATAAGTATGCTTAACACCATTAATTTTGGGGATTCGTTTTTGGACAGCTATAATTTTGAAGGAATTTTCATTTACTTCATCCCAACCCGGCCTCCTGCCCTGAATTAAGTCTGCAGATCCGCTCAAAGGCATCTGTTGACCCCCACATTTGAAGGCTTGTACGACAGAGAAAAGCTGGGAGAGACAGAAGGCGCAGGCACTGCCTGGGGCGCCAGGCTCTGAAGGCGGTGGCTGGCCCTGGGCTGAGCTGAGCAGGACCGAGGGACCACACGTGTGGTCACATCATTTCACCAGGGTGGGACCACCAGACCCTTTCAGACGGCCTCATGTCTGTGCTTCCTCTATGGATGAAAATGACGCCAGGAAATCCCCACTCTGCTCCTTACTTCTACAGATTTAAATCCAGGACCATCTAGTGAAAGATTATAAACCTACCGTGACTTACGATCATCTAGATTCAAAAAGTAAAATGCTTGCTGCCTCTGAAAAACATATCTTCTACCTACTAATAACGATCAAATGGTGATGCCTAAAGCATCTTGGCTATTCCTATTTTTCATTTCTTGTTTTAGACAAGCAGACGTTTGGGGCTTTGAACAAAGCCGGTTTCTTTGGGGGAACTTCAGTATCAATTAATAATCAGTAAGTGAGATACCATTGCTCAGAAGAGATGCTTAACCACGGTTGAAGGAGGAGTGGCAATCTCATTTTAAAAGATTCTCAAGGTAATTTGCAAAGTTAAACTTTAAATCAAATGTAGATGGCTTTCTCTTCTAAAACTATTTTTGAAGATTGTGCTGACTCTTGTTTTATTCAATTATATTATATTTTGCCACTTACACCCTGAATGTGCAAGAAATTTCTTGGTTTTGCTCCCTGGAATTGAAACAACTTGTAAATTCTAAGGTGAAGGCACGACTTTTTATTTCTGCAACAGAGGGAAGCTTTTCCAGAGAAATACTCAACTAGAAGAATATTTAAGTTTAGGTTCTTTGCTAACTTGTTGTACAAAAGAATAACAAGAGAGAAATAAATGTTTATAAATATATATATTTGAGGAAAAAGAGAAATTAGGAATATATTAGGAAGAACTAGAGAAAAGTGGGAATAGTAATTTTTGAAGAATAACGGTGATATTAAAAAGAGTAACTATGGAAGCGGCTGTGGCTCAATCAGTAGGGCTCCCATTTACCATGTGGGAGGCCCCAGGTTCGGTTCCCGGGGCCTCCTGGTGAAGGCAAGCCCGCCCGCACGGGCAAACTTTTATTTCGAGCTTCCACATGCCAGCAGCACACGTTCACTTGTTTGAGCCCATTGACATGGCGCTATTTGCATGCTCATTTTACAGATGAGGAAACAGAAGCATGGAGAAGCAGTTGGCTGAAGACCACATATTTAGTAAGAAAACACGTAGCCTGAGAGGCTAATGATTGCACATAACGAGACGGAAAGATGAGGCTGGGTAGATGCTGCAGGAAGGGCTACCTGCTGAAACAAGACTGAAGGAGGCTCAGGTCAAGGGCTTTTCAGACACCAGACCAGCTTTCACTTCTGTATCATAAATCTTACCCTTCACTGACTCTTCATTAATGTCAGGAAATTGTTATCGATTTATATCATTAACTCTGTTAGAGATAGAGCGTGGTATCAATCATTGTGGAAAATTTAGCAAAAAGATAATTTTAAGATGAAATCTAAAATATGATGCAATTATGTTTTAATAGGGAACTCAAAGTCGCTCAACTTGAAATCAATGGACAGTACTCAGAAAAAGGGCTATGTTTAGATATGCAGACTGGGAACAGCAGTTAGGGAAGAAAAAGGAATTATAAATCAAATGACTATCTCTGTGTCAAAAGTTCAGCATACCAAATGAACAGGCCAGGTTAGAACAGATCGGAAAGGACGCGATGAACTACTCGACTTACATTCTTCCAAGAAAAACCACCCAGAAAATGGAGGAACGTTGAAATGTTATTACTTGGCTGTTCCTGACAGAATGAACAGCAAGCCTGCTCTTTCCCACCAGCGAGAATGAAAGGCCGACCTAACTACGGGTGCTTATTTCCTCTGGAACTTGACCTGTTTTGAGATTTTGTTGCAACAATAGAGCCTCAACACAAATTGCACTCTGTTGTGATGCTGCAGTTGACATCAAAAGCACCACGATGAATCCGAATTTCAGGGCTGGCAGGGACCTGGGATCCCGTCCTGCTGCTTTCCCTTCCAGCATTCAGGTTGGATTGGATCCTGCTGAGCAAACAAGCTCACGGCTTCGTCACACGAGCTGATGGGACCAAGATCACGCACAAACGACCCGGCCACTCAACTCAGAGCATCAAACCCTAGAGGTGCACCTAAACATTCGAATAGTTCAAAGTAGATTGTCTATTTGTAAGTCAAACATACTTTCCATTTTGTGTTGATAAAAGAACGAAGTAGAACTGTACTTGGCCAAATTCCTCAAGTACAGTCTCATACTTTTAAAAATACACCTGGAAAAATCAGGTTAACACCAATATAATACGGGCTTGTATTTCCGGAGAGGTCATGAAATGGGATGGAAAAGAGTACATCCCATTTTGAGGACAAAGCTGTGTTTCTATAAACAAGTGTGATGACCTTAGTTAATTTTGAGGCGTAAGTACATGAGTATTTGTTCCTCTTTGCACTTTCTATATGTTTGAAATGTTTATTATTAAATAGATACTTCATTTTGAATCAAGTTACATTCTACCTCTATATTTGTATTTTAAAAACTTATTGATTACAAATTGTAATTTTCTGAATTGTTGCTAAGTGATTGTGACTCTGTATTGGGCTTCGTGATAGCAGAATTTGGAGAAATTTTTCTTGATTTTTTTTCCCTTGTGTAATCTCTGACAAATATACACCAGGATGGGAGGAGGGAGGTAGCGGCCACTCCTCTGACCTTCCCAGGGCAGATCCAACAAGGCTCAGATGAGCAAGCTCCCTCCAAGGACGTTGTGATGGGGCAGAGGCTGGCCACTGGGAGGAGGCTGACCACTGGGAGGAGGCTGACCACTGGGCTGAGGCAGACCCCTAGACAGAGGCTGACCACTGGGTGGAGGCTGACCACTGGGAGGAGGCTGACCACTGGGCAGAGGCCAAACACTGACTGAGGCCAAACACTGGACGGAGGCCAAACACTGGGCTGAAGCTGACCTCTAGACAGAGGCTGTCAACTGGGAGGAGGCTGAACACTGGGCAGAGGCCAACCACGGGACAGAGGCTGACCACTGGGCAGAGGCTGACACTGGGCTGAGGCCAACACTATGTGGAGGCCACCATGGGGACGAGGTTGACCACTAAGCAAAGGCCGACCACTGTGTGGAGATTGACCACTGGGCAGAGGCTGACCACTGGGCAGAGGCTGACACTGGGCTGAGGCAGACCACTGTGTGGAGGCTGACCACTGGGCTGAGATTGACCACTGGGCAGAGGCTGACCACTGGGCAGAGGCCGAACACTGGGAGGAGGTAGAATACTGGGCTGAGGCCAAACACTGGGTTGAGACTGACCACTGGGCTGAGGCAGACTCCTAGACAGAGGCTGACCACTGGTTTGAGGCTGACACTGGGCTGAGGCCAACACTATGTGGAGGCCACCATGGGGACGAGGTTGACCACTAGGCAAAGGCCGACCACTGTGTGGAGGCTGACCACTGGGCTGAGATTGACCACTGGGCAGAGGCTGGCCACATGGCAGAGGCAGACCACTGTGTGGAGACTGACCCCTGGGCTGAGGATGACCCCTGGGCTGAGTTTGGCCTGTGCTAACTGGGAGCCCCTAGCTTGGTGCTGTGCCTCGGAACAGACGAAGGGAGAGAACGGAGTGTGGAGTATGCTGGCTGGAAATGGTCTCAGATTTGCTGTAGCCACATCACAAATTCCTACAAACTACTACTAGTCAGCTACAAAGTATGCCTCCTGATCATGAAGACTAGGCTCCACTTGTATCGCATAGCAAAGCAAATAAAAACCAAAGAAGAAGAAATATGAAAGAAAAAATTGTGCTTTGCTGAAATGCATGAATAAAGGGCAGGTCAGTGAGGCCACCACCACAGAGAGGCCTCCTTCGCCTTCGCTCTCGAGGGACCAGCTCCTGCAAGGCCCACTCTGCTTCTGACCTGATATGTCAATTATCAGTAAACCCACAAGATCTCATTAGTCAGTTTCATTCTCACTGAAAGTAAACCCAATAACAATTTTATAGACTGTCCATACAGAGGCGAGGGATGTGAACATTCCATTTTGTTTATCCATCAGATGTGACAGAGACTCACCTTCATGCCAAATGCTTCCCCGTTAACAGCTACCAGATTTGTGGTGGTTTTGTTCATTAGACCTGGATCCAGAATTGTAAATTTGACAAAGGATCCTTAAGAACCAGGGGAGTTTGGAGACCTTCACTGAGTTAAGGAGCCTCTAATGATTGATTACAGAGTTCTGGTCAAGAAGAGACATCTTTTCAAGATAAAGATGGACACTAACATTTACTGAGTGATCACCATTGTCCAACAACGTCCCAGTAACGAGAACAGTGATATAATGGCTAACGTGTGTTTGTTCTCTGCCAGACCATCTTCTGCAGCTTCCTGCGATGAACACATCTGATCCCCACAATCACCCTACAGTAGGTCTACGCTGACCCCAGCTCGTGCTTCTTGTCCTTTACTACCCCTTACCCACTGCCCCCTTTGGGCCAGGGCTGCACCCAGTGGGGGGTCCATGTTTGTCCAGCAGAGCCTGCAGCTGTCCTGTTAAATCTGTTTACTGAGGGGAAGTATTTTAAGTATATGACTGCAGATTCTAAAGGCATTGTCTCCAAAATATTTTGCTCTCTTTGACTTCTCTGTTTATTTCATTTGCTTCAGAAATTAGGTCCAGAGGAGGCTGTTGTTTACCAGGACCCAAAAAGCCCTGCTAGGAGTTGAACTGTATACCCCACAAAAGGCATGCTCTTGATCTTGAGCCATGTTCCTGTAGGTGTGAACCCACTTGTAAAAGACTTTGGATGTGTTAAGTAGAGCAGGGTGTGGAAGTGTGAAGAGGACCTTTGAAAACCCCATCCAGACCCCATCCTATGACTGCAGCCTTTCTAAGAGGAAATTCAGGTGCATTCAGGAAAGCCAGAAGTCATAGAAAGCCCGAAGAAGCAGCCAGAAGTCAGCAGAAACTGGGAGAGCAGACACAAGGAGAGAGAGACGGCCATGTAACAGAGGGAGAGCCAAGGAAACCCATGGACTGCAGCAATCCAGCGCCGGAAGGCTCCAGGCTCTGGGAGAAAGCACTGCAAATGCCTTGACTTTGGACTTCTCGCCCCTGAAACCATGAGTCAATAAATTCCTGCCATTAAGCCAACCAGTGTGAGGCGTTTGTCATAGCCGCTCTGGCAAACTAAGGCAAGCCTTGCACTTATCTCCCCAACCCCAGTTTTACAGAAGCACAGAGAGTTTGCACAACTTCCCTGAGAGCCTCAGCTGGGCTTTACCCCAAGCTCCAGAGAGGCCTCCATAGCCAGCATCCCAGTTGCATTCTCTTTAGCATTCCAACTCCCCTGCAGCACTGCTTTTGTCATCTGTGGTTTTCGTGGATTTGGAACCTGAGGTTCAGAGCTGCCATTTGTGCCTTCACTCACTGACCAATGAGCTATGCAGAGATGGGAGCTCAGTCCCTGACTGGAAAGCCAGTGTTTCCCCAATGTCACACCATCAAGTCTAGTTTCTAGCCTTCACCTTCCCAAACCTCACCCAGGAGTGAGCCATGTAGGAGGATGGACACTGGGGCACTCATATGATAAGCTGCAGTTGCCTTATTTTATTACTAACCAATGACACAGAAGATTGAGGGGATCCTCAGTCTTGAGGGGCAGCAGAAAACGGCCAGAGAATTAAAAGGCGAATGCAGCCCTCATCATATTATCTCAATCCCACCCTCCCTTAGAAGAAAATGTATCTTCCTGTTAGAGGACTCTTCTTTTCCAGCCTGTTCGATTCTCATCTCCACACACAATTCCAAGACACTTAGTGAAAATAGTTTCCCTACTCATGATGGCAAATGTGGTTGCTTTACTAATGTCGGTGTGACAGTTTGAAATTCTTTTATGAATCCAAAAATGGAAAGATTATCCTTTTGAACTAATCCATTCCTATGGTGTGAGACTCTTTTGATTGGATGTCAGGAGTGAAGTGTGACTCAGGTTGAATCTCCACCCTCTTGCTGGGTCTGATACAAACGGACACACACAGGAAAAGGGAGCTCTGCCATTTTCAACCCTTCAACATGGAAGGAGGTCACGAGGATCACTGCAGCCAAGGCTGAGGCATGAAGCTCCCAAGAGACTGGGCCCATGGAGCAACTCAAGGATGAAAAGATAACCTTACATCTGATAACTCACAGCTGAACTCGGGAAGAAAGCAGAGCAGCCTAGACTGAGAGAGGAGGCCCAGTAAGAGACAAGCCCTGTGGCTGGTTGCCCACAGCTCAGCTCTAGGAGATGGTGAGCCTTGAGGGGAAGGCAAAGACCTCCACAGAGATTGGCCACCATCTTGCCTCGCCATGTGGCAGGACCCCAGGATCACCAGTAGCTGACTTTGGTGAGAAAGCACCTCTGCTGATGCCTTTACTTGGACATTTCATGACCTGGTTACTGTAAGCTTTTATCCCAAATAAATCCCCTTTATAAAAGCCAACCGATTTCTGGTACTTTGCTTCAGCAGTTCATGGGATACATGTGCCATTTTATTGCCTGAAAGTACCAGCATCCAATGAGCGTCTTCTGCTAGACTATACTACTTTCTCATGTGCTTACCTGAAAAGGCAACGTCAACTCTCCAGGCTTTACATGGAGATTGATTTTTGCTTGGAGCCACTGAGGTTCGGAGACTCTGATTAGATGTCCTTGCTTTTGCAACTTTCCATCCAGTGACGTTCTTGTATAAATCGAGAGAGATGAATGCCGAGACAAATGATACCAAAACCACACCTGCTGAAAAACACATTTGAATGATACAAATATTCCACTGACTTGCCTCTAGTCATTTTCTATCACTTGAAAAATCTCAAACTGCTTTTGTGTTTAACCTACTCTTCTCAGTTCCCCTTTCCTGTATAGCCCCAGAAGATGCTAAGTACTCCCTTTGCCAGTCTTTAGAGTCTCCCTTTAAGAAAAAGCTCGAGGCAGCTACTGAAACTGGTATTTTTAAAGCATGCCATGGAGACATCTAAGGAAATGGGATTTCCCAATGAGGACACAGATTTGCCCTGGCAGTCCGCGGAATCCCCCTGATCCTTCTCTGTGCCACACATCAATCTGGGGAGCCCGTGTTCTGACCAAAGTTACAAAATCAGGTGTCAGAACACATTCTCCTTACTGTTTCAAAAACCAAACCAAGAAGGTTTTCTTGAAATATTGGTTTTTTTCCTCAGGTAAAAGAAAACTAATTAATAACTTTCATTAGTTCCTTCTCTTTTCCAACATTATCAAAACCCTTGGGAACTCCTATGATACTGTTCATTAGTCATTTAACTCAGGCAAGAAAAGTCTCTTTGTGAGGCTCAAGGGGCTTGACCACGGGTGGAGACAATCTCGAGGTCTGACGGGTCCAGGAGCTTGTGGAGAAAACGCAGACGATAGCAGCTGATAGCAGCAGCCACACAGGCCTCAGTGCCGCCATTTGTGTCACCAGCACTCACTGAATGCTGTGCAGGCACTGTGCAGGGGAAATCTAATTCCTTCAAAATATGTCAACTAATACTCCATAAAAACTATTTCAAGCCCACTGCAGCCAAATGTTTTTCTTCTTCTCCTATTCACATAGACAAGTAAAAAAAAAAAAACCTTCAGTTCAAAATATCAAGCACTTTATGTCCCAATTTGGCACATTTTTTCTATGTCTATTTAATTGCCACCACCTGATCAAAAAAAAAAATGCTTTTTTGAAACGAAAAAACTGGCCATTTTGTTTTTCATTTTATCACCGTGCTCACTTAAACACAAACCCTGACAGGTAAGTGAGAAATTTAAAGCCAAATGGGGGTATTTAAATTCTGTGAAAGGGAAGACTCATATTCCCCAAGCACAATTAAATCTTAGATCCTTGCTACAAATGTCACCATGTCCCAGCTTGTAAATATGCAAATCAAAACTTTAAACCTAAACGTACCAGTGACAAGCATGTTCTTCCAGAGTCCCACTACCTCCCCTGGGTGAGGTTACCTAAGAGTGTACTAAGGGGAAATACTGACGGCACCCACGCAGAACAGGATGAGAGTTGAGATCTTATATTTAATCTACTATTTTAACAGAATTTGGATTTCTTTAACTTATTATAGACCAAGAAACCTCCCCTATTTGTTTCAAATTTAATATCCTTAAGGGTGAAGTCATTGAACAAAAAGTTATCAATACAGCTATGATTTCTAAGAGCACGTATGAAGTGTGCGAATGCTGTGGCTCAACCTCACATGCACCCAGGAGAGCACTAAGTAGTGAACTCACACTCATGATGATGTCATAACCTCTAAACCCCTCGTTCACTTTTTAAAATTTTATGAATTATATTTTTATTTAGGGGTATTAAAATAATTGCAGAACAAGTTGGGGACCTAAAAAAAAAAACACCACCACCACAACATAGATAAGCATAAAAACTGACATTGAAAGCCAAAGCTTCATATTATCAATCTTCCTCACTTAATTACAGATTCCTAAAAGTGCAATATTGTGTCTTTCGTACAGTAACTCAAACATGAGAACTCAGGAAATATTACAACCTACATCAATCCCCTTCATATTTGATATGTCCTAGTTTATTGGAAACAGTAGATGTATTTAAATCCCAATATGAAAAGGTAGGTTCTGGCCCCCAGTTGTCCTCTTTATCCCTCCTTCTGACTATCCAGGGGAAAATGCCAAGTTTCCAGCAATGGGTGAAGGGACTTTTGAAGCTTTTAAATTCAAGTCCACATCTTGAACAATGATTAGCTGCTGGAACACTTGGGCATGGTGGGACCATGTGCTGGTAATTCATAAAGTACTGGGCAATTCATACAAAATGACCCAGAAAGTGTGTTCCTGGGAAAAGAAACTCTAAAGAAGCTCAGCTCCCTTAAAGTCAGTTCAAAAATATTCTTAACTGTATTAGCCAGATATGATGCTGTAGGGAAGAAAAAACATGCAGTTTCATAAAACAAGCTTTCATCACATCAACATGCCCAACTTCATTCTCTTACTGCCTCACTTGACCATTTTATAATGAAGAACATTTGTTATTCCACGAAAACAGCTATTTTCAATATGTTCCAATTAGGATGATCAGCTGGATTTTCTGCTAACTCAAGAAGATAAGAAGTTGGTTGTTTGCTTATTCTGTAACTTTTATGAAAGAAAGTAGCATGCGTAACCACAAAAGTACAAAAAAGTAATATTATTGTCTTAGAAAACTCCTTTGAGAGAGAACATCAGCTACGTATATGCCAGACTATAAATCACCTTCTCTAATAGTCTGCTACTACCTCCTAAGCTGCAAAGTATTCTAAAGTAGTCCAAACACCACCCCCTCATCCAACTCAAATAGCCCCACATTCTAGCAGATGTCGCCAAAAGCATAAACAAAACCTTCTGGCAGTGGGCAGCAGCTCCCTGAAGCACTCTCGGGTTTCCAAAACTAAACCGCCCCCCTAGGTCAGGGCCCCGGTCTCCGGAGGAGAGCCTTGGGTCTCAGGGATAAGCTCTCCATGTCTAAACCGAAACTGCCCATAGCAGCACTTCACCAAGGCCCCGCCTAATGACTGGCCACAGCACAGATCCAGATATTAGCAAAAATAGAGGGAAATGTTCTCAGGAGGAAACAATGATGAACTGAAGCCGGGTGAGTACAAATGAAACTCTGTCAGCATACAACAATGGGAACGATGGTCATCTTTGAAAAGAAAAGCAAATTCTCAGTGAGTCACAGGACTTTCTAATGTCTGTGTTCAAATCTCTGCAAAACCAGCAGAGTTCACACATTCTACTCCTTTATATCCAGTGTCTTTTAAGTATAGCAACTGTGATCTCATCACTTCAGTATATGATCATGAATTAAAGCTAAGTAAGATTGTAAAGTACATTTAAATAGCAAGTAAGTGCTTCTAGAGTTCTCAAAAATATCTACACCTCTATCTATATCATATCTATATCATCCATATCTATACTACCTATACATCTATATCTATATATCTATATAGCTACATATCTATTGTATAAAATCTAACTATAGTCAAGGAAAAGCAGATAAAGGTAGAGGACAGTTGGGTGAGGTGGAAATGGAGGGCACAGAGCTGATTCTATCCCAGCCCCATAGAGAAATGGGAGGGAAAAATCCATAAATAAAAAATAGGGAGGAGATTCTGTGAAGAGCTGTGAGCACTTCCATTCAGGCTCACACAAAGCCGAGAGGATAACTGGACCTGTGCCCCTTACAATATGTAATTTATAATCGGGAGAGGCTGAGTAAATGTCATAACCCTACATTTATAGCTGCTGGATTTAGTGTGTGGCAGTATTGATCATTATTTTCTGATAACTAAAGAAAAAAATGACCTGAAATTGTAGGGGCTTAGAGGCTTATTAGAGATCGTAAAACAACTGAAAATAAGGAAAGAGCAACAGAAATGACTAATTTAGTAATTAGCTTTATGGAAAGTAGAGGAATTGTGTTTACTGAGTACCTACTCTGTGCCAGATGCTCTCTCTCATCTCATTTTAATCCTCACAGCCATGTGAAGGAGGTACCCCATACTTGTGGTTCCAGGGTGAAGACTGGGTCTCAAAGGGAGTACATAATTTGTCACTAACACACTTAGAAAGTGGCAGAACTGGGATTGAGCCAGGTCTGTCTGACTCCAAAGTCCTTCAGCTTTCCTCTCAATTGGGCAGTTGAAATGGACTATGTATCTTCCAGCTCGTTCTGTGTTCATCTGGCACCATAAGGACTGATTGAAAAATTAAAATCCAGGGAATCTAATAACTTTTTCTGTATATATTTAGCTTTGTTCATCTTCTATCTTTCTTTCAGCAAACATTTATTTAACTGATTTTTTTCACTCAATTAACAATATTGCCTGAAAGGACAAGGAATTTTGGCATTGCATATCAATGATGTTAAAGTATTGAAAGAATTATATGAAAGAATACAAGAATGATGGAAAGACTCTTCGACAGACTCAAAAAAAAAAATGATGCATATTATATGTTGCAAATGATCTTTTGGAAGGACATGTCATTTCGTGTTGAAAAAACTCCTATAAATTTCTCAATTCATCAAGGAAATGGTAGTAAAACGTGGCAGGCATTTACCAGCAAAAGCAACCCAAGCCAAAGGCTTACAACCACAGAATGACGAGTGGGAATTCAGAATAATTGGTTACCTGACATGGGGTAGAGGCAGTGAGCGATTTTGTAAGGATCGGACTTCCAAGCTTAGCCACCCCAGGGAGCTGATGTGCCCTGAAATAAATAAATGATCCTGAAAAAAAAAATGAAGTCAAATGAATACAAGCTCTACTCTTATACACTTAATAATTCTTCACTTTAGCACCTTATCCTTGCAAGCATTCAAGTGCCAATCAGAAAAAGAAAATTCCATCTTTATTTATTTACCACTAAGCTTTACAGATAACAGAAAATATTTTCATATAGATAACATTAAATATATAAAATAAAACCCAATGATTAAAAATAAGCTCTTCATCTAAATCAACAAATATTTTTCTTGAATTAATTCATGTCATAAATAGAGTTTAAAATAAAAAATAAAAGTAGCTTCTAAACTTACAACTAGATATTCAATATGGCCCTATAAAATTCCCATGAGAGTTTTATTTTTAAGCCACTTTACAAAGTACTGAAGGGTACTTACACATCTGACATTGTTGTCTCAACTAGTGGGTCCAAAGCTTAATTAAAGATCTAATCTCAACGTTAACAAAAAACTCCTTTTATATCTTAACTCCAGTGGATGTGCTCGTGGCAAATGTACAGAGGATAGCATCTCTTAGCTGCTCAAAAGATCACACGGTTTGGGCTGCTGTCAGGAATACTTTGCTGAGTATTGAAAACTCACAGGAAGCCTACGGCAAACAATGCCAAGGTCTGATGCTGCCCTTTGATGATCACAGAGTGATGGACAGCGTGGAAACCCAGCTGCTTTCACTGAAAAACGCCACCACATTCAGAAGGTGATTTTCCTAGATATAGGTCAATGCTGACTGCACAGAAAGGAAAGGGTTTCCTCATTAAAATGTGTTAATTTATGGATATCACCACATTTCTAGCCAACCACCCAAGATGCGAGTCAGCAGCAGCAGGTCTGAGTGGGAAAAACAAAAACCAAGAGGCCGTTTATATGGGCTTTAAATCTCAAAGCCACTGGGAAAGATAAAGGCAAGAGCTCTGAGCCACATGACAAACCAAGAGATGCAAGTTTGCTAAATTCTCTGAGCTCCCCCTATAAAAGAAGAGAGTAAGAAAAGATGATTTCAAAAATTATTCCAACTTAAAAGTCTTCAGGTTCAAGTAAAACTCAACTGAGTATTTTAAAAAACTATTCAAAATTCTAAAAATTGACAAATATTCAAAGACCTTAATTCCCAAGTCCAAACAAGCAGTTCATGAAGGGTGAAATATATAAACATCAAGTGCCCAAAATCTAAAAGAAGCAAAAGGCTTGAATAAATTGATTACCATAAAAATAACCAGTAAGGTGGTTTAAAAAAAAAAAAAGATCAACAGGAAATGTATGGCCCTTACAGCTACATTTTATTTTAAAAATAGATATTCTCAATATTATTCAAAGTATCTTTGGTCTTAGAAAAAGTATATAGAAAGCTGCCTGATTCATTTTATGATGCCAGAATATCTTTCATTTAATTAAAAACAAATGGAACTAGAAGAATAAAAGAAAACAATAGTGCAAACTTACATGTGATCATAGACACAAAATTTCTAATTAAAATATTTTCAAATAAATTTGAAATACTTATCAAAAAAATACTATGCCATGACCAAGCAGGGTTTTCCAAGAATAAAGGTTTGTCTTAATTTAGAGGCTATATCAACATTATCAATTTGATCAACGAATTAATGGGTGAAGTCATAGGATTATACCAATAAATATTGAACTTTGAAACACATCAGCCATCCCTGATAACAATTCTTAATAAAATAATAGAAGGAAACTCTCTAAGTAGAGACTAATGACCAAATCCTCCAAAAAAAGTCATCCTAAATGGCAAAAAACAAAGCTATTTTACTTAAAATAAAAAACTGCATAAGGATGTCTGTCAGCATTCTTAATGGATGTTATTTTACTAGTCCAGTGAATGTGGAAGTCTAGGAAATAGAATATCTAATTAACAAAAAGAAAGTAGAGGAAAAGTCCCCATGTTTTGTTGATGATATAATTGTAAAAATAGAATACTCAAGGGATTCTGTTTTAAAATATTTAGTATTAATAAAAGAATTTGGTAATGTAAAAGGAAACAGAAATATTTTTAAATTATTTTAATTTACTTTAGCAATAAGATTTGAGAAATAGAAATGGTAAACAATACTCACAAATAACAAGTGTAATCTCTAATACACAGGAATGAATTTAATAAGGAAGGGGAAGGGCCTTTATGAGGAACATTATGAAATCTTCTGGAAGGCTATAAACCATCTGACTAATGGAAAGAGAGGTCATCCTTCTATACTGAAAGACAATATTATGAGCATATTGAGTTAGTGAAAATTGATTTAGAAGCTGTAGCAGTTTGAGATTATTTTATGAATCCCAAAAAGAGAAAGATTATGTTTTTAAACTAATCTATTCCTGAGGGTGATACCTGATAACCTTTTGATTGCATTAAATTTGGTTGAGGGTCTTTTGATTAGATTAATTGATTAGATCACTTTAGGGCTTTTGATTGGACCAAGTCAATGAGGCGTGAGCCAGCTTGGGTATCCACACTTTGGCTGGGTATGATATAAATGGAGATAGAGAGAAAGACAGACAGACAGACACAGGCACAGATAAAGGAAGCCACCATATTTGATCCTGTGATGATGAGCAAGAGGACTCTAGTTTTGCCCACAGCTGAGCTGCAAGGAGAGAAACCCCCGAGAGGCTCAAAGAGCTGAGGCCCAGGAAGACATGAGCCATATGCCTGATAGCTTACAGCTGAATTCAAGGAGGAAGCAGAGCTGCTGAGACTGAGAGGGGAGGCCTACAGCTGCAGAAAGGAGCGACCTGGGCAGAGATTGGCGGCCATCTTGTTTCACCACATGGCAGCTGACTGTGGTGAGAAACACCTCTTACCGTGCCTCAAGCTGGACTTTTCATGGCCTTGCAGCTGTACGCTTTTACCCTTATTAAGCCCCCTTTATAAAAGCCAGCCCACTTCTGGTACTTTGCATCCACAGCCCTTTGGCTAACTGAAACAGAAGCTAAAGGAATTTCTAAGAGAATTTTAACCAAATATTTGGAAAATGAATATCATTGTTTTAAAAATTTACATGTGCAGGTAAAAGATAAAGAGAGAGTCTGAACTCGGACCCCAGATCCAGGGACTTCTAAGACAATTTCTTTGGATTTACCTTCTTATGACTCTTCTCTGAAGAATGTATTAACTTACGATAAATCTGGAATTATGGTATACTGAGGAGTTTGTTCCTGGTTACCCAAATTGTTTATTATAAACCTTTGCACACCCATACACATCAGAGAGGCTATGTGATTTACACAATAGTGAAAAGAAAGAATTCGAAGGGAGGCCTCCCTGGGTAACAGTGTCCACACCTGCCTCAGTTTTACCTTTAGCATAGCAGGCACCCCTTTCAGTGGAATGCCTAAGAGTTAAACCTTACATTAGAGGGCAATCTTTACAATGAATATAGATGCAAAATCATAACCAATATGATTACCACATAGAATAAACAGGTAAATAATAAGTAAAATCAGTAAATCCAACCAAATGAGCTTTGTTTAAGAAATGCAAGGTTGGTCTAGTATATGGAAAATCAGGTCATGTTATAAACAAAAAAGAGTATAACATGATAATCAGCACAACAGTTGCTGAAAAAGCATTTGCAAATTTTAGCATATATTCACTAAAAAAACTTTTGAAAATTATGAAAAAAAAGAAGGCAATTATCTGATAAAGATAAAACATTTTAGGAAACAAGCCTTTTAATGCTCGATTTATAACAGATTTTCCTCTGAATTAATAACAAGACAAGTATGGCAGATATCATCACTTCTATTCAACGTTTTTCTGGAAGTCCTAGCCAGTACAATAAAATGTGAAAACAAAATAGAAGAAATAAATTTGTCATATTTGTATACAAAATGTGTACTTAGAAATATTTACAAATGAATATAAACAGCCATAATAAACAAAATTGGCAAGCCCATCAGATACAAAGTCAATATAAAAAATAATTGTATTTCTATATACCAGCAACAAATCAAAAATAAAAGTTTTTAAAATAACACAATAGTATCAAAAATATCAAAACCCTAGGAAAACATTAGCAAAATATCTTCAGAACTTCTAAACTGAAAACTGCAAAATATTGTTTAGAGAAATTAAGGGAGACCTAAATTAATTCAGAACTATAGCATGGTCATAAGGTGGAACACTCAACATAATAAAAATATTAATTCTGCCCAATTACCTATAGATTCAATACAGTGCAATCAAAGTCCAGCATGATTTTTTTATTTTGGAAATTGAAAAAAGTTATAAAATTCACAATGAAATATACAGGATCAAGAATGGCATAGAGCATCTAGAAAAAGAGCAAAGCTGGAAAATCTACCAGTCAGACGTCTACACCTATTATATAAAGCTATCTTAAATTAAGGCATCATGGGAAACTGACCAAACTGGACAAACTGACCAGTGGATCAAGTCAGAGTGCAGGAATAGGGCCAAACACATTGCCTCATTAGCAACAATAAAAAATCTTGCCAAAAAGTTTAATGGTCTTCTTGTACAATTTAGGAATCAGAGAAAATATCTCAATCAAGCCAAAAAATTTCCAAGTTTATTAAAGAAAAATGGAAACTTATTTGACTATATAAATCTTTTAAGACTTTTATATCATAAACTATCTGATATACCCAATAGATAAATTATAGCTTTGGAAAAAATACTAGCAATAAAGATGAAAAAATAAATATCTGTGACATACAAAACAAATCACAAAACACAGTGAGCAAAACATATGAATATACAATTCACAGAAAAGCAAACTCCAAAGGCCAATGAACATTTGAAAAGATAATTGTTCAGTGAGATACAAAAGGTTAATATGACACCACGACCCCCTACGTGATCAGCCTTCCTTGGGCATCTTGGTCAGGCTGCTCATCTCTCACCCGTATCTCTTCAGAAGCCCTGTCCTTCACCTCTCCAGCCACTCAACAGAGCTGGAATGGCCTTTCCAAGTGTATCTAGTTGGTCAAAAACATGTCACCATCATCCCACAGATATATTTCAGATTCCTCAGTAACCTCTGCCCCTCTCTTCCTCTCCTGCTTTATGTTTCCCACATGCCGTGACTCTCAATCCAAGCATCTACCCTCCCCCAGGATGTCCAGGCTGTGTCCTCTAATTAGAGTGTGTGTCCGTCCACTTCCCTTGACCCAGCACTGCAGCCTGCCGACTCCCTGTTGCTCCCTCCAGCACCCTCTGGAGTTGCCTCCCTCAGGAAGGCATCTCTGAGCCTTTGAATTACCCCATCCCCCATATGGCATCCACGGCATCTCATTCCGAGTCCCTGCGTATCTGCTTCCCCTATTAGACCCAGGACACATGGAAAGCAGAGCCATGGCTTTCGTCAGTGTACTCCAAGCTCTAGTGCACTAGTGTGCACTCCTGGTTGGAATATAGAAAAAGGAAAGAATCGGCATGTGGCCTCGGGGAAATGTACTACTAATATACCATTCAAATTACTAATCCCATCCTTCCTGTTTTAAACTTTGTCCACTCTAAAATCTTAAAGAAAATAGAAGGCTCATTGGCACAAATACAAAAATTAAGAATTTACTCTACTGTTAAATAACATGTTGGGTTTCTCATTTTGGCCAACAGTTTGACAAAGTCCCTCCTCTCTCCCAAATCCCAACCCCCCCCCCAACCCATTTTCCCATGGCTGTAATTAAAAACAAAGGCAGAGCTGTTGTTTTTGGCTTACTTCCTTGGCAATCTCAGAGGAGAAATGACACTGCTCAAAGGTGGTGAGTTTGAAAGAGGGTGTACCCGTATAGCTGTAGTATCACAGTTAGTACGACGATGATGTGTGCAGACAAGGGCATCACGTTCCATGAAAATGCGAACAAAAGAAAAGAGAAAATTGAAACAAAATCCTTCAGTCTTTCTTGGAGTTTTACGAACTCTCATTGGAATGCTATGTGTATTCCAATACACATAATTTAAGAGGATATGTAAAAACAGTAGTGGCGGTTTAAAAAAATGAGGAAGAAGATCGTTGGTTAGGAGGAAGTCTGAAGAGTGATTAAATTGCATTCAAGTAATTGTAGGTTTATTTCATAGATAATGCTAAATGCCTGTCTCAATTCCCAGAAAGGTTAGACTATTTTTCTTTCTCTTTTGCAAAAAGTGGATTGCTCTAAAAAGAAGACAAGCCTGCTGTATGCAATTCCTGGCCACTAGAGAGAAATATCAGAAGATTCCCATGCCTTTCTATGACCTTTAAAAAATGCAACAACAAAAATATTGGTTGTTAAGATAATGATACTTTCAGCAAACTCTACAAATTATTAGGTTGGTCAGGCAGGGCTCGGGCTGGGTTTCATTTATACGGTCTAAAGATAACAATGGAATACACAATGTTATCATTCAGCAACGTGGAAGAAAGAAAATAAAAGTTAAACAAAGACACAAACGGAAAGAAAAAGACCATACCGCAATTTGCTGGTGCCGTGTGGTTGGCTTCGGGAAGGAGATGCTCCCCATCGGCCGTTCCTTCGGCTAACTCCCAGTGGGGATCTTCAGGGAGCAAAGGCTTCCAGCCGCAGAATCCAGCCTCAAAGTCACACAGCGTAGGGGCTGCTGAGTACAGGGAAAAGCAAGAGGTGAGGAGAAGTGAAGCGCAGGCACAGTGAAATGGTCACTCTGCTCTGGCCAATAAACTTAGCAGCAACCATTCCCTTTAGTCGTGGGCGTTGTGCAATGGTCAGAAGGGCTGGGCCTTTCCCAGCGTCACCGAAGTTTCCGTGTGCTGTGCGGGCCACCGGCCTCCTTGCTCTTCCACCTGCAGGCCTAGTCCATCCGGCCAAACCGCCAACGTACGGAATGACACGGGGAACCTTAGAGCCTGCCAGGTCTGCACCTGCTGAGGCGGGAGTCAGGAAAACCCACTTGACGGGGCTTTTGCATTCGAGGCGGGAGCCCTGAAGAGCTGGGGGCCGGCACCCAGCACTCTCTCCATCAGGCTGTTTAGCAGGTTCCCTAGAGGAGATGCCTGGCCATCTGGGGCTTGCAGTCAAATTAGCTATTCTGAGCTGTGCTCTATTCCTAGACACTATTCCCTTAAGACATACGGAAAAGGTGGCAGATACTTCAGTGCCTACATTCATCATGAAGGAACCAGTTTTAGAGAAGCTCCATCAGCTCCTTTCCCAGCTTTGTGACCAAATTAGTGAGAAAAACAGGAGATTTGAGAGAACTGGGCAATGAACTAGAAATTCTGATCTCTTGAGATATTAGCTTTTATAGGCCTAAATTTGCTCCTCCCTAAAGTGAAAATCAGCCAATCTTAGAGACTAGTTTTGAGGATAAATTAATACAGTTGATTTTATTTCCAAATATTCCTACCAATGCAGAGACAGTTTTATATCAGTTCAGGGAGGGCAATCAAAGTAATTCTTGGTCAGAAAATACCCAGAGTTTGGACAAGCTCTGACACACATGCTGCAACATACATGCCACAGCACGCACGCTTCCACTGAGCTCTGCATACGTGACCGCAGTCTTCACAAGAACCCTGCGTGGTGAGCACAATCCCCATGTGTGAAAGAGAAAACTGGTAAATCCTAGTAAACGGAATATCTGGATTTAGAAACTAGAGTTGTCTGGTGCCAAGGCCTGCACTCAGAAGGCTCTCTAAGCCAGGGGCTCTGTCTCATAATCAAGAAAACCCATCACAATGTTCTGGCTCCTACGTTATTCGCAATTCTCGATTTTAACTAATGTGCCCCTATGTTATGGGTATATTCAATTAGCTCGCTGTATCTTAAAAATTAGAAGAGCTTCTAATCTCATAAAAACGACGGCGCATCTCGTGACCAGAAGGCTCACCGGCAGCTTGCCAACTCCGAATCCACTAAAGCACACTGTGCACTCGTTCTTCTACGTGTAAACTAAACCTTTAGACCTCAAAGCTATGTTTGCTTGGAGAGTAATATAATGAATACAAGATAAAAATGCCAAATTAACATTTTGATTTTCCTTCCTTACTTTTTTGGTTGCCCTTAACAGATTCACCAGGGAAAAAAAAAACCAGTCGAGCGAGTTGACTCTATTCCAATCATAAGCAAGGCCTTGCACATTACTAAACGTGCCCCAGGTGACAAATCTACCTCTCTGGAGATCTCCTGCTCCTGGGTGTGAGCGCTGAGTGCCCACGGAGGCGAGTCTCCCCCGACTGACCGTATGCTTGCTCACCTGAAACCAGCTGGGACTGTGTCACAGGCTTTCAGAAAACCCCACCGTCTAATTCCCTAGTCATCGGTGAGCTTTGCCATTTACTCCTCCACCACACAGCTCTTCTAAATCAGTTGGTGGACTATAGAAATGTACGAGGTTCTACATACATACTTGATCTCGAAACGTGATTTAAAGTCCAAAATCCTGATTGTGCTCTTGGCCAAGAACCCTTTCACCTCTCCCCAAGGTTACACAATTCCTGGAGACACACTTCCGTGGAATAGAAACTCTTCCATAGGCAGAGCAATCACACGTCTGGTTTTGTCCAGGATCCCCCAGTTGATGCCAATCTGAGCATGATAATTAATTGCTCTCCTTTTCCTTCTCAAGTTTCCCTGTTGAGCAATAAATTATTTATCTCTACCCAAAGGAAGCCAGTCCATGCAAATAGCAATTTTCTTCATTGCAGTTGGCCACTGATGCAGTCATCCTAATTCCCCATAAGGCAATCATGTGAAATGGCAGTAAGACCCACAAGTGTGAAAATGAGCTCAACGTGGCTCATGCATCACCAAAGCCTTAGACAGACTTTCACAACCATGTCTGCGTCACTAATGTGCAAATGTGTAAAGAATATTTCAAAACAAAATAACATTTCATTGTATAAATGTTGAGATTTATAGGTAGGATAAAAGTTTAAACCATTTCTTTCATTACTGGGTGCTTTATCATTTAAAATGTCAATCGCTGCACTAAATATGCTGTCATTTGACAAATGAAAATTTATTTTTAAAATCCATCACCACAAATACAAAGCAGGGTGGTACAATTGCTTCTGTAAAAAAACTCAGTGAATTGCTAAGCCATTTTTACCAACAACATTTGTTCCAATAGACTTAAAAGGATTTTTAAAGCTAAATATTTAGAACATTACTACACTATAAATTATAGGCCAAATTCCAGTCACCTACATTGAGTGTCTTCCATTAATATTTCCCCTACATAATTCAAATAGTTTAGAGCAAAGCTATAAATATCTGAACAAAACCAGAAGAGTCAAATGCATCCTGGCATCTAACAAATGCCTATCATCTTATATATGTTAAATGCTAAGTGTTTATAAATATGAAAAATCATCTATTCATGTCATTAATAAAAATGCATTCATTATAAACAGTGACTTTTTTGTTTGTTTGTTTGTTTGATTTTAACTTTCTGAGATTATAGCACACTACACTTCACTATCTCTAATCAGAATATGAGATATGACACTGTTCATAATTTTAGAGAAATTGCACTGCAAGTTCATCAGAGTAATATTTATAGATTATGACAAAGCTTTCTCTTGCATATTTAACCACCACAGTATATTGGCAGAAGAAAAAGAATTTCATTTTGGCAGCTGAGGAAAATTCTTCTGGATCATGAAAATTAAAATATTTATGAATCCTCCCATTGAAAAATGAATCAGTTCTTTATGATAGAAGAAAAAAAGGATGTATGAGAGGTGAATGCACAATGTTTTATTCAATGGGCACACATTAAACATTTTGCTGATGTTTATTGAGAAATCACAAGGATTTTTGCTACACTACACATGTATGTATTCCCCTCGTTCTCATGAAAATGTTTTAGTATTTAACGAAATATGTTTCAAAATTTAAAAGACCTCTACAGACCATATCACAGTAAAAATTAAATGCACTACATAGGCTCTTTGGTTCTACCTTCTTTCATTTGAACATTATAACTGCATCCCCTCTGAAGATTTACAATTCATAGAATTGTAAATGATCTAAAAAATCCTATAAAAAAGAAAACAGTTCACTATTTTTCAACAGAGCTTTCTAAACTAGTTTGATTTGACCACGGAACTGTCAATCTTTCCATCATTTTTTGTGGGGATGGGGGGTATTGCCTATTGCAGAATATCCATTAACATAGCACAAGACATTCTGTGGAACATACTAGAAAATACATATGTATATGTATGTGTGTATGTGTCATTTTCTATGTCATGATTGAAAATTAGATATATTTTATATCTAAATTTTCAACCATCCTATGTATACCTTCTTTAGTAAATGGTATATTTTAATCATTTTGATAGGAATATTTTAAAAATAGATTACATATGTATTTTATTCTTAAATGACTGCTCTTTGATACAGGGTCCTGTGATAAACATCAAAACATCTATTTTTTGGCATCAAAGCAAAACCCTTAGGGACTAGGGAAGCGGGGAAGTTTGGTCTCTATCCTGAAAGGCCGCTAACTGGTTTGCCTTGAGTTCCCAAACCCATATTTTCTGCACCATGTGCCTCCTTCCTCAACTGCCTCTCTTCCTGAAGTCTCTCTAGCACAGTGTCCTCTAACATGACTGCAGACAGCTCGCCTGGGGACATGCTAAAATGCAGAGCTCACTCCTAGGTCTGGGCCCGAGGGTCTCAGGTCCAACAAGCCCCCAGGGGACATCGAGGCTCCTGCACCCATGGGCCACACAGGGCAGCAAATTCCAGCCACACACTGACCCTTTGCAATTAAGTGCTTCTGAAAAGGCACGGACCGGCTGACTACATTTATTAGGAGTACCCAAGAGTAAGAGCAATTTGGCAATGAAAGAATGTCTTTTGGGAAAAGCATACTGACAATCCTCAGGGAAGGATAAATACTGTCTCTAGAACACAGTACATATTCCTCCTGTTATTCAGATGCAGGTAAGAGCTATCCCCTCCTGGAGGTTAATTCTAAAGCGGGGTAAAAAGAGGCTATGAAGGAGCTTCATGAACTTGGAAATGTTATTTATAGGAAAAAATTGGGTCTTACAAATTCAAATTCATAAAATACAAGTTTAAAAGTATGTATAAATTATTTCAAAGTGGTTTTAAATTTCAAAGTGAAATCTCTTATTTTGTAAGAATATACATGTGCATATATGAGTATATTAAATAGTGTGAAGTGTTAAGTTTATATCACTTCTAATAATTTGATTGCTCTGTAAGTATATTCCTCAGAAAGAACAGTAGTGATTGTACAAATATTTACATGGACGACTCATTTAAGGGTCTAAACACATGCACACACGTTCTCTATGCAACATGGTCTGGGCCACTATATATTTATGTCACATTCCCTTTATCAAGTTGGAATCGATCAAGCAAACATGCCAGTTTGGTTTCTTTTTCCTGGACAAATGAGGCCATGTTATGCGGAAAAGACTAAATAGTAGTCCTATTTGTTGATAACTCTGGATTTCAGTTCCTGCATTCACAGAAAGGACGTAGCAGATTGGTATCAAGAGATTCTCTGATGGAAAAAACACCTGGTACATAATCAAAGAGACTTAAATGAAGAAAGAGAAATGGGGGGAAATATCCAAAATCCAATGCTAAAATATTTCCCAATACTCCAGTTGCGAATTTGATTAAGAAAACCAATTAAAAGGAGCTTAAAGGACCCATCACCACAGGGGAAAAGGGAGAAAAGCTGCTAAGCTTCAAAATGTACGACTGAAGAGAAAGAAAATCTATTTTTTTCCAGTTACTGAAGTTGAGAATAATACACACTGTCAGAAAGATGAATTTCCCTAAAAGAAAGGGACCAAATGGTAAGAAATCTAAATAAAAGTAGAAAAGGATCTCATTAGAGAAAATACATTGTCCTCAGATTGGTTTTTTGAATGTAAGACAAGAGCCACCCAGAAGCGCCTCGAGATCACACTGGTTGGTGGATCACTGCTCAGAGCAGGAGCTGAGAGACAAGGGAATTGCCACTCACCCTCTGACCCAGCAGGGGATCCCCCCTTGCCTCCTGCCCTTCTGGCATCACTCTCCACCACTCTAAATAAAATCCTCATTCTCCCATCAACAGAAGCTTATTATACAAAGAGCTTGTCCTTAAAAAGGTGACATTATCTTGTGACAATATTTTTCTCTTGCTCAACAAAATATCTCACTAAAATAAAACACTGCAGCAAAATAAATGTCAACGTTTTCACAATACAACAAAAACACTGGTTTGTGATGTAGGAATTGGATTCATTTAGTTGGAATTAATATTTAGAGAGACTCAAGTATCTTCATTGCTAAGTTAACATATACAGGAACCATCATGTGTTGATAAATTAAATTATACTCTCTCTTATAATATAATGAGGGATCTCTTACCACTCTCATCAAAGTAATGGGATCTCTTATGCATCAAAAACTCTTCACGAAATTCCCTAGAGGAAGGTCTGGCCTTTTTGTGCTGGGTGCTGGGTTCCCATG
This sequence comes from Tolypeutes matacus, assembly GCA_026826555.1. Taxonomy (NCBI): domain Eukaryota; kingdom Metazoa; phylum Chordata; class Mammalia; order Cingulata; family Chlamyphoridae; genus Tolypeutes; species Tolypeutes matacus. The sequence goes on along the minus strand of JAKSZT010000049.1, from coordinate 2,964,240 downwards.
TAACTGGCGTGAGAGGAAGAATCCTCATCTGCTAAGGCTAGCAACGGATACCATAGGCCGCCAAGGAGAACGCACAGACCGGTTCCCTCTCGTTCCCATTTCCCTCTTTAGCCAAAACACACGCACTCTCACACATTCACACTCACACACACGTGCATACACACATACATTCACACACACACACAAACTCACATGCATACACACGCACAAAGTCACACATGCACATATGTTCACGCACGCTCACACATACAAACACACGCTTACACACATGCACACTCACACATGCTCACACATACACAAACATGCTCACACATGCACATACTCACATGTCCTCACACATATGCACACCTTCTCACACACATGCACAAACACACACGCACTTGTACACACACATACACCCCCCCCACATGCGCACACACTCACACACATGCACTCACAACTCACACAGGCATTCACACACATGCACACACGCACACGCCACTCTTCCCGCTGAGCCTCCCGTGGCCTGGAGAGCGTCCGCCGGCTCAGCAGCAAGCGCGCAGGCGCGAACTCAGCGCGGCGCTTCGGGGCCCAGGGGCCGCGCGGGCCGCCCCGTCCCCGCGCCGCTGCACGCACGCTCTGCCCTGCGGGGCAGGACCCCGCGCCCGCGCCCGCGCCGCACTCACCGCAGCCGGCCGGGTGTGGGCCGCTCCGGCCCGCGCGCTCCCGCCGGGCATCGCAGGGCCCGTCTCGGGCCTGGAGCCGGCCGCTGGCGCAGGGCCGCTGGCCCGCGGGGCTCGGCTGTCCTGGCTGGGCCTGCCCGCAGGCGTAGACCCCGAGGCCGTCCAGTCCCACGAAGCCTGTTCCGCCCAGAAGAGCCCCTTCGAAAACCACCTTCAGGAAGAAAGAGTAGTGAACATTTGTGAGCCTGCGATCTCTTTAAAAAGAAAAAATAAACTTAAGAACGACAATGGAGTTGAAGCAGGCGTTGAAGAAGCTGAGTATTTTCTTTAAACAGAAACCAAACGCAGCCAAAAGCCAAGGTTTCGTTTTTGTTTTCAAAAAAATTTTTTTTCAAAAACGAAGTTTTATTTGATAAGCCTGACCCTTGCCCATGAGCTCACAAAAGCCTCTGCTAATTGGACATGATTTAAACGGAATCACAGGCACCCCACCTAACACCCCACTGAGCCCCCTGCCCAGTCCCTGACTGCAGGCTCACGTCGCCATCATCTGTAATTGGAAAGGAAAAGAGTACATGTTGTCTTTACTTAAACAAGAACGACAGATACCTGCATCTTATTTTTAACCCATGGGGGAAAGTCAGGCAAATGGAAAAGGGTGCAATATAAGAACAGAAATTTTCAAAGGAATAAATAAAACATTCTATTAAGCACATAAAGAACAATTTCTTTAGTAATCAAAAAAATGCCAATTAAAGGAAATAAATCTCATTTTCTCCAATCAAGTGGCTAGCTTTCCTGGGGTATAAGGTTTGAGCGGTGAAACCACCATCCACTTCTGGTCAGCAGAAGATAGTGTCCAGCAGTAGTATCCCCAAGGGCCTACCAAGAGCAAAGGCCCAAAGGAGAGTATAAAGAGGTGAAAGCACAGCACTAAGCCTCTGATGTCCAATATGGTGGCACTAGCCACAGAAGACTATTTAAATTTAAATTAATTAAAATACAAGTAAAATTCAGTTCCTCAGCCATACTAGCCACATTTCAAGTGTCCAGTGGACACTTGTGGCTAGTGGCTGCCCTTTTCGACAGCCCAGAGAGCGTTTCCATCATCTCGGAAAGTTCTACTGAACCAGAGTCCCGTTCTAGACACTCAGGTACACGAGATGCTGGGTATAAAGACAGACTCCTTTCAGTCCCTTCCAGCTTAAAGTTTCCGAAGACATTTCCTTCTTTTCAAACACAGGAGGACTATGTTGGTTTGGTAATTACTTAAGATCAAGTTTCAGCTTGAAAATATACTTAAATTAGTCTAGAAATAATATTACATTTAAATCATGCCTAATTAGAAAAACATTGTCTGCTGCTGTACAATTTCTATATAATGACTATCAGGTATAGAACAATTAGTGGACTGCCGTTGTATATTTCCATAGCAGCAAGAGACCAGATATGCAGAAATGATATCGTTTGGGTTTCAAAATTTGATGTGTTTAAACTTAGTTCTCAAAAGCATGCCATTATTTGAAAGGCTAATTAAAAAGTAAGTTGGTGTCAAAATGTTAACTCGCTAGGCTATGATATAAACCTCAACCTTGCTGAGGTTCCTATAAAACCTCTGTGGTCCAGAAATTCTAGCCTCTGCCGCACAGGGTTCTAGAACTCTGCCTGGCTACAGCTCGGTAGCTTTAGGCTCCTTCCTCCCAATAGCCAGAAAAAGGCATGAATGTGGCGTTGCCCTACAGGGATGAAACTGGTTCCAGAAGCCACATCTACAAATCAGCTTCCTTATTTTACACTCCACCATGGACATAACTATACACTCCATTTACAACACTAAATACTGAATTAATTATTTTAAGCAAATGACAGCATTCCCTGAGCTCAGGTAGGTTTCAGGTGCATCTTTTGTCAGTAGGGCTATCCATGTTATAAAGATATGAATCACTGCATTCAAAACCTGTGCATACCCTCTACTGCTTTTCTGTGCCAGTTAACTCTTTGCTACTCTGGGTGTGCTAGGGCAGGAGGCCTGGGGAAGGAGGAAGCTTTAAACAAGAGAAGTCACACCTGGGCTCCTCTGCGGAGGGGAAATTTGTCCTGAGAAGGCCCAGGTACAGTGAAGAGGAGTCTGTGATTCTCTCCCTAAATATACAACTCTGCACCCCTGATTTCAATGCTTAGCCATGGCTGATAAATTCACTACTGCAAAGCTAAAAAGTAAACATGATTTAAAGAATTCTTGTTTTCCCCTTTTATACCTGAAATGTCTTCAGACCTTCTGGTATTAACACATCTGCTTTCTCCCATTTGCTGTGAGTTGATGTGTTGTATGTCCAAAATATTTCTTCTTCCTTTGATTTAAAGAAAAAGACATTACTCATTCCCCAAATTCTACTCTCACACTTACATGTGTTGCATTATTTACACTTTAGTAGGTAACTGCCCTGCCTATATGCTATTAAAAAGAAACCTAAAGTACCAATGGTATAGTTGATACTATATTAATCAATTTTAAAAGGAAAAATAAGGCAATGAAGCATGTCTATATAGTAAAGCTGTTTACTTTTTTATGGATGGTGAATATCAGGATAGAACAAAAAGTTGCATGGAATCCTAAAAGAAATAAAGTGATGCACTTCCAAATGCAAATTCCAAATAGGAATTTAAATATTGATTCTGCTGGAATTGCCACATTTTACAATATTGCTGTGATACTAGAAAAGAAAGCAAGGAAGGGTAAACATTCAATGTGAAGGTGAAAAATGTCATCAGCAGCGTTTTTCTACACAATCTCAGTTTCTGATATATTTTTTCCTATAGGAGGATTCAATCCAAGTTCCAGACAAATAGATTCCTGAGACTATATTTTACAGTTTGACCCTTCTGGTCATTTTCCCAAAAGCCTTTTAATGTCTTCTAGAGCATGCTATGTCAAGCACAGTATAATGATCATTTCTATATTGTAAAATTATGCAAAATGATGTCACTACCCACCATGAGGTAAGACTCTCGGTAACAGTCTATAACGTACTCGAGAATTCTGCGTTTGGTTTCAGTATGGGTCTTTATGATTTATGATCATGCTTTTCAGCTCCGAAGTAATCCTCATTTTGTTTACATTTTAACAAACATTAGATTTGACATTTCCCGGATGAAGGATAGACCAAATTGTTAATAACATTTTCCTATAGGATGCATTCCTATTTTTTTTCCTTTTCACTGTCCAAACCACGGTTTTGTTTTGTTTTTTTAAAGAAGCTTTAGATTACACAAATGTTACATCAAAAATATAAGGTATTCTACTATAGACTTATTGCAATTCTAGCAATGGAAGAAATTACATCATTGATTTGGAGGCAGTGGCCACTGGAGGTTCTGAGGGCAGGGAGAGGGAAAACAGGTGTAATACAGGGGCATTTTGGGGACTTGGGAATTGCCCTGAATGACGTTGCAACTACAGATACAGGCCATTATATATCCTGCCATAACCTACAGAACTGGGTGGGAGAGAGTGTAAACTACAATGTAAACTTTAATCCACGCTTAGTGGCAACGCTCCAAAACGTGTTCATCAATTGCAATGAATGTACCTCACTAATGAAGGATGTTGTTAGTGTGGGAAAATGGGGGAGGTGTGGGGATTGGGGCATATGGGAATCCCCTATATTTTTTTATGTGACATTTGTATAATCTAAGTATCTTTTAAAAAATTAAAAATAATTTAAAATATATATATATATGAGATTCCCATATACACCCTCCCCCTCCCCCACTTTCCCCCATTAACATCTTTCTTTAGTGGGGTACATTTGTCACAACTGATGAACATACATTGAAGCATTGCTACTAACTATAGTCTATAGTTTACATTATAGTTTACACTTTGCACCGCATAATTTTATAGGTTATGACAAAATGTATAAATGGCCTGTAACGTGACATTTTGGGGACATTGGAATTGTCCTGCATGACATTGCAATGATGGATACAGGCCATTGTACGTTTTATCTTCGATTTTTCATGAATCCATATGGTGAGAGGGAAGAGAGGAGCTACACGCGCCTGGGGCTGCTTGCAGCAATGGGCCGTGACATCCACTTGCCGGTCAAACGGCATGTGACATGTTTTTCAGACTCATAAACATACAACTCCTCACTCACCTATTTCATTCATCCCCAAGATTTTCTTAAAAAGTGAATTTTCAACTTAGTCCTTTGCCCTCTGATGTCTACTCCAAATTTCCAGGTCTGAACCATTTCAGAAGATAGTCTACAGCCACCAAGGTTTCCTGACCACATTACTTCACATCCACTGGGAAGGCTTTCCTGAGCTGGTGAAGCCCAGAGGAGGACATGCCTTCAGCTGGCAGCTTCCTAATCACACTGGGCGACTCGGAGCAATAAAAAGCTAAGGCCTGCGACTGCTTTTCCTTCCAGTTAGTCCCCGCCCAGCGCCAGTTCCCTGGCGTCAGGCACGCGGACCTGCCTCGGCTGCTTTTATAGCATTGCTTGCAACGTGCTTTCATTGCTTCCCCCACTTTCATTTTATGAGAATAATTTAGAGCAACTGTGCTTTTTCCACGGTGACTAATGGATCCCTCTGTTCTGCGGGAGAAGAAAGCACTTACATTTTTTTGAAGAATGAGCAGAGTTCTTTCCAAACTTAAATAGCCTTTTATATACTAAGTTAATGGTATATTGTGAATGAGATCCAGATTTTTCCACCACACTTTCCTGTCTAGTGGTACAAGCAAAGAAAAAGAAAAAGAATTCACCCCAACTAAATGAAATTTAGTCCCTGCGCTCAGACTCTCACCTGCTTACTTTCAACAGGTGTCAACATAAAAATGAACTCCTGGCTCAGGAAAGCCTTTCAGGTGATGTCCTAATTTTCTATTATCTTAAAAGAAATAAACCAATAAAAATGTTTTTAAAAACCTTTGCCCCTCCAGACAAGGATCAACAATGCTTTTTTTTTTTAACCTCTCAAGAAAAATGTTCATCACCAGATCTCCTGGAGAGAGCAGGAAAGAAATAAAAAGCACCAAGTCTGAGGGCACATTTCACCACTCTTGCCGGCCTCCTGGGACAGGGCCAGGTCCCCTTCCTTCCGGGGAAGCTCCCCGTTGCTTGGGAGCTGCATCCCTGTAGGAACAGGGGATCCTCCTAAGGCCTCCTTCCTGTTTGAGTTCTTGACCATCCTACTCACCAGCAGGAACTTAGAAAATTCCTGAAGGGCGCCACGAGCTGCACCCCCCCTCCTGTAACACCACGCCCTCCAGGGTGTGGCAGATCCAGGCTAAGATTACCATTCCAGAGCTCGGGTCCCAAGAACAGTGAGACGGCACAAACCTAGAGCTGCCAAACCCTACGCTGGCTTGGGGAGAGAGAATTCTCTTCACCACGTGCCACTTGCCCTGTCTTTACTTTTCAAGTGCTGGGGTCCTCAAGAAACAAAGCCAATGCCCTCGGCATTCCCACGAGGGATTCCTGGTTTACCTGCAGGCATTTATATTAATTCATGGAAAACTGCATTCTACCCAAGGTAGAGGTAAATGGCCATTTTCATCAAGTGCTCATTTTTTAAATGATAGGTTTGGAATTCTTATTAAATTTATGATAAAACATCAACTTTTGACTTAAGTGTCCTTGGATGCAGATTTTGCCCCAACAACTAACATGGTAAGGAAATAGAGCATGGCAAGCAGGATCAGAAAGGCAGGGTGCCTCCGCAGTCCCGGGGCTGACAGGCAAATATCGGGCAAAGCTCTCCAAGCTGTTTCACCATCAGGTTCTGGTGCTGACTAGACCAGCCCTTCAGGACGAACCATTTCTTCTCATACTGTGAGAGATGGAATCTTGGTCATTCATTCTTTTATGTGATGCGATGTCTGAAGTTAATTATTTTTATTTTTATCTTATCCAGCTCCAAAGCCACAAGAAATACTACTATTCATTTTCAGTAATCCTTAACTCCTTTCTATATGTATATTGAAACTTTTAAAACCCATCACTGGTGTTCAGGTTTAGAAGACAGGTGAAACAAATTGTTAAATTTAGAGTTGTAACTCCTTCAACATTTAATGAACAGGTTAATTGACAACCTGTCTTGTGGAAAGCACTGTCTTAAACCAGATAATTTTTAAGCATGTTTAACTAAAATTTAAACTCAACTGAAAAAAAAAGAATTCTAGAATTTTTTTTCGCTATGCCTTTGTTGAGGAAAGGAATTGGAAATTATATAAGGCTGCAGATTACATGGAGGTCCACTTGATTCACAATACACAGTGACAATAACTGAAAGATTGGATTAGTGAGGCACGAATGATAAAACAGATCTCTAGGACGTCTAACCTATTTTTTGGTAAAATTGCTCCCATGGACCTGCAAAGTTTGGAGTATTACAGAAAGGACAGGGAACTGTTTTTTCCCCTCTTCGCATACGTATCTTACCAAACAGAATTAAATATATCCCATAGATGGTAGGACTGTGGGGCTGCCAAGTGCTACTGCAAAAATGTCCCCCCAAAATATAGCATAGTCTCAGAATGTTAGAAATCATGTCTAGTCCAAGTAACAAAGAAGAATTTATTAGGCCATCTAAGGAGCAGTGTGTCTTAGCAGTCTGAGAATTTCCTGGGAAAGAGGAGGTGGAAGAAAGAACACAGGTCATGATGAAAATGGCCCAAAAGAAAAGGGGAGAGGTGGTAAGACAACCAGGAAGGAAAAGGGAGGGTCGCCTGAAGTTCAAGGGCCCTGGGAACAAGCATTCTAACATCTGAGCATTAACTGTGTTGGCCCTTCACCCTCCAGAATAAAATAGAGCAGGCAACTGTGGCACCCGGTAAATACAGATGGCCAGGAAACTTTTGCCAAAAAATGGACGTGGCTCACGCCATGTGGAGTTTTCAACTTCTTTGGCTCAAGGGAGGCTACTCCTGTCTCCCTCTCTTTCTCCTCAGAATTCCTGAAGTTATGGCCAAATGTCCCCCATTTCTAGAATGAGTGCTATTTATCCCCATGATTTCCTTACTCCTATCTGAAATAGAATTTTCACAATAGAAGTTCTCAAAGTGCCTGGGGCATTTACCTGTTTGTAGAGGAGTCCTTTCAATTAAATTTAGGGAGAAAAGGGCCTGGATTTGTTTAATTCACCAACACAACCCCCAAGACCTTCACTCTGTGTCCCCCACCCCCCCACCCCTTTGTTTTTTCATTTAAGTGACTCATTTGTCTGGAATTCATCAGTAATTGCCATTCTTTCAAACTGTGTCTACTGGTACTTGAGCAAGTAATTTACTTCCATCACATCTATAATTTTAATGATAGACATAGAACAAAACTATAAAGCAGGTCACATCAGAGCTTCAGTACAAGGTTAACATCACAGAAACCCAGATTTCTCATTATCAGCAGACCTATAGATTCTTTAATACACTTCCATGGGTTTAAAAAATTTATTAAATCTTATTGTACAAATTATCTCATTAAATTTTGCACATGATAATATCTCCTTACCTAGCTGCTTAATAGTTCTTTTTATAGCCTGCAGAATTGTGTGGAGAGTGTAGACTACAATGTGAACTCTGGTCCATGCTCAGTGGCAAAGCCCCAGGATGTGTTTATCAATCACAATGAATGTGCCACACTAAGGAAGGATGTTGTTTATGTGGGAGGGTGTGGGAGGTGTGGGGAACGGGGCACAGGGGAATCCCTATATTTTTTGTGTAACGTTAGTGTAATCTAAGTATCCTTTAAAAAATAAATAAATAAATAAATAAAAATACCAAATAGAGCCACATTCAAGAAGAGCTACAGCGAACACTCAGCTACAGTGTGCGTGTGTGATAGGAGCACAAAGTGCCGAGAAGAGAAATAACAATTATTCAGTGAATTTGAAAGAAATGCAAGTTCCTTCTTACCCTGTTACTATAGAGCCCTATTCTCAGAACACTGCTTTCCATCGAGTAATAGAACTGAAGATGGCAGGTCTTGCCTGAGCAGTGACACACAGAGCTATTCAGATAAGCCCTGCTGCCCAGATGGTTACCAGTAAAGGCAGGCTTAGCTCCTATCCATACAAAATAACCTGGAAAAGAAGGAAAAGGAAGCAATTTAGAAAAAAATAGCTGTTCTCTGTTTGAGTAAAATTACTGCATTTCTAGATTTTTCAAAACCATGCTTGAAAAGAAAATATTTTATTTAAAAGATTAGAATTTTTAAATGATTACCTCAACTACAAATGATAAGCTTTCCTTTTCCCACGATTTTTTTAATGTATAGAAATGTACTCCTAAGCCTTGAAATCAGTTTGATAATACCTCCAATATGAAAATTCAATATCCTTATAAGAAATCTACTAATATAAAATTCTTTATGCCACCAAATTCTTATCATTTTAAACATCAAAATGCAATATTTCTTTAATCAAGAGATCATCTTTCTTCCCAGAATTCTTTCCCCTTTTTAATTGGAACTCTTAAATCTTTTTTATAGGGATACATTTATAGTTTACAAGGAATACAATTTAAAAGAAAAATGAATTATTAAAACGTTAAAGAAAACAGAGATAGCCTAAACATTTTATAAAACACCTCAAAAGATGAGAAATGGAAGGGAGGGAGGGAGGGAGGGAGGAGGAGGGGAGGGGAGGGGAGGGGAGAGGGGAGGGGGGAGGGAGAGTGGGAAATGCCAAATAATGGGAGGGGCTGAAGCCACAGAACTCAGGCTGTGGGACCTGAAGCAGACTACTGTAGCAAAGACTGGCTGGTTGAACTCTTGAGAATAGGTGGAGGGACAGAGCCAAATGCTATCAAGGAAGCCAAAGGGTGGGGGGGGGCAGGGAAGCTGCTCATCAGATGAAATGGAAAATCCACCAAGTACCGCTGCATCAGGCAGCAGCTCAGGGACTGCCTCTGCACCTGCATGTCCCAGGTTCCCCATGCAGCATGCACCAAAACCATGTTACCCAGAGAACATCTTGGGAAGCCAAGCTAGCCTTCAACAAATCACTAAGCAAAGAGGGGTAAGCAGAGAGAGAGAGCAGGAAAGAATGGACGAAGAGAGAAAGAGAGATCAGACGTACTTTGCAAAATATATAATGCTAGAAAAACAGCAAAAATTAATTACATTTGCAAAATGAAGGCATTAAAAATTGAAGATAATTTTAGGAAAAGTCAAGTGAAGATTTTTTAAAAGTATGTTAAGATACTTGAAGAAATAAATGAAGAAATATTAATAAAGAATAAAAAGAGAGCTCATCAACACAAATCTTCACTGAGTAAAAGAACAATTAAAAAGTTAACTCCAAGAGGAAGAAAAGTGAACCAACAGAGAGGACAAGAAATAAAGGAAGCAACGGTGAAGAGGGAAAATGATCAAATATGTTGGTAAAAGTAATTGAATAAGATATGGTGTTAATTTCCTGTGACCGCTGTAACAAATTACCTCAAAATTTGTTCTCTTACAGTTCTGGAGAGCAAAAGTCTGAAATCAAAGTGCTGGGGAAATCCTGCCCCTTCCTTGCAGCTTCAGGGGCTGTCAGGCATCCTGTGCCTCCCTGGTGACGCGCCCCCTCCTCACCTGCCCGTGGAATCGCCCTCTGCCTGTCTCTTAGAAGGACACTTGTGATTGGATTTAGAGCCCACTCAGATAATCCAAGAAGATCTCCACTCAAGACCCTCTACTTAATTACATCTGCAAAGACCCTTTTTCCAAATGTGGCCACATTCACAGATTCTGGCAAACATATATATGGATATACATTTTGGAGGCCATTGTACTGACTTTGAAAATTTTTTTTAAATAGTTAAACTGTAACTGAAAACCAAAATGGTGGCTAAAATACAACTTAAATTATACTGATGTCCTCTCATGTTGAAGAGGAAGCTAGAAATGCCAAAGCACTTTAGATTTTGTTAAAGGAATTTGATGTTAAAGACATAAGTGAGAATTTAAGAATAGCCATAAAAATAAGAGATATAAAACAAAGCTTCCATGTGAGTGAAAGGAATTAAAGAAAAAAAAGACTAACATCCCACCCCTCATAAAAAAAGAAATTTATAAAAGCCATGGCAAGAAAAGTAAACCCAAAATACAAAGTATGAGGGTAGAAAGAGAAAGCAACTGATGGGCCACAAGGACAACTAGTGGGCTTGATAAAAAGCTTTCAACATTTTCCCCTCTGCCTACTACCAAATCTAATATTTTCTCAAGATAAGAAAAATAATAAATTGAGTAAACTAAAATAGTTAACCTGGTATAATGCTGCCTTTACACTGTCAATATCTATGGCAAGATTTCCATCAATAAACATAACTAAAGATCCACAGCAGAATGTCTTACCACGAGTCACAGTAAAGGACAACTCTAAAACAGATCCACTAAAGGTATTGTGTTTTATTTCCTACCTTCCTCATTGCCACTTTGATCCCACAGAGGGGTGGATGCTAATGCTGAAACCTCTCTTGCTTTTGTGCGCAACCAGGAAATTTGCCCAGCAGATGCTTCCGATGCCCAGTCACACATGTCTGACTCAAACCCACAGGCGTGACACCCTAAAAAAGGGGAGAAAAGGTGTCTTTTTAATCTCAGAAGACTAAGAGAGTCTAATAGAGTAGCTGCTTAGCCAGGGTTCTATGTCAGCATCAGCTATTACACACACACACACACACACACACACGTGTTCATGTTGATTCAACAAGCCTGGAGGGCTGACCAGTGACTCTACTTTTTACAAGTTCCTCAGCTGGTCTGTGTGGACATTCCTCCAGCTGGAAAACCACTGATGAACATAAATGGACTGGGGTTCCTAAACTTTCTCTTACCATTGCCTAAGTTGCAATTTTTAAATATTTTACCTTACCTACTTTACAGAATTATAGTTACTATAAATTATTTTTGTTCATAATCACATTGAAAATTTAAAGGAGAAACATTATATATAATTCCAAGATGGCTTTAAATATGATTGTTTTTACCAAACAACACAACCTTAAATCAACATATTGAGTATCTTTCACGTTTTGAATAAACCACAGACACCCAATTTATACTCCAGCTAATTGAGGACATTCACGTCAGTAAAGGCTGCCGGTGAGCCTTCCTGCCGTGGCCTCTGGGTCTCAGCGGCCACCAGCGCGCCAACCAGGCACACATCTCAGTTCAGCACTTACACCTCGTGCCTCCACCTGCAGAGTCGAATTCGCAGAGACTGGCATCTGGATGGCATAGCACATGATCTGCGTCGGATGCTTCTTGACACGGTAAAGTTTCATCTGTTAGATTTAAAGATCAGCAGGAAGTAAGATGCAGGTGCAGATGGAAAGAGCAATGTATTTCTCCAAAGGGTACCATTTGTTCTAGAAAGGTCTATTTTCCCAGCTGTTCTCTCTGGCAGTACCACCCTTTTAGGTACCCACTAGAGAGAGGCTAAAACATCCATGCCAAAGCTTTTGTGTTGTAATCAGATACCTAGCGACTTGTAAGCCACCATGAAAGTAATATCCCTTGATACTGAAACTAAGACCCCTTTATTAGAAGGAGAATTGTGCATGCATTGAACATGTGGAGCTGGGGTCTTCCTACATCCCCTGAGGTCCTCTCCTTCCGAGCCCACTCTCTCCCCCATGGCCCTCTCAACACAGGACCAGAGGTTGACCAGTTGTCCTTACTGCTGCTATGGAGACTTCCAGACAAGTTTCATTCTTACTTTTCTGAGCACCTCAGCTCTGAACATCTTGACACCAGATAATGACCCTGGCCATGCTAACTTCCTGTGCTCACATGCAGACCCTGGGTCCCTCCCCCTCAACTCTTATCTCATTGCCTTCTTTGTCATTTCAACATTCACTTCCATCTTACCTCTTGGTTTCCTGATTCCTACCTCTTGATGGTCTTGAAGAAGATCATGATCTCCTTGAAGGAGAACATGATGAAGAACTGCCCTTGCCTCCACTCCCCTGGATAGGATAGACTTTATCCTATCTTCTCCTGGCTCCCTCTCCATCAGCAGCCCATATTCCTCCCACTCACTCCCTCTAAGATTCAACTCTAACAAATTCTAATAGTGCCAAGTCCTGTAACCCAATGGTCCTACAATCTTAACAACACCTATCACCCTCTGCCATGGCCTCACGTCCTTTCTTTCAGGGGAGATGACTAGGTCCATGAATATAGCTATGCTTTGGCCCTTCTCATGCTTCCTCATACTCTCATGGCAGAAACACCCTGGTCAACGCAACCTCACTTCTCCATCCCACATCTCTGCACTGAATGTGAGCAAAGAAACACACACAACTATATTTTCCAAAGTGCCTTCATATTCATGACTCGTGTCATTGCCTCATGGCAAACCTGCTACATTTTCCTAATTCTTCTCCTTCCACTACTCATGAACAACTAACTATCCAATGCCTCCTATCCCCTCAGTAAACTTCCAACACCTCCATCCCCATCATCATCCTCAGCCAATAATCTGATTTCACACTTCATGGAAAAGTGAAAGAAATCAGGAGAAAATTTGATGAGGGCCACCAACTATCTACCTACATAGTGGTCCACATGCTACATATTTACTTAATGTTTTTCTCCCTACCTTACTCTCAGCTAAAGCTTAAGAACCATGAACTCAGGGATTTCTTATATGTTTTGTTTATGGCTGTCACCTCACTTCTTAGAAAAAATCTTGATGCAACATAGGTGTTCAATAAGGATTTTTTTAGTGAATAAATAAGCCATCTAAGAACAATTTGACAAATTGAAAAAAAATGTAGACTCTATATAAATTACTTATATTTTATTTGTGATAAACTTGAGAAAACTAGTTATTAAAATGAATTATGAATATATCCATAATCTAGTTTCTCATAATGGAAGCTTACAAATGATGAATATGCAAATCCTCTCAATGTAAGATTCACTGAAAATAAAACTGTACCTGCAATTAAGGAAGTGCTGGCAATAAATTAAGCTAAGATTTTACAATAACAATTACCATGAAACAACTAAAACTGTAATTTTTGTAGATTTATATAATAGCTACAAATCTTCTGCTCCCTAGAGCTATCTGATTAAATATTGGCTCTACTTCAGTTAAATATTATATATTTTCTCTAATTTGTCAGTATTTATAAGAGGAAAAAATACAGAGAGCACTGTAAACAAAAATGGAAAATTAGACAAGTACAAATTGCATGAAATTAAAAATGTACCTTGGGTCTACTGGCATTGAATATCATTTGCCAGTGTCAACCACTTTTACTACCTTGGGCCCCCGAACTAGACTTTACAACCATAAGAGGGCACATGTGGGTATATGTTTTAGTGTGCTATGCATACATTGTCAATCAATAAATCTCCTGGGTGCCCTTTTTATCTTAGTGCTTTCAACCCCAGAGCTTGAAGCTATGTAAATATGTCACTTGTTCTGATATATTTTTATTCAGGGCTCCCCTCTCATTCTCAAATGCACTGAGATCTGGCTATACAAGACTCCTGGGGGAATCTAAAGGGCTCCACCCATGACACATGATCAGCAGAATGAGGCTCTGCCAACCATTTCCACCCCAGTGAAGCCACATTCCTGAAGACCTCTGTCCTTCATAATCCTATCTTGCACAAACAGGTTATGTGAAATTAACCAGGTTTTCTCAGATGGTGAAGAAGCTAGTCTAAGTCTCAAAGGCTATTACAATTAAAGTTATAACTGACATTCATTTTGGTTTTGACGCTAGAGGCTTTAGACAATTTCTTTGACAATTTCCTTAAATTATAAATGGATTCCACTAAAACGTTATTGCTTCTTAAAAGGTAAATGGAAATTAATACGATAAAAAGGTAACTAGGTCCTTCGTTATTAAACTGGATAATATGTATGCATCACTTAGATTCTAATTAAGGGATGACTTGTATCTTTGGGGCCTTTACAAATCAGGCTAAGGCAAAGTCCTAGAAAACCAATCAAAAAATATTCACAGAATATTCACAATAATATGATTAGGAACTACAATTATGAAATCTTTATTAAAAAATCATAATCAGCAATTTGAGTTTGCTATTCAACAATCAATAATTAAACATATTCTTAGTTGATACACAGTAACAAACCAAATTCTGATTTCCTTTCATATTAACTACTTTGGTAAATCTAAAGAGGTCCTCCTTTCTATAAACGTGCAATGAATTTTCATATCTTGGGGGTTGAGAGTTTGAATGGCACTGTTCAAAAGTGTGATAATGGAGCAAAAGATTTCTCTAATATTATAAAAGGAATTTAGCTTCTTGTCCAAATTGCAAAGTGTTCAGAAACCATGAAGACACCAGTAACTAAGCACATTTATAAAGTTGTTTGTATTTTATAGTATATATGGGATTAGAAAATATTTTCTCCTAGACTGTGGTTTGTCTTTTCATTCTTTGAAAGTATCTCCTGCAGAGCATTTTTAGGAAGCTCAATGTGTCTTTTGTTTTCTATTTATAGATCATTATTTTTGTAGTGTATCTAAGAATGCAAGGTCTCAATTTTCTCCCATTTTTGTCATCTTGAGGTTTCATAGTTTTACCATTTGAATTAATTTTTAAGATATAAAGTTTAGGTCAACATTCATATTTTTGCATATGGATTTCTAATTTTCCCACCACCATTTGTTGAAAAAACTGCCATTTTTCCATTGAGTCACATTTGCACCTTTGTAAAAAAGCATTGGGCCATATTTGTACAGGTATTCTTCTGTATTCTCTAATCTGTATTATTGGTACATTTGTCAACCATTTTGCCAATACCATACTCAATCTCCTTATAATTTTAGCTTTATAGTTAAGTCCTAATATCAGGTTGTAAGAATTCTCTTTGTTCTTTTTTTTAATTGTTTCCATCTAAATTTTAGAGTTAGTCCAAAAAATACATAAACTCTTGCTGGGATTTTAATTGGGATTTCATTGAATCCATAGATCAATGTGGAGATAATTGACATCTTAACAATATTGAGTCTTCCAATCAATCAACACTCCATTTACTTATTTCTTCTTGAAGTCTTTCATCAGTTTTTCAGTTTTCAGGATAAAGATCCAGCATACATTTTGTTAAATTAATATAGTGCATTTACTTCAATTGTATTGTAAATGGTTCCATTTTTCTATTTTCAATTTCCAATTGTTCATTGCATTTTATAGAATAGAATTGATTTTGATACTGACCTTGTATCCTGCAACCATTAAAAAAAAAAAAAAAAAAAAAACTTAGTTAATAGTTTTAGAAGGTTTTTTTGGTAAATTCTTTGAGATTTTCTACATAAACAATCATATCTGCAAATCAAGACAGACTTATTTCTTTCATTCCAAATAGTGTGTCTTTCATTTCTGTTTCTTGCCTTATTGCATTGGCTAATTCCAGTATGGTATTGAATAGATGTGGTGAGAGTGGACATCTTTGTCTGTTTCCCAGTCCTAGGAGGATTAGGTATGATGTTAGGGTTTTTACAAATGCCCTTTATCAAGTTAAAGAAGTGAACCCATCTTGCAATCCCAGGGTGGTTTTGATGTATTATCTTTATACATATATTGCTGAATTTGATTTGCTAATATTTTGTTGAAGATTTTTATCTCTATGACTCTTAGGAATGTTAGCCTGTAATTTTCTTTTCTTATAACATTTTTTTGTCTGATTTTGGTATTAGTTCAATGCCACACTTATAGAATACAATGAGACTTGTTCTCTATATTTCTTTTTCCTGGAGTAGAATGTATACAACTGGTGCTATTTCTTCCCTAAATATTTGACACAACTGCAATGACAACCATGTGGCCGTAGATGATTTTTTCATGGACATTTTCACAATGAATCCTATTTTTAAAAAAAACAAATTTATAATAAATCAAGTTATTGCTTTCTTCTTGAGTGACTTTTGGTCTTTTCAAGGAATGCATCCATTTCATCTAAGTTGTTGAATTTATGGGCATAGAATTATTTGTAGTATTTCTTTATTATCCTTTTAATATCTGTGGGGTCTGTAGTGATAGTCCCTATTTCCTCCCTGATATTGATAATTTGTGACTTCTCTCTTTTTTTCTTGATCAATCCAGCTAGAAATTTATCAATTTTATTTACCTTTTCAAACAACAAACTTTTAATTCTAATAAATCTATTATTTTTCCATTTTTATTTCAATAATTTTCTGCTCTTATATTAATTTTTCTTTCTGCTTGATTTAGCTTTAACTTGCCATTCTGTTTTATAAGTTCCTTAAGATGGATGTTTCAATTACTAATTTGTGACCTTTCTTCTTTCCTAATAAAAACTTTTATTTCTATTAATTTCTTTAAAGGCACTTGCTATAGCTACATAATGCAGATTTTAGTGTGTTATTTTCATTTTCATTTAGATCAAAATACTGTTATTTAGAAGTTTGTTTTATTTAGAAGTGTGGAAGTTCATTTATAAGTATTTTGGGATTTACCAGATATCTGTTATTGATTTGTAGTTTATTTCAATATGGTAAGAGGACAAACCTTGTATAAACTAATTTTTTTTAATTCTTAAGGTTTGTTTTGTGATGCTAGTCAGGCTATGCCAAGCCATAGAGGAGCCCAAAGCAATGTGAATTTTAGTAATACTGATCTTCTCTTAATTCAACATTTTAAGATTTTGACCATTGTTCAGATCATTTTTAATTTAAAATACTGTATTAAATATTATTAGTCCTCATTACTGAGTCTTTAATGTTCCCTTAAATTGTGCACCTAAGGTGACTGACTTACTTGCCTCACTCTAGTCCTGGCCATGGGCCCAGTATATGGTCAATATTGGTGAATGTTTCATATGCACTCAAAAAGAATAAATCTTCTGCTACTATTTCTTGGAGTATTCTTACAATGTCAATTATATGACTCTGATACATAACATTTTGCATGTTTACTATATTCTTGTTGATTTTCTGTGTGCTTTTCTATTGATTACTGAGAGATGTATATTGAAATCTCCTGGTATAATGTTATATTTATCTATTTCTCCTTCCACCTCTACCAGTTTTGCTTCATATTGGAATATATCCAAATTTAGGATTGTTATTTCTTCTTGAGGAATCGACCCTCTTATCATTATATACTGTCCCTTTTTATCTTTATCCCTATTAATTTTCCTTCTGATGTACACTTTGCCTAATGTTGATATAGCCATCCACCTTTCTTTTGATTAGTGTTTGAATATCTTTTTCATCCTTTAATTAATCTAATTATGTTTAAAAATTGATTTTCTGGCAGATGATTCTTATCTTTTATTCAATATGATCACATGTCTTTTAATAGGAGTGTTTAGACCACTTACATGTAATGTAATTATTGATGTGATTGTATTTAGGTTTTTAATTTTATTAATTTTCAGGTTTTTTCCTGTTTTTATTCCCCTTTGTTCCCTCTACACTTCCCTCCCCCACCATTTCTGCCTTCCCCATCTCTTTCCCTCTGCTCTCTCTTGAGTTATTTCAATATTTTTATGTGTTCGATTGTAATGTATCTATCATCCCTTATTTATATTTGTTTATTGTATTAGTCGGCCAAAGGGGTGCTGATGGAAAATACCAGAAATCGGTTGGATTTTATAAAGGCTATTTATTTGGGGTAGAAGCTTACAGATACCAGGCCATAAAGCGTAATTTACTTCTCTCACCAAAGTCTGTCGCCACATGTTGGAGCAAGATGGCTGCTGACATTGGCAAGGGTTCAGTCTTCCTCTTCCTCTCTTGGCTCCATGGTCCCAGCTTCTTCCAATATCAGCTGTAGGCTGGGATAAGTCTCGTCTCTCTCCCGGGACACATTTCTCTCTGGGCTCAGCTGCTCTGTTCTCTCCACAAGGTTGTCTATAGACTATCGGGCTCTCTCTTCCTGGGGCCTCTGCCATGTTTACAAAAACCTCCAACATCAAAACTCTACTGTCTCCTCTACCATGTCATTTTTTCTGTGTGTCTCTGCCTACTGAGGGGGTGGGGACTCAACGTCCTACTGAAGAGACCCACTCAAAGCCCTAATCATAAGTTAATCAAGTAAAAGTAAAACCTCTGAATCCAATACACTCTAATACACCCAGAAGAACAGACCAATTTACAAACACAATCTAATATCTCTTTTTGGAATTCATAAATAATACCAAACTGCTATATAGTGTTCACTTTAGGGATAATAATATACATACCTATTTTTTGCATTCTAAAAAGTTTATATGTTATACTTTAAGTAAAATGCAAAAGCCTCACAACCATAGAAACTTTAAACTCCCCACTTCATGCTCTAGTGATCATACATGTTTCATCTACATACTTCGAACCTAACACAGATTGCAAGTTTTAGAATTTTTATATAGTTATGTGTATAGTTATGCATACAATCCTATGAATTCCAGAAGCTACTTGCCAGTGAACTATTTTTAGCAGACACTACATATTTATTGTGTTTTCAGATGCAAATGTGTATTCATCACTATTATCCTACTCAAGCTGGATTTATCATCCCTCTTTCTGTTTTGTCCATTACTAAGGCAATAAAGGATGATTATATTTCAGTAGTTAATTTCTTAATTTAAACCCCATTGTTTCCAACATTGCTCCCTAAAAATCTAAAGAAAAATTCAGATCAAATGTTTGAAGGCAAACTGGTTTAGAAAAAAAAAAAGGTCTTCTCAGGAAAAGTAAATATCTTAAACAGAACCATTTCTATAATCCAAAAAGATGGCTCTATTGGATCTAAGTCTGCTCATTTCCAAGCACTATATTTCTATTATAATATGACAGAAGGCACCCATGTCTACTAAAATAAAGCAGATGCATGGCCCAGATTCATTCTTCTCAGGTAGAGTTGCATTATTATATAATAGAGGACATGCCTTCATTCCTGACATGGAAGCAAAAGCCTAGGAATAACATCATATTCTTAGCATAAACGTAACCACTGTGAGTAAACCATATTTCCATAATATTTTATTTGAATCTGCTTTTTACGGAATAGAGCACATATACCTCTGAGGAAAGAATAATAATTAATCCAAAATCCCAAATACTTGATATTTAAATAATTGAATGTGTTGTTTGCTCAATCATTTATTCAACATATATTTATTAAATGCTTGCTCTGTGCTGGGGATTCAGAAATGAATAAGACATTGTGACTGCCCTCAAGAAATTCAGCATTTAATTGGTATCTTAGTATCCTGGGGTTACCATAACAAAGTACCATAAACTGGGTGGCTTAAAACAATAGAAATTTATTGTCTCACAGTTCAGGAGCTAGAAGTCCAAAATCAAGGTGTGGCCAGGACCATATTCCCCCTGAAACCTGTAAGGGAGAGTCCCTCGATGACCGTTAAGTTCATGTGTCATCCTGACTCAGTTATGGTGTCCAGTCGTTTGGTCAAACAAGCACTGGCCTGATTGTCACTGTGAGGAACACCATGGACTTAAGTCATCAGTGAGTTGATGGCATCTATGGCTGATGACATCTACAATCAACTGAGGAGACTGCCTTCAGCAATGAGAGACAACTCATCTAGCCAGTTGAAGGCCTTAAATGGAGAACTGATGATGCCAGCAGTCAGAAGAAAACATTTCCCTCTCTACTTCAGGCAGCCAGCTTCTCCTGGGGAATTCACTGAAATCCTCATTAGAGTTCCCAGCTTGAACCCCACACTGCAGAATTTGACCTGCCGTTTCCCACAGCCACGTGAGCCAAGTCCCATAATGAATCTCTTAATGTTTACATACATGGACACATACACAGAGGCACACACACATGTGTGTGTGTTCACATCTGGAATGGAGCTGAGTTCCATTCCAAGCCATCTCAACTCCCTATTCATAATAGGGAGTTGCTCCTGTGTCAATTTGTAATGAAAACGAAGTTCAGTGGCAGCAGACAATTCCTGACTTCCTGACAGCCCTGAAAGTCCAGCCAGGAGCTGATGTCACTGTCTTATTCTCCTTCAGGGGTGAATTTCCAGGCTGGCCAATGAATACGACTAAGTACGGAGCAGTTTGGCAGACCGCGATTTCCAGAGAAATTGTAAAATCAAGCTACTCAAAGGCACTGCTGGAGTGATAAGCAACAGGAAGTAGGTGTCTCAGAACTTGAGCACAAGCTGGCTGTGACCAAGACCCAGGAAAACCGATCCGGGTAACAGATGGGGAGCTTAGGGGTAGAGGAGCAGAGCTGCCAGCACCGAGCAGGCTCAGCCTGCAGGTAACCACGGCTCTCTCCTGCGATGCTGCATCTCTCCTGACAAGCCTCGTAAATGTCCTCCTCTTTCAGTGAGATGGCACTGAGCTTCTCCTTCTGCCTTTATAAAGGCAACATGAAGGGATGTGAACTCGATCAAGGAGTTCCTAGAGGAACCACGGCTTGGAATGAGACTCTCTCCACAAGGCCCCTCTCAAACTTCCTATGAGCAGGTCCCCAAGATGGTGCCCCAGGCCCCTCCAACTCAGCAGAGCAGAGGAAGAACCACGACTGTCCTTGCATTCCCGAGCTCACTACGCGGTGTGCCCTCCACCCAGGCACAAGGGAGAAACCCTCCACTCGTCATTCCATGTACTCGCCCACGATCTCAATACTTTAAATTTCTCTCTTCTCCCCATTTCTACCACTGCTTCTCATGAACTGTCTGATCACATTCCACCATCGGGCAAACCCGGCTGAGAACCCCACGCTCTATCCAGGCACACACAGCTGCCGTGATCAGGCTCCAGCCAAGGTTTTCAGATGGCTTTCTGCCCATTCTCTTCTTCACATTGACATTTTTAACCACTTATTGAGGTAGAAATGGCCACAATAAGCTAAAGGTATTTAAAGTATACAATCTGTTAATTTTTCAACATGTGTACCCCCATGAAACTACCACCACAATCAAGATCACTAACCAATCTATCAACCCCAAAACCCCTTGTGCCCCTTAGCAATCGCTGCACCCTGCCCACCCCGCCCCCCCCCCCCTTCCTGGGCAAAGCCTGTTCTGCTTCTGTCACTGCAGAGCTTACACAGGGATTCAAAGAGCATGGACTCTTTTCTCGCCTGCCTTCTTTCACCCTGATAAAGATTTTGAGAGTCGCCATATTGTAGAGTATCTCAATCGTTTAACCTCTTTGGTGAGTAGTATTCCATCGAATAGATGTACAATGGATTATTTATACATTTAAGTCTTGATGGACAGTTGGGGTGTTTCCAGTTTTTGGCTATTACAAAGAAAGCCTCTTTGGATGTTCTCGTGTAGGTCTCTGTACGGACATTCGCATTCGTTCCTCTTGGGTAAGTAGGAGGATCATGTGGTAGGCGTATGGTTAACATTTTGAGAAAGTGTAAAACTATTCGTCAAAGTGGCCGCGCCATTTTCCATTCCCACCAGCAGTGGCTAAGCATCCTGTCTCCTCCCTGGTCTTGCCAACGCTCGGGATGGCCAGTCTGTGTCACCTTCAGCCATTCTAATGGGACTCGTATTGATTTCCCATTGCTGCTGTAATGAAGTACCACAAACCTGGCGGCTTAAACCAGCAGAAATGTATCCTCTCACAGCTCTGGGGCCAGACGTCCGAAATCAGTATCACTGGGCGAAAGTCGGGGGGTCAGGCGGGCCTCACTCCCTTGGGAGGCTGTAGGGAAAACTCCCTGGCCTCTTCCAGCTCCAGGTGGCTGCCGACATGCCTGACAAGTGGCAGCACGACTCCCACCGCTGCCTCCGCCGTCACCAACTCCCTCTCTTATCTGTGTGACGGCTCCCTTTGCCTCCCTCGTGTAAAGACACGTGTGAGTGTATTTAGGGCCTCAGTGGGCAACCAGGTCAAATTCACGGGTTCCAGGGTCAGGGCATGGATAGCTTCTGAGCAGTGATCACTCGGCCTATGACAAGTGTGTGCCGGTATTCACTGTGGCTGTGATTTGCATTTCCTAAGCTTTAATGATATTGAGCATCTTCTCACATGCTTATTGATTATCAGCTCATCTTCCCTTCTTAGAGGAAATGCCTGACCAATTTTCTTTTACTTATTTTCTAACGGATTGTTTGCTTTTCTTACTGAGTTTTGTGAATTCTTGGATCTGAGCTTACATTTTTTGACACATTTGAAACTATTTTCCCAGTATTTCTTCTAATATATTTTTCTGATCCTATCTCTTACTCTTCTTTTTTGGTGATTCCAATTACATGTTTACAAGGCCATCTGAAGTTGCACAATTCACTGACATTCTGCTCATTTTTTGTATTTTTTTAGTTTCCATTGTTATGTCTTTGAGTTCACCAATCTTTATATGCAATATATAAACTACCATTTATCCCATATGATATAGTTTTCATCTGATATATTAGTTTTCATCTTTAGAAGTTCTACCTTTTTAAAATCTTCCATATCTGCATATAATTCTTTGAATATATGGTATACAGTTATAATAACTGTTTTACTGTTTTTAACTGCTAATTCTTACATGCTTTAGTTCTGGGTTAGTCTCAATTGATCGATTTTTCTCTTCTTGATGGGACATATTTTTCAGGTTTTGCATGCCAGGTAATTTTTACTGCATTGCAGATGTGAATTTTACCATGTTGGATGCTGGCTATTTTTGTATTCCTATAAATATATTGAGTTTTGTTTTGGAAAGAACTTGATCCTATTTGTTATGCTTTTAAGAATTTTTGGCAGGAGTGGAACATTTCTTGGTACAGGGCTGACGCCCCCTCTACTGAGACAAGGCTCTCTGTCTGCTTTGCCTAGTGCTTCTGCGTCCGGGAGCTTTGTGGGTCTGACTGGGGGGTCAGGCTCCGTCACCCGTAATCCCGCCAGTGCTTCTCTCCTCAGCTGCACGACAAGGCCAGCACGCAGCAGAGCCCGCACGTCCTTTCTGTGGGGCCCTTGCCTCTCTGGTACTCTCTCCGGCCAGTTCTGCCCCCTGAACCCCACAGGCTCTCAGCTCTCGCCTCAGTGTAGGGGGTGTGTGGCTCTGCCTGGGCTCCCCTCTCTGTGTTGTGGCTGGAGGCGTAAGACGGGGCAGTCGCCAGGTGCTGGGGTGGCGACGTGATGGGACTAACAGGGCAGAACCGCACTGCCCGGTGCACTAGACATCGAGCACATGCAGCTCCTGAGCATTTGAGATGTGCCAGTGTGAACGAGATGTGCTGTCAACGCACAGTACACTGAGGACCTCAAAGAATCTTTACCAAATAAATGCAACTAGCTCCTTAGTAATGCTTTATTTTGACTAAATGTCTAAACGATAACATTTTAGGTTTTGGCTTAAATGAAATAATTTTTAATTAATTTCGCCTATTTCTTCATACTTTAATGTGGCAACTAGAAGATTTAAAATTATGTATGTGACTTGATTAGAGTTCTATTGAACAATAATGGTCTAGGGTTTAGGGAAGGCGGACTTAGAAACTACTAGAGTGAGAAAGAGGAGGTTTTAATTGCTTTTCTTTTTCTGCAGCTGCACAAACTTGAACTTGAAGAAAAATATTAATTGGGAGAATGGTTGAAGATAGAGGAAGACAAGAGAGGGGCTCATTGTTGAAGAGAGGTCCCCGAGCAAGAGGGAGGGGCAGGAAAGCACGTGGAGGTGAGCGTGGCACGGAAGGCAGCAGCGGCTTCCATCAGGGATGCTTCCATCTCAAGTACGGAGCAGCGAAAGAAAAGGCCAAGGTTTAATTTTGCTTTAAGTCCTCATGAAAAGGCAGCAGGAAAACATTCACACGACAGAGCCACTGCTTTGCTCCTTGGCAGCAAAGCTCAAGCTCTGTTCCACATTTTAGAAAAACCTCCATATATCAATAATGTCGACCAAGATGATTAACACGACACTAAGGCAGTAAGTCAGGCATAGTGTAGGGGAGAGAATCTTCAGCACAAAAAGGCAGACAGAACGACCGTCATCTCAGTTGTCTGTGTGCAGATGTGTGCACGTATACGTGGATGTGCACAGCATTTAGCATGTGCCCGTGGAAGCCTCAGTAGCTTTTCGGCTTGTCCAGACTGGATTGTGGTCTGGAGAAGGACGCGTGGACGGCTGCTTCAGGGCCCCGGCCGCGCCTTCTCCAAGGCGTTTTGCTAATGCCCCAGCGGTGAGTGTCTCCTTCAACTGTCTCCTGGGTTCAGCCAAAGGGCTCAGTAACTCCTGTCTGCGGGCTTGAGCAGCCGCGGCCCGGCCGGCCTCGGTGGTGCTTGGCGGGCACCCCGGAGAGAGGCCTGACGCAGGCTCACAGAGGGACGCCGCCTTGGAAGGCGCGTGGGCAGGCGACGGGGACTTCAGGCGTTCCCAAGAGTTAGTGCAGAGGGAACCAAAACTCAGTGAAAACAAACTGACCGTCCAATTCTTTGACTCGGACGGCACTCAGTTGTCAACCAATTGTCTACATAGAAAACCGGTTATTTACTGTTAGCAACGGGGGTGAATTTGCAATCTGTTCTCTTGAAGGTCTCCAATTCTCCACACCCACTTCACTTCATCATATACTGGTTTCTGACCTACTATAGCCTACTGCATACTGAGCAGGGGTAACACAAATGATAGCACAAGGCTGCCGGCTCGTACCGCGGTCTGCGTGGGGAGCTGCACCCCTGGAGGCACTCAGCATGGCCGGCAGGTGCGCTGCTGAGAACCCAAGTCCAGCGCAGGCGCCCGTCAAGGTTGGCTGGTCAGGGTGGATAGAGCCACCTGTCCCTCTGGGCTTGAAATCTTATTTACCAGATTATTTCACACAGTGCACAGTACACGACCACAACTACCATATCTTTGTGCCAAATTAGAAGTTGGGACTCCTCTGTATAAAATAACTTTATTTTTTCTTCTACATCATAGCACTGTATAATAAAATTTTAAAAGGAGAAAAAAATCTATCAACTATACATATGTATGTACATGTATGTGTGTGTGTGTGTGCCCGATTACTGCTTGGTTATTAGATTTAATTTGATATTTTATCCTAAGCAAATTATAATTTTAAAAGGAAGAAAATTGGTGAAAATCCCCCCAAAAAACAAGCAAAAATTATAACTTTAATGTTGAGCTTTTTTATTGAGATCAAGGTGAATGAGGAGTTGAAATTTATTCGGTTAATAAAATCAAGTGACTAATGTGGAAAATTGTTTAGATCTAATCACAATGTGATTTGTCTATCTACTCTTTTTGGTCTAAAATAGATAATAACCACTATATTTCCCCGTTTTGTGTCTTTTCTTTAGTATAATGAAAGTGATTCTCCAAAAAAGACATATTCAAGTCTGTGAAGCCCAGTTTTCTCCCAGCCAATTAGAGCACAGAGTCCTCTTGCTAAGATTTAACCAGCCAGTATAAACAGTGCTACAGGGTTTCAAATCTAAGACTGAATCACCCCATTCCATTCTTTATAGCATTAGAGTCCGTGGAAAAAATAGTCTCTCTTTGCTTCCTGCACAGAGGCACTCACTGCTGTAAAACGGATTAGAACAGTGGAAAACAACCCACACTAAAACGTCCAAATACAAGGACCAAATCAGAGTCATCTCGCTGTGTAAATTGGACTAATTCATTAACAAAAGGAACTTTTGTGGATCAAAATGAGAGAAAAAGTTCTTACCATTGGCAGGCCGGCAGCCTAAACCGAAAGATACGTCATCCAGAGCTATGGCTTCATCCCAGGCGTGAGCTGAAATCATTTGACCTTGAATGATAACCTGTGCCAGAAAAACCAAACACAAAGCAGGCGTCAGGGTCCTGCGATGTGATGGAGGAGGGCTTACGAGTAGGAAGTGCGCCTCTTTCTAGAGGCACGTGGGTGACACGTCACGTCCCAATGGATAGAGATTAAGGCAACGCCGCTGAGGGTGAGAAAACGCAGGCGCAGGCTAGGGGAGCCTTCCCCTTAGCGCCTCTGTGTTCAGATGAGGGAGCCAAGCTCCACCTTGACCGGTGGTCTTAGCGCTGTCAGCCACGCCCGTGCCCACTTCTAGCTCTCTACGTGGTGGTCAGTCTTGTCTTGAACGCCCCTATGCTGTCCCCCTACCTATTTCCCACCATTACCTAAGCTCAGCTTGACACGTTAACTGGAGACGCGTGTCCAGTGACTTAGGTTAAAATAACGGAAACGCGCTGCTACGATTGACCTGAGAAACTTGGAAAGAAGCCAGGCTTTGGTTTCCTAATTAGCTAGAATAACAGAAAATTCGGGTGCTGGTGGAGTGCTATTCCCCCTCACTAATGAATGCCAGTGGCCTTCGCGGCTTGATTCTGTGTCACCCCCACGTGGATGTGGTTCAGCCTCGTCCATGCTACAAACACGTTATCATTTCAAAAAGCCTGCGCTGCTTTTCAGCCTGGACGCACGCAGCTGTAGCAGACCATTTTGCCGTGCTGTGTTCTCTTGTCCCTGTACACCACCCTGGCCTGATAGATTTCCTTTCCAACCAGGTGCCATCCACCACTCCATAGACTCTCCAGTGGCACTTACCTACAACCTGTGGAGCAGCCCGTCACCGTGCGCCTAGGAAAGCCATGCGCCCTTCGCAGAAATCAGAGTAGCGGCGAACACTTAGGAAGCAGCCGTGTTGGCCACAGCTTGTTAAGATTTGTCATGCAGGAATGGTTTAAATGAAGGCAAAAGAGCAGAGGGACTCAAACGTGTATGTGGAGCAAGATTATTTGGATTCCGACCCAAGCTCCACCAATCTGTAGCCCCAGGGCCGTGGAGTTACTTAGCATCGTGGCACCTCAGTTTTCTTTTTGGTAACATAGTGATAGGAATGACCTTTTTGAAAGGTTTAGGCAAGGATAAATGACTTACTTCACGAAGAACAGTACCTGCCACACAGTAAGTAATAAATATTAAAAATATTATAATAACTCAGTTATTAAACTATTTAATCTATTTATATGCATAGTGTGTTTGTAGAGGAAAAAAATCAATTCTCTACAGATTAACATTTTTCTTGGAAGTTTTTCACATAGGCATTCCCTAGTTCTTGCTGATCTCAGCACGTCTGTAGTAACAATATGTAAATGGAGAAGAAGGAATAAGTGTTAACTCCATCACCAGTCTCCTCTCTCTTTCTCTCTCTCTCTCTCTCTCTCCCTCCCTCCCTCTCTCTATTTCGTCCATATTCACAACCCCCAGAAAAGCTTTTCATCATCAGGGTTTCACTCCCCCCAGACTGATGAAACACAAACCTACATCACAAACGTTAACTCTCTCCTGAGCTAACCTAACTCTGCAGGATGCTGGATGTGGCACTTTCACTCCAATAAGAAGTGTCACTTCTAATTCACCACATGTTCTTCTTCTCCCTCAGATTGGGCCTCTTGCCCGACTCTCTTTTTCTGAAAATAGTACCAGGAGACTTCCAATCTCCAGTGCTCAAAACCCCCAAATCACCTTTAGAACCACTTTCTCCCTCAGGCTAATGGCCCACCACTCCTCTTTTCCTTCCACTCCTATTTCTGCTTTTATGTCCTCACCCCTGATCTGTCGATGTAACTTGTACATTATCTTCTCCCCTTCAGAGCTTGCAATAAGTATTATACATTTTCATTTGACTCATTTAAATTAAATGTTGAGTTGATAGACGCAAAGAGAAGCTGTGAAAATTGGCTGCCGTTGGAGCCCACTGACTCAGCAAGAAGGAAACATTTTTTCTTAGGGAAAGACCTATTTCTTCAAGAGTAGGGCAATTCATTAATTGGCCTGTGGGGCTACAGAGACAAGAGCCCTCAGGCTTAACTAGAAGGTCTAACTAAATCTATTTCAACAAAGAGATTTAGTTCTCTATAACAAAGGTCTGGGGATTTGGGGTGGGATCCTGAAGAAAAGGGGTGGTTTGTATTAGCTAAACAAAGTGAGCCCCAGGGGGAGGGCCGGGCCTGGGGTGGGTGGGCGCAGGGTGAAACGGTCCTTGTTTGCTCCGACACTTTGGCAAAGATGGTTTCCATACAGCCAACTCATTTTGACTGCTTTGGGAAAAACATAAAAAGGGTCCTGTATTAGTCAGGGTTCTCTCGGGAAACAGAATCAACAGGAGATCTCTGTCAATAATATGAGATTTTATAAGAGTCTCTCATGCGATCCTGGGGATGCACAAGCCCAGGTTCCGCAGGCAGGCTGCAAGCCAGGGGCTCCAATGAAAGTCCAGTGAAGGTCCTTGATGAGTTTCCGGGAGATGTTGGTTGTCCAAAGACGAGCTGGGAAATTCTCTCTGAATGCTGAGCTCACTTCCCCTTTTAAGGCATTCGGCTGATTGGATAAAAGCGTCACCCATTGCTGATGTCATCTCCCTGACTGATGCAGATGTAATCAGCCATCCACGCAGTAAACTCACTGGTGACCAAAGTCCACAAATGCTCTTGTATTTCAATTAGCCCAGTGCTTCCTGGACCAAACACCTGGACACAATTACCTGGCCGAGTTGACACATTAGCCTAACCATCATCAAAGTAGCAAAATAAAAGCAGACCACAAGGCAGAGAACAGAGCTGACATTAGGAGTTTGGTGGCAACTCAGAAGTCACAGACGCCTGTGCAGACCGTAAACGTTCTGGATGGAAGAACATTTCTGAAGAGAAGGGAGTGAGCCGCTTGACTTAAACCTCAGCAGGGTCACAAATCCAGGTGGATAAAGAGCAGGGACCCGCTTGGATTACTTTGATAATGATGTTGTATCAGTCAGCCAAAGGGGTGCTGATGCAAACTACCAGAAACTGGTTGGCTTTTATAAAGGGTATTTATTTGTGGTAGAAGCTCACAGTTACCAGGCCATAACGCGAAACTTACTTCCCTCACCAAAGTCTATGGCCACATGTTGGGACAAGATGGCTGCCCGGGTTCAGGCTTCCTGGGTTCCTCTCTTCCCAGGACTTGTTTCTCTCCGAGCTCAGCTGCCCTGCTCTCTCCACAAGGCCAGCTGTAGACTGTCAGGCGAACAATTCCTCTCTCTTCCTGGGGCCTCTGCCGTATCTGTTCTCTGCGTCTTTACTTCCCAGGCTCCAGGATCAAAACTCCCACCTCCCTTCTCTGCAGTGTGATTTCTCTGAGAGTCCCCACCCACCAAGGGGGCTGGGACTCAACATCCTACTGACGTGGCCCATTCAAAGCCTTAATCACTATTTAATCAAGTAGAAGTAAAACCTCTGAATCCAGTATAATCTAATGTGCCCAGAGGGACAGACCAGTTCACAAACAATCCAATATCTATTTTTGGAATTCATAAACAATATCAAACTGCTATAGATGTGAACAGAAATTTATTGCTACATTTATTGTGTTAGAATTTTCTTAATTACTAATAGACATTTATCTCCCAAGCAAACGTTTTGAAACCCAAAAAGAAAACAGTGATTTTCCCCCATTATGTTGTCAAATAGTAAATATTCTTAAAGTAAAGGTGAAAATACCTCAAATGAGGATTTTGACAAGAAGCCGGGTCGAATTTTTAACTTAAGATAATTTGTACTTATTTTTATGACTAAGTGTCCTTTATCCTTATGAATAAAGTCAATTCTTTCTGAATAGGAGGCTGAGAACTCCCTGACATCCTAAATGGAATGTTAAAGAAATGACAAGTAGATAACAGCATACTCAAAATTTTCAGTATCTTTTTCAAAATGCAAGCATCAACTGCTCATTTAGCTTAACAATCCAAACGTTCAACTTGAAAACCATAGTCGAGTATGTATTTAGTAAAATAGTATTCATTCCTTCCCACCCCTATTAAAATCCATAAAATCAATACCTGAACTCCTTTCTAGAGCAAAAACAGGAAGGGAGTGGTTTTACTCGAATTTGGAGCTGAATTTCTGCAATATGTTTAGGCTGTTTTAATCTTTGCCTCCTTGAACATTTCAGGGCAAGAATAAAAATTAATTCCTCATGGTTGCAATTTTGAAAGCTGTGACTGCAGCTAATGAGCACCACGCAAAGCCTGACAAAGGGATCTTTAACGAGTCTCACACAACAGATTTGACCAAATCTGGAGGTGTTTTTGTTTTCCTGCCGTATCTTACAAATCCCCATAATGCTTCAACAGGATACATATATCGTGGCTCTGTGATTAAGTGATCAAGATCTGACATCAAACTACCTGAGGAGTCAATTAAATAATGTATACAGAAGGGCCTTCACATAGGAAGTGCTTAACAAACATCTCGGAAACGGCCCGAGACGCTGCTGTTTTGTTGGCTTTATGTGATTAACCCACGTTCTTGCCTAGGTAGCAGCCCCCCCCCACCAAATGCACAGCACATTTCATTAAGGGAAGGGCTGGGGAGCGGGCAGGTGAAGGTGATAAAGCTGCAAAGGTGCGCGCAGATCCAGAGGCTTTCACAAAAGCCCGGGGAAAGCCAGGGACCCAGCTGGAACTGAAAGCGTCCTTCAGCTACTTCTAAAGGAAGAGTGAACGGCTATAAACAGTCAGAAGTCAGCGCGGAGGGGAAACTGCAGAAAACGGAATAATCCTCAGAGGTCTGTGAGCTGATGAGACAGCAGATAGCACCTGGAGACGCTGATTACAAAATGCTTTCCAATAGGCGTCTCACAAAAGCTGTTCAAGGTGGTGGCAGGCCATGGGACAAGCAAGGGACATCCCTGCAGCCAACCAGGAAAAAGCAAATGCACACCTGCTCACTGCTGACAGCGAAGAGCTGGAGCACACCTGCGGCCTAACGACGTGGCGTGGGGGCAGCCCGAGAGGTCTGTGGTCTCCTGATTTTATGAGGCCTTTAAGGTAGAGGCCCTGCTTCATCTCAGCAATAAAGCATTAAATGACTATGCTGCGCATCCGTCTGCTTCAGCTAAGCCACTGCTGCATTTAAAGCCAGTGCGTGGACGGCCTCGTGGACGGCCTCCTGCCCGGCTGCAGCTCAGCTGCCCCAGAGAAGGTCGATCCTGCAGCTTTAAGTTTCATGTTCAGCTGCTGCACACATTCAGTCGCCATCCTGCATGATTCGCCATTTGGGAATGGGCAGCTGAGGATAACAAGGCTATTTGGAAAGGACGAAGCTGCGGGACTCCAGGCTGCGGCTTGGCCGGGCACCCTCCTCTCAGGCCTGCCGGAGGGACCAGACCCTAGGCGGGCAGTTTCCCAAGCAGGCCCGAAGCTTGGGAAGAGGTCCAAAGACCCTCTACACCGGCTCCATCGTAAGGCCCAGTACACGATGCTCCCCAGCTCAGTCGCGCATCCCTTGGAGCAGGGAGGTGGAGGGACCCCGCAGGCCCAACCGCTCCGTTCCCGCAAAGGCTCAGTCGTGTGGCTCTGGTTGCTGCTGGGGGAGGCCCGTGAGGGGGACGAGGGCTCTGCCAGCATTTCCTAGCAGACCGATGCATGGCTGCCACTCGGCTCTCCCCCACACCTGCTGTGTGCCCAGTGCACCCCACGCACTCCAAGTAAGTCTCCTTAGGGAGAAGAATCCCTCATTCACAGAAAGACGTAGGTGCTAAAGACTTCCTGGGAATCCCTCTTTAGTCCCAGCCTCCAGGTGTGATTCTCCACCTGCTAGGGGATCTTCCTTCAGCTTCCCAAGTCCCAGAAATTCCAAATTATAGTGATTTTATGACAGCTCAGTTAAGAAAATATGCCCCAATTCCACTTTTATAATAAAGATCCTGAGCATTCTCCTTCCTTTTCCTCTTAGCCCCTCCAAATAATTGAAGTTAAAATCCAATCCAATTCAATCCCTGTATTTAAGGAAGTGCTAAATCCATCGCATATCAGGCGATTTGTACCTCCACATCAACTTTATAAAACTGATTACTATACCACTCTAATAACGGGTGATAAAGGAAAACTGCTTGGGCTAAACAGGCCCCCAAACCAGGATCCAAAAGTAAATTCATTGACAATGAAATGCATTAAGACCCCATTTTTAGCTGCAAAATTTTGCCTGGGTGTTTGAAGTGTTAAAACACGCAATACTTTTCCAAGAACTCTTGCAATAATCATTAGATGATCATTTCCATCATGCTTAAGATTTTTGTGTGATTTTTTTTCTTCATTAGAGAAGCTGTGGTTTTACAAAACAAAAAATATAGGATTTCAGTATTCCACCCAATTATTAGCACCTTGCCTTGGGGTGGGACATTCGTTACAATTGGTGATAGCACATTTTAAACCATAATACAGGGTTTAATTCAGGGTTCACTGTGCAGTGTACGTCTATGGATTTTTTAAAGTTTTTGTTGTTACCATATATACAGCCTAACGTTTCCCCTTTTAATCACACACAGGTCTGTGTTTCAGTGCTGTTGGTTACTTTCACAAAGTTGTGCTGCCGTCACCACCATCCACTACCAAAACACTCCCAACATTCCAAACAGCAACGCTGCACATTTTAAAGCTTAAATGTTATTAGGCTGCATAAATAAATTTGTGTCTTAGAGGTTTACATTGGCTTTAATTGTCAAAATCATTTGGGAAATAAAGACGGTGTTGAATAGCTTGGGTTTAGCCACAGAGTAAATGGCAATTATTCTACTGCAGCGGCATCTGGAATTAGTATTTAAATTAAACAGTCACTTTCCTCATTTACCAACATTGCCATCTTCTCTAAAAAACAGGAGATAGTCTGGAAAGAAAATTATTCTTAGGAAAAAGAAGAGAAAATAAGGAGGAGGTCAGAACAATTTGAGATAAATAGAGAGTAAAATGGAGGGTCTTCAAGGAATCTAATATTATAGGCTCTGTGACATCACATTTTACTCATCCTTGAATCCTTCTTGGGGTTGGGATGAGGCTGAGGGCCTTTCCCACTGATACCTAATAATCTACAACACAGAATACATGTTGAGTTGTCATATACTACAAGACTATCAACACATCATAAAACATACCAACTTCAGTTTTGACACAAACAAATGCAAAACCTTTTATTAAAATTGTCTTTTAGGGTGACCATTCACCCCAGTCTGCATGGGACAGTCCAGTTGAAGCGCACTGCGAAATCCCCCAAGCAAACCAGGGTGGTTAAACCCCTGCCTTTATTCACCACATGTTCAAGATGTGCATCTTACCATCTTTCCTTCAAAAACAGCGTAATGCTTTCCGAGGGTAAGGGAACGCACGCACCTGAAACCTCTGTGAGCTCTTGACTTCGATGCTGGTCCTTTCCCACTGACTTTGGGGCCCAGCTGTGTTCTGCCATAGATGCTGAAGACGGCTGTCACCAGCGGCCTGGAGGCCCACAGTCAAGGTCCCGCTCGCTCCGCTGAAGAAGTGATACAACGTGACCTGTGAAACACACCGATGTCCAGACCATCACAATCAAGAACTTCCCTCTAGCGAACAGAACTTAAAAAGGAGTGTGTTCGGTGGAGCTGCAACTCCTACCCTACAGCTCAATGGGCTCATCCAAGTCACCTGGTGAGGAGACAATGATGACAACGGCCATCCCAGGGAATGGAGAGGGCCTGCATCTGCAGGCAGGATAATCCCATCCACCTTATCCATGGGATATAAGCCCTCTCTCACTTGGAGGTGGAGTGGACATCACCATCCCAGTCTCCTCAGGATTGGGGGAAGAACTATGAACTAGAGTGGACTTAATGATATTCTGTTGTAGACATATTGTGATTCAAGCAATGGAAGAAATTATAACAGTGAGGTGGAGCCAGTGGCCACTAGAAGCTTTTAGGGCAGGGAGGGGAAGGGCAGTTGTAACACAGGGGCTTTATCAGGACTTGGGGGTTGTCCTGAGTGATGTTGCCGTGATGGATATAGGCCGTTTTACATCAGCATATACCATGCAGGACTGTGTGGGAGAGAGTGTGGTCTACAGTGTGAACTGTGGTCTATGCTTAGTGGCAAGGCCCCAGGATGTGTATATCCATTGCAGGTGATGAGCCACATTAATGAAAGATGTTTATGTGGGATGTTATGGGAGGTGTGGGAGGTGGGGAACATGGGAATCCCTGTAATTTCTGTGTAACTTTTATGTAATCTAAGCACCTTTAAAAATATATATATTATATATATAATTACATTTATGTAAGCAAATGCACATATATGCATATATATTTATATATCATTTTACAAATATTGGTTTGTATTGTGAAAATTTTGATTTTTACCCACAATTAAAAAAAGGAGTGTGTTTGTAAATACCTGACAAGCTTGTTGGTTATCGGTGGGAAGGAAAACTCTGCTTCTTAAGTTTGAGGAAATAGAATCCATTTTGGGGACAAGTGAGAGGAAATAGGCTGTTAAAAACAAGAGGCAGCATGTTAGATTCAGCAGGATCGTTGACAAAGGCAGACCCACATCCAAGGCAGTCAGTATATTTTTGTTTAAAGAAATTGATGCTCGGTGGGTGCTTTTGCAAACTGTCTGATACTTTCCACAGTGCAGTGACTAATTGTGAACATGCCCCCAAAGCAGCGTGCAACCCAAGGCATCTCATCCAACATGGAAAGTCACAACCCTGCAAGGACTGTGTCCACAGGAACTTATACTGCGCCTGCCTACCGAGATAA
>JAKSZT010000049.1:2836290-2929122 GCA_026826555.1 Tolypeutes matacus | reverse complement strand
CTGCTCCCACGAGGAGCCCGAGAGCGGCCACTGCTCCCACGAGGAGCTTAAGAGGGGCCATTGCGTGCAATGATTTTGCTCAGAAGAGTTGGGTAAGTGGACCCCAATGCCCCCGGATCTTGAAGACGACTCTGAGCCCCTGCCTCTCCCCCACACTGCAATGAAGGCCCCCCCAGCGGGTGTTGCTGTTTCGGAGCCCGTGAAAGGTATGTTGGGCTTCCACGGATTTCCTGCTTTCCAGGGGCTATAGCGTACCATCGGGGAACCACTGTTTTCTGCTACTCTACTTGGTTTGCTCCTATTTGTGGAAAGAAATGGGGGAAATTATGTTGAGGAGGATGATGATATATCTACCTGAGCAATTCAGGGGTATTTTAACGCTGGGTTAGAAATCAAATCTAATTGTCGCATCATTGAGAGAATCAACAGTAAAATCATGAAACCTAAGAATCCTTTTCTTCCCTATCCCTATTCCAAGCTTGTGCCCTAATTAAACAGGAAGCAGTGACATTAGTGATTGCTCATAGATACAGTCAGAGGCATAATTGAAATCACTGCAATAACAGGCAATTGTTCTGGGAAAGCATTCCCTGGATTTACCATGTACACACAATTTATATGAAGAGCTGGCATTAAAGTGATACAAGTGGACTATCATTAGTTTGCTCTTGCTGCATTTTTCAGCAGGTAATACAAACATTAATCATGTAAATAACCAAATAAGCATGATGGCCTATACAGATATATTGATTTATGTCTTAATATTATCAGCAATACAAATAGTAATAGCATTCAACAGGCCTTAAGTTATTGTTTATAAATATTCAGCTAATAAAAAGCATCCCTGAAATATGAAGGAAAAATTACTTTCATTCATCAAGGAAATTAATTATATATTTTTTAAAATTTTGGTCTTAAAAATCTGATCAGACACATCCAGATATTAAATAATAAAGTAGTGTTTGCAATATTTTTCTAAACATACACAAGTAAATTATTTAAATATGTTTTTAAAGCATAAACATTGTCATTTGGTATATGTTACAGCATGGTAAATTATTGTGTATTTTGTCAAAAGTTACATAAAGTTCAATTGTAAGGTTACAGTAGAAAGTAAAGTTTTAAATTCAGAAATAGCCTGAGATGTTTTGGCATTTGTTTCAATAATAAACCTCCATCTTTTCATGGGCAAAAAGTGTTTAAAATACACCCTAAAATAGAAGAAATGACTGTTTTCTACCTTTAATTCCAACCTATAAGAAGCATTTTTTAAAATACACATTCCATTTTACTTTGCTCCTGACTTGGTTTGCCAAAGGGCTGCTGATGCAAAGCACCAGAAATCTGTTGGCTTTTATAAAGGGGATTTATTTAGGGTAAAAGCTTACAGTTCCAAGGCTGTGAAATGTCAGACTCAAGGCACCATAAGAGACGCTTTCTCACCACAGTCGGCTGCCACATAGTGAAGGAAGATGGCCGCCCATCTCTCCTGGCATTCTTCCTCTCCAAGCGTTCTCCCTCAGGCCCAGCTGCTCTGCTTTCTTCCTGATTTCAGCTGCAAGCTAGCATAGAGCTTGTCTCTTAGGGCTTCCTGTATCAGTTCAATTGTGCCACTGTCTTCCCAAGTTCAGCTGTAAGCTATCAGGCAAATGGCTTCTCTCTCCCCGGAGCCTCAGCTGGTTGAGACTTGTCACATGGCAGGATCAAAAAGGGCAGCGCTCTCTTTCTTTCTGTGTCTGTCTGAGTGAGTATCCATTTATATCAAACCCAGCAAAGGGGCAGGGATTCAACCTGAGTCCCACCTCACTGATGGAGTCCAATAAAAGGCCCTACAGCAATCTCAACAGATAGTCTAATCAAAGGCCCCTCAGCTGAATTTAATGCAATCAAAGGGTATCACACCCAGAGGAGTAGATCAGTTTACAAATATAATCTTTCTGTCCTTTGGGATTCATAAAATAATCTCAAACTGCCACAGTTCCTTAATAGTATGAGTGCAGAATTTACTTCATGCACAGGTGGAAATGTGCCTTAGCAAGGATTATGGCATTACAGAAGGTTCTCTGCTTTCCAGAGGGCTTTATCCCACATCTCTATTTATGACTAGGAGAGCATAGCTTTTTCGCATTTGGCCATTCCCTCATCTGACAGTGCCTCCTCCTGTTGGCTTTAGTCATCCAAAAGAGAGTTTATGAAGCTTATTACAGCAGAAGACAGATGCAGCATTCTCTCTCCACCCTCTCTTACTGCCTGAAGCAGCCTACTGACACACACAGAGCCACACTCACTCACACCCACACCAGGCATCTCCTACTAATGACTACAGCACACACATCAGTGTGTTTCCATGGGCCAGATTCCCATTGTCTGCAATCATGATGGCAAATGCTCGCAGAACATAGATCTAAGATAGTCAGCTAGTGTTAATTAACAAAATGACTGAATAAGAAGATAAACAGCATACTGTCATCTATAATCTTAAATATGTTAGAGGCCTTCTAAAATACTTAGAGTGGATAAGCATTGGAGTAAAATCCCAACATAAACCAAGTTTGTTGACAAAAAGAAAAGCCCACGAAACATGAAAGGAACAAAAACCATGAATCAAGTTTTGAGGGTTATCTCCAACATCTGTGGCAATGAACTTTGATCCTCAGGAAAGATAAGGTGAAATTTTCAACCTCACTTTCCTCAGCTATTGATAGGAATCTTGCAGGTCCTCCATTGCCCAAGTTCTACGTGATTTATGGGACTAAATATGAGCAGAAGAAATATAAATCCTACTGCATGCTACGGAGTAACCAATTGGTTCAAAGGAACTAAAAAAAGGAGAATTTTAACAGTGAGATAATATCAGTTTTCAAGGACATTTCCAAGAAATCTAGCTGCAGCACTAGGGACATAGGAATGGATCACCATGACACAATCCAAGGCCTGAAGCAAAGGTTAAGATGTCAAAACGTTTGGAAAGAGAAGAGTGTTTTCATCTATCACTGAAATACAGCACAGTTCAGATAATAGAGAGAAAATAGTAGTCTTAGATACAAACTCTTACAAGTTTGTAATCTTTGTCTATTTACTAAATTCTGTTTCCAATAAAAAGTTTTTTCTCCTACACATTCATTAAACTAACAAGCTCAACACAACCAAATAATGTTTGCTAAAACTGTACCTCATAATTGTAGTATTTGCTAATGCCATTCCCTCATAATGCTAGCATTTTGTAAGTGAATGCTGCCATGTCATTTTTTCCTGGCTTCAGTGAGAAAGGGCTAAGTGCATCACATTAGGAAAGCAGAAAACATGCAATAAATCATGAGGAGGATGTCACTGAAGACGTAAAGACCTCCAAATTTCTCTCCTCCATAAAAGCAACAACAACAACAACAAAAAAAAAAAAACTAGCAAATTTGTCAGAATCCACTTTTTCAGACTTCTGGAAATGAACCAAGGGGAGCATTTGTTCAAGAAAAGTGGCTGGATTTCGGTCAATGCAGCGAATTTTCAGGTGCTTCAATTTGCTCTACACCCACTCTCCAGTTACACAGTAAACTTGGAAAGTAGCATCCCACCTTCCCGGTATAGCTTGGCAGGCAGCAGAGTGAGCAAAATGGAGGTGGAACTCTTGCAAAGCCTCATTCCCAAGTACTTGTCATTATTTGACTTATCCGGGGGGGGGGGTGGTCTCTGGAAGACCCCACTTACAAAAATGTCTGAAATCGACCTGACTAGGAGCTCACCCAGTGTAAGGAGCCTTCTCCACAGTTGATGATTGTCAAAAACAATTTCTGACAATTGCTTTAACTGTACAGCTGCCTGAGGTGCTGGCTAACAGTTGGAGTAAAAAATAGATTAGCCATGAAACTCAAAGGGAAAACTAGGGAATGAAATATCCAAAGAGACTTTGCAAAGCTCTGGAATATTCATGTGAATACAGAAGGCTATGTGCATGTGAGGGCTGTGGACAAGCGCCATAAAGACCACTCACCTCTGGAAGACCCTGAGGAGCAGGCAGGAGGTGGCAGCTAAGGTGGAGTTGTCAGCTCTTGGCTGAGTATTGAAGGAGTACTCCAAACACATAGAGAATCACTCAGAAAAGATTAGATGTTTTGGTTCCAGGTACAGATGAAATATCTTTTGAATCATAGCTTACCACTGAGGTAACAAAGGAGAGACTTCAGTGGTCACCCACAACAGAAAATGAAGCCTTTACAGAAAAGATACTAACTAACTAAATAAATAAAACAAAACAAATGGCAGCAGCAATAAACCCTGGGGGAGGAGGGCCACGGTTCCAGAATCATAGCATCAGAGTGTGAGCCAAAAATTTTTTTAACCAAAAATTACCAAGAATGCAAACAAGAAAGTATGACACATAAGCAGGAAAGAAAAAAAAAATCAATAGAAATGGCCCCTGAGGAAACCCAGACATTTGGCTTACTAGAAAAAGACATTAAATCAGCTATTTTAAATGTGTTCTCTATCTAAAGGAAAATGTGTCTAAAATTTTAAAGAAACCAGGAGAATGATGCTTCACCAAAAAGAAAATATCAGTAAAGAAATAGAACATATGAAAAGGGACCAAATAGAAATTCTGAAGTTGAAAATCACAATAAATAAAATTTTAAAAATCCACTAGAGGGGCTCAACAGCATAAATGAGCTGGAAGAAGAAAGAATCCACAAAATGGAAGATAGTTCGGGTGACATTACCCAATGTGAGGAACACAGAGAGAAAAAGAATGAAGAACAAGGAGCAAAGCCTTAGCTTGTGGGACAGCACAGAGTGAGCCAACATAGACATAGCAGGAGTCCTACAAGGAGAGGGAAAGAAGAGTCAGAAGGAGTACTTATGAAATAATGCCTGAGCACGTTCCAGAATTGATGGAAAACAATTCTACACACCCAAGAAACATCACAGACTCCAAGTAGGAAAAATTCAATGTGACACATCATAAAAAACTGTCAGAATGCAAAAACCAAAAGAGAATCCTGAAAACAGCAAAATAGAAATGATTAATCACATACATTTTAATCTCAATAAGATTGAAAACTGATTTCTCATCAGAAACCATGGAAGCCAGAAGGCAGTGGGCTGATGTATTTAAAGTACTGAAAGAAAAAAAACTGTCAAACAAAAACGCTGTATCACACAATGCTCTCCTTAAAGAATGGAGAAGTTAAGGCTTTCCCAGACAAATAACAACGGATAGAATTTTTTGTTAGCAGTTAGCAGAACATCCCTACTAAAGAGAGTCCTTTAGGCTTAAAGAAAAAGATAATAGATAACTTGAATCCACTGAAAAAATAAAGATCCCTGGAAAAGGCAAGTACACAGGTAAATATAAAAGAGAGCAAAAATGTGTTTTTGCTTTTAAGGCCTTTTTCTTCAATCTAATTTAAAAGAGAACTGCATATATTTATAATTATAATTAAGTGTTGATGGGCACATATGTATAAAGATGTAATTTGTAGTAAAGCACAGACAGAATTATATAGGATAAATGTTTTTTGTGTACTAATGCTTTTTAATCAAATCTAGATAGTTATAAATAAAGATTTTAAATGTAATCTCGAGAGAAAATACTAAGAAAACAACTCAAAAAATATATTTAGTAAAAGAAATAATAAAGGAATTAATATGATGTACTAGAAGATATCCATTTAACAAAAAAGAAGGCTATAAAGAATAAGAGAACAGAAGGCACAATGCATTCAGAACACAACAAGAAAAATGGCAGGTGTAAGTCCTACCTCACAATAATTATATTTAAATGGCTCAAAGTCTATAATCAAAAGGCAGAGGTTGACATAATGGATTTTTAAAAATCCAACTATATATTGTCCACAAGAAACACAATTTAGATTCAAAGATGCAAATAGGGTTATAGTAAAAGGATGGAAATATATATACCATACAGACAGTAATAGAAAGAGAGCTGGATATACAGATATTGCAAGAATTTGTAACGAAAAGACAGCTGCATACACAAATATAAAAAAATATTTTGAGAAACATTTTACAACAAAAGCTTATTAGAGACAACAAAGTATATTTTACGATAAAAGAACCAATCCATCAGGAAGATATAACAATTATACACATATATATACCTAACAACAGAGACCCCAAATATATGAGGCAAAAGCTAACTATCGAAAGAGAAGTTGACAATTCAACAACAGTAACTGGAGACTTCAATACCTCACTTTCAAAAACTGAGAAAAATTAAACAGAAGGTCAGCCAGGAAATAGAAGACTTGGGCAATATTATAAACCAACTAGACTATCTATAGATCTATAGAACTCTTTACCCAACAACAGCAAAATCCTTATTCTTCTACAGTTCACATGGAACATTCTCCAGGGAAGACCATATTTTAGGCAAAAGAAGTCTCAATACATTTAAAAGGATTGAATTATACAAAGAATGTTCTCCAAACACAACAGAATGATTAGAATCAATAACAGAAAAAAATTGGGGAAATTCTGAAGTACATGGAAATTAAACACGACACTCCTAAATAACAACTAGGTCAAAGAAGAAATTACAAGGGATTTTAGAAAATACTTGAAGATGTTGAAAGTGAAAACATACCAAAACTTATGGGATGTATTGAAAGCAGCATTTAAATGGAAATTTATAGTAGTAAATGCCTACATTAAAAGAGAAGAAATATCTCAATAGACAATCTAACTTTCTACCTTAAGAGATTAAAAGAAGAGCAAACTAACCCAAAACCAAGCAGAAGGAAAGAAATTGTATGGATTAGAGTGGGAATAAATGAAATAGAAAAGAGAAAAACACTAGAAAATACAATGACATAAATTTTTCTTAGATTAACAAAATTGAGAAACATTTAGCTAGACTGGCCAAAGGAAAAAAAAAAAAGAGAGAAGATTCAGATTACTAAAATAGGAATGAAAGAGGGATCATTACCACTGATTTTACAGAAATATGAAAAAATACAGGAATACTAAGAACAACTATATACCAACAAATTAGATAGTCTAGATGAGGGCAAACTCTTGGAAACATACAATCTACCAAAACTAACTCAAGAAGAAAGAGAAAATCTGAGTAGTCCAATAACATATAAAGAGATAGAATCTTAATAATAAAAAGAAAACCCTCCCAAATTAAAGCCCAGGTATAGAGGTTTTAGCTTACCTTCTGTTGAATTCCACAAAACATTTAAAGAAGAATTAACTCTTCTTGCAAAAAGTAGAAGATAACAGAATGCTTCTCAACTCATTAGACCAGTCTTATTCTGGTACCAAAACCAGAGAAATTTACAACAAGAAAAAAACACTTAGAACTCATATCACTTATTAATAGAAATGCAAAAATCCTCAACAAAATACTACTAAACAGAATTCAGCTACATATAAAAATTATCCACAATAACCAAGCGGAATTTGTCCCAGAAATGCAAGGTTGGTTAAAATATGGCAATCAATTAATGTAATACATCATATCAATTGAATAAAAACCAAAACCCACATGATCATCTCAATATGTGCATTATATATCCCATAATGTGCTAATATCTGGAATATAAAGACAACATTTGCAATTCAACAATAAAAAGACCAATAACCCAAATAAAACATGGGCAAAGAATTTGAATAGACATTTCTCCAAAGAAGATTGCAAATAGCCAACAAGCACATGAAAAGGTATTCAACATCATTAGCTATTAGAGAAATGCACAGTGAAACCATAATGAGACAGTACTTCAAACTCACTAAGATGCCTATAATGCTCATATTTTTAATGGAAAGTAACAAATGTTGGCAAGGATATGGGGAAACTGAGACAGGTATACCTTGCAGGTATGAAGGCAAAATGGTGAATCCACTGTGGAAACCGTGGATTTTGAACCGTTTTCAAAGAGTTAACATAGAGATACTTTATGACCCAGTGATTATATTCCTAGGTTTATACCCAAGAGAACTGACAATATAAGTTCAGGAAAAAACTTGTCAGAGCATGTTCACAGCAGCATTATTCATAGTAGCCAAAAAGGGGAAATAACTCAAACGAAGGGCCACCAACTGATGAATGGGTAAATAAAATGCACCACATCTATGCGATAGAGTACTATTCAGCCATAAAATGGAATGAAGTGTTGATATATATTACAACATGGATGAATCTCGAAAACATTATGCTAAGTGAAAGAAGCCAGACACAAAAGGCTACATATGATATAATTCCATTCTTACGAATGTACAGGATAGGAAAATCCTTTGAAGAAAAAATAAGTTAATGGTTTCCATGGGCTGCAGGGAGGGGAGAGAGAGGAGTGAATTGTAATGGTTATGAGGTTTCTTTGGCAGTGATGCATATGTTATAGAATTAGAAAATGGGATGGTGTCGGAAATTTGTGAATATACTAAAACCACTGAATTCCACACTTTAGAATGGTAAAATTTATAGTATGTGACTCATATCTCAATAAAAATAAATCATTAGGCTCTGAGATAGGCCTTATAAAATTAAGATATATATTTTAATCCATATATATTGTGTGTGCACATGAGTATATTCTCTGTCCTCTATAAAAGTACCTTATCAAATGAGTATATACCTAGAATGTAATATTTAACAAAAGTGTGGTTACAAAAAATTATCAGAAATTATTATTTTTTTAATGTTATGATTCATACCATTGACATCTTTAGATACCTGCAGGAGAGACTGGCTATTTGTGTTAATAAATGGCACTGTTATCTTTTCATTAAAAAGTCTTTTGTACCCTTTGATTCCATTCTCTTTTTTCTGAAATGCTGAGAAGATGGCTGTTTGCAAAATTTATGTATTTGCATTTATCACTTTCACTCCCTCAGGCAAGATCATGTCATTTATGCATTTAACAGACTTTTACTGCACATCTATGATGTACCAGAGACGGCGGCACACACTTGTATTTGCCCTCATGAAATTCATGTTTTAGCTAAGAAAAAAGAAGCCCAGGAGAGTCACGAGGTGATGTGAAACTTCCATGATAGAGTTGGATTACATGGGGCGGAGGCTCATGGAATTAGCATGTCCTCTGA
Organism: Tolypeutes matacus; assembly: GCA_026826555.1. Taxonomy (NCBI): domain Eukaryota; kingdom Metazoa; phylum Chordata; class Mammalia; order Cingulata; family Chlamyphoridae; genus Tolypeutes; species Tolypeutes matacus. The sequence continues at coordinate 2,920,059 of JAKSZT010000049.1, read as the reverse complement.
GAGGTCACCCACTGTGCCCCGACCTCTGAAGATGCACTCGAGCTGACCAGCGTGGGAAAAGGCACAGATTTCACACAAATTTAATGGAGGAATTTGGCACTTGGCATTGCTCAAGACAGGGTCAGCCAGGGGGAGGCAGGGAGCTGGCTGAAGCCCTCTTTAGCCACCTGCCTACATCATCGCACATCCATCCTGGTCCACAGAAACCTGTTACATGTTTCTCCACCTTGGCTCTCCAGGCCTGGATCTGCTTCCCACCAGACAGCATCTGCTCTGAGTTCTATTCCTAAGATGTAGCCATGCTTGGCTCAGCTCCGCGACACTGCAAAGTTTTCAAAACAAATCCACACTTAGGGTGTAAGAACGTGAAAAAGCCTGCTGGGCATGCTGTATTTGAATTATCTGTGTATTTTAAGTAGAAGGGAGTGTCAGCATTGAATGCAGAATACCTGTTGTTGAAGTAGTAGACAGGAGATAAAAGTTACTGAATGGCCTACTCCAGATGGGCCGGGTCAATGGACTATTACTCAGCTGTAAGAGGGAACAAAGTGCTAACACACGGAATAACATGGATGAATTTTGAAGACCTTATGTTGAGTGAAGCAAGCCAGGCATTGAAGGATGAACAGTACATGACCTCACTGATTTGAATTGAGGAAAGTGAGCAGTCTCTGAGAACCATTGTCTGAAAGATAGGTTAGCAAGGGCGAGAGAGAGAAGAGCAGGCTTTGAGCCATCACCCATATGGACATAATCTATGGTAAAGGGATAGAGTGTGGTTGCATAGTGAAGGATAGGACAGATGGGTAGTGATATTACTGGGTTTGGTGGTGCAGGGTTGACAGGTTTGTAGATTAGGAAGGGCGGGTTAGAATTCCCAGGATTCTGGGGGGAGAGATGGGGAGGGACCAGGTGAACACAGGATTTGTGGGTATGAGGTTAAAAGTGCAGGAGTGGGAATGCTCTTATGGCAATATGACAAGGAGAGGGAAAAGCAGTTGTAATACAGGGGCTTTTTCGGGACGTGGGAATTCTCCTGAGTAACATTACAGTGACAGATATAGGGCATTTGACATCAGCATAAAACATGCAGAACTGAGTGGGAGAGAGTGGGGTCTACAGTGTGAACTGTGGTCCATGCTTAGTGACAGAGCCCCAGGATGTGTATGTCCATTGCAGGTGATGAGCCACGCTAATGAAGGATGTTTATGTGGGAGGGTGTGGGAGGTGGGGCACATGGGAATCCCTGTAATTTTTGTGTAACATTTATGTACTCTAAGCATCTTTTAAAACATAAAAAAAATTAATTAAACAACAACAACAAAAAAGTTACTGAATGAAAGATTTTTAAACAGAGGTATCTTCAGGTAGCCTGACATCTTATCACAAAGCCATTACTTTTCTGTCCATGCATAAAACTGTATTCTATTAATCCAAAGTAGAAGCCAAATTCCTGTTGCTTTTTTAGAGTAGAAATTAAAACCCACTTTTTGGCTGTTTGGGTCCTCAGGCTGATAGGCTGTACAGGTAAATTGCCAGCCCTTTCCACATCCTAGGTCCACAAGGCCCTGGGATCCTACAGTCAACCACACCTAGAAGAACAAAGGTGCAACAGCAAGAAAACTGCTTCCACTGGACCCAGCCAGCCCCAGCTGCACGACCCGTCCCAGACAGCTCCTGGCAAGCAGAGAAAAGTCTATACTTCTACAGGCAGGCCTGGGTGGAGAAAATGTGCACAAGGAGGCTGGAGAGGAAGAGGCGTTGGTGAAGGCTCATCCTGAACTTCCAGCATGCTCTACAGGAAAGCTATGAAAATAGTGGAAACGATTTTAAAAATTAAACATATGCAAAAAGTTAGAGGAGTTTGGATCATTTAACTTAGAAGAGAGACAGCCCTGGAATTCGCCCCAGTCAAGCTGCTAATGAGTGGTCAAATAGCCCAGCACTCAGGGCTTCAAATTTAGGCGCTTTACGCTGCTTTACCAAGCAAGAGGCAGATTTCTGTAAGCTACAAATTTTGATTAAAAGGGTGACCTTAATCAAGAACTTATGAACCTTTCCAGAAAACTTTTGGCGAGGGGATGCATTTTCTCTTCCTGCCATAACAAAATATGACACGCTAAGAGCTTAAACGCCGTTTGTTATCTCCCAGCTTCTGCAAGTCAGAAGTCCAGGCAGAGTGAGTCCGGCTAGTTCTTTGCAGAGTCTCCCAAGGCTGAAACCGAGGCGTTTTGGCCGCTTTCTCCTCTCTGAAGACTCTAGGGATGAATTCTCTTCCAAGCTCACTCAGGGTTTAGCAGGATTCAAAGCCATGCAGCTTTAGGGCTGAGCCAGCTGTTCCTTGCTGATCATCAGCTGAGAGTCAGCATCAGCCTCTCATAGCCCCTCACATTCTCCACCTTCAAAACCAAGCAACAGCTGGCCCCCCACTCACAGACTGGAATCTCTCTGACCTTCTCTCTGCCTCACCTCTTCTCTCCTTGTCCACTGAAGTTCTCTGGGTGACTCTTCTACCTTCCTTTTCTACATGATTACATGGGGCCTGTTGGAATAATCCAGGGTAATCCCTCTATTTTAACGTGTGACAGTTTGAAGCTTTTTGCAGATCCCAGAAAAGAGCACGTTCTTGCTAATCCATTCCTGTGGGTGTAGGAACCTTTGGTTGGATTAGATTCAGTGGCAGCCATCAATTGGATTACTTCGGCGAGGCTTGGCCCAGAGTGGGTCTTGGTCCTCTTCCTAGAGTCCTTTATAAACGGAGGACTGAAAGGAGCAGGCACACAGAGAAAAGCCACAGAGTCAGAGAAACCTCAAGAGGCTGAGGGGGAGATGAAGGCAGAGACCACGGCAGAGCCACCGTGGGGCCTTGCCATGTGGCAGGGTCCAGGATCACCAGCAGCCAACTGTTGGTGAGACAGCATCTTTGATGAAGCCTTGATTTGGACATTTCACAGCCTCAGAGCTGTAAGCTTTTTTCTTTTCATTTATTGAAGTATTTCACTTATACATAAACATACATAAACAATAAGTGTATAGTAACAGTTGTGAACTTACAAAAGAAACATACATAACATCAGACAGGGCTCTCTACCTCACCCTGCCACCAATACCTTGCGTAGTTATGAAACATTTTTAACTAATATTTTAAATGTTTTACCTCAAAATATTACTAACCAAAGTAGGTTACATTTGGTGTATTTTCCCCCAACCCAATCTATTATTTTTTATATCACTTATGTGTGAACATACATAAATAATAAATGTACAATAAAAGTTGCGAACTTACAAAGCAAACATGCATAACATCATACAGGGGTCCCATACATCAACCTATCACCAACACCTTGCATTGTTGTGAGACATTTGTTACAAATTATGAAGGAATATTGTCAAAATCTTACTACTAACTACAGTCCTTATCTTACATTTGGTGTATTTTTCCTCCAATTCACCCTATTATTATTTTTTAAATATATTTTTATGACAGAAATTGTAAAGTTACAAAACAATCATGCACATGTGCAGAATTCCCATACAACATCCCTCTATCAACACACCACACCGTGGTGGAACATTTGTGACAGATTATGAGATAATATCATCAGATTATTACCAGGTTCATTGTGTTGATTTGGCACACTTTTTCCATACTCCCCCATTATCAGCACAGTACATATTTGGCATAGATGCATGAATATTACATTATTACTATTAACCACACTCCATAGGTCACTCCAGCTGTGTTTTCCCATGCTTCTCCACATTCCTACCACCCTGCAATAGTGATGTACATCTGCTCTAGCTCACAAAGGACACTCTTGCATCTGTACCATCAACCACAATTCTCATCCACCTCTGGGTGTACTGTGCTATTCAGTCCCTAGATTATTCTCTAGCATTCTGTCAATTCGCATATACATTCCTAGACTACCATTTTCAGCCACATTCCCATTTATAAACCAGCTATTACTCATTATAATGTGTTACTATCAACTCTGTATATTTCCACACTTTTACAGTAAAGTTAATTAAAACTTCTATATACATTAAACATCAGTAGTCCATCTAAGTCCTCTTCTTCTCTCCTTTAAGAATCCACCACCTATCACCAGGTCTTAAAGATGTTTTCCTACATTTTCTTCTACAAGCTTCATGGTTCTTGCTTTTATATTTAGGTTTCTATTCCATTTTGAGTTAATTTTAGTATAAGGTGTGAGATAGGGGTCCTCTTTCCATCTTTTGGCTATGGATATTCAGTTCTCCCAGCACCATTTTGTTGAATGGTCTGTTCTGCCCAAGCTGGGTGGGTTTGACAGGCTAGTCAAAAATCACTTGATCATAGATGTGAGGGTCTGTTTCTGGACCATCAGTTCAGTTCCATTGGTCTATGCATCTGTCTTTATGCCAGTTCCATGCTATTTTTACCACTGTAGTTAGATAATACATTTTGAAGTCTGGAAATGAGAGTACTCCAACTTCACTTTTCCTTTTTAAGATGTTTCTGGCTATTCAAATATTTTTGATAATCGTGCTTTCCATTTATTTAAAAACCGCTGGTGGGACAACCAGCAAGATGGCGGCAGAGTAAAGAGCTCCAAGTATCAGTGCCTGCAATGGGGCAGTTGGTGATCACCCCACAGTTATCTAGAGCACTTGTTTGGGGGGCTCTAGGAGACTAGAGGAGCATCCTGCAACATCCTTATAAGAATGGAAGGAGGAAACTGCCCATCTCCAGAGACGATTCCTGAGTAGAGCACTCCGTGCCATGGAGGCTAGCGCCCATCCTCTGGTAGAGGTACAAGCCGCCTTGGGAGCTGTTCTGCAGCTGGAATTGTAAGCTCCATTTCCCAAAAATGGGGAAGGAAGAGACGGTTGGCTACCGATTTTACCTACTGATTAGTAAATTTGGCTGGCTAAAGTATAACCCTAAGAACAGCTGAAGTTTGAGCCTGTCCATGTCAGAAGGAGGCTGGTAGCCGCCATTTTGACTCCACCCCCAGGATGAGGGGAAACACAGCTGACTGAAAATCACAGTGATGGTACAGACCGATTTCTTTCACCCAGATTAGCCTGGAGCCCTAACCTAGGCTTCAGTCCCACCTCTAGCAGGGAGGAAGCTGATGGGTCCTGCACTAGCCTCTCCAGGTAACTGCAGGTACATTTGGCTGGCACAGACTGAATAATTAGAAGTTCTCCCGGGGCAACTGTAGTCATCTTGGACCTGCACTGCATAGATTGCTACCCACACCTACAGTTCCATCCCTGCCCCAGGCAGGGGAGAAAGGGGTGTGAACCTTCATCAGTCTCTCTGGGCAATTACAGTCTAGGCCTGCATGACTTGGATCATTGCACATGGCTTTCGCTCTGTCCCTACCCCTGACAAAGGAGAAAGTTGGGAGAAGCTTCAATAATCCTTGGGTAATGAGGGTAGCTTGAGCCTCCACAGCTTACAGCACCAACTACATCCTTGGCTCCTACCTCACAACCAGCAAGGGAGAAAGGGCAAGAAAGCCCTAAACTAAAGAGAGAAACTGCACCCAGAATAAATACTCTAGTAAGCCAGATGCCAAGATACCAACAAAAAATTACAATCCACACCAAGAAACAGGAAGATATGGCCCAGTTTAAGGAACAAGATAAGCCTCCAGATGACATAAAGGAGTTGAGACAACTAATCATAGATGTTCAAACAAATCTCCTTAATAAATTCAATGAGATGGCTAAAGAGATTAAGGATATTAAGAAGACATTGGATGAGCACAAAGAAGAATTTGAAAGCATACATAGAAAAATAGCAGATCTTATGGGAATATAAATTGCAATAAATGAAATTAAAAATACACTGGAATCATATAATAGCAGATTTGAGGAGGCAGAAGAAAGGATTGCTGAGCTTGAAGAAATGGCTTCTGTAAGTGAACATAGAAAAGAACAGATGAAGAAAATATTGGAAAATCTTGAACAAGGTCTCAGGAAACTAAAGGACAGCAAGAGATGTGCAAACATACATGTCATAGGTGTTCCAGAAGGAGAAGAGAAGGGAAAAGGGGCAGAAGGAATATTTGAAGAAATAACGGTAGAAAATTTCCCAATCCTATTGAAGGACATAGATATCCATGTCCAAGAAACACAACATACTCCCATCCAAAAAAATCCTAATAGACCGACTCTGAGACACATACTGATCAGAATGTCAAATGCCAAAAACAAAGAGAGAATTCTGAGAGCAGCAATAGAAAAGCAATGCATAACATATAAGAGATACCCAATAAGATTAAGTGCTGATTTCTCATCAGAAACCATGGAGGTGAGAAGACCAGTGGTATGATATATTTATGATACTGCAAGAGAAAAACTTCTAGCCAAGAGTCTTATATCTGGCAAGATTGTCTTTCAAAAATGAAGGTGAGTTTAGAATATTCACAGATAGACAGAAACTGAGAGAGTTTGTAACCAAGAGACCAGCTTTGCAGGAAATACTAAAGTGTATGCTACAGCTTGAAAAGAAAAGACAGGAGAGAGAAGCTTGGAAGAGAGTCTAGAAATGCCAATTATATCAGTAACAGTAATTAAAAGTGTCAAAAGAGTGGTGAAAATAAAATATGACAGATAAAACCCAAATATTTAGGAATAAACTTAACCAGTGATGTAAAGTACTTATTTTCAGAAAAGAACAACTCATTGTTAAAAGAAATTTTTTAAAAAGACCTTAATAATTGGAAGAACATTCCATGCTCATGGCTTGAAAGACTAAATATCATTAAGATGTCAATTCCACTCAAATTGATATACAGATTCAATGCAATCTCGATAAAAATTCCACCAGCATTTTTTAAATAAATGGAAAACAGAATCATCAAATATATTTGAAAGGGTACAGGGTCCTGAATAGCCAGAAACATCTTAAAAAGGAAAAGCGAAGTTGGCAGACTCTCATTTCCAGACTTTAAGTCATAGTACCTAGCTACAGTGTTAAAAAAAAAAAAAAAAAAAAAAAAACAGCATGGAACTGGCATAAAGACAGACACGTAGACCAATGAAACCAAACTGATAGTCCAGAAACAGACCTTCACATCTATGGTCAAGTGATTTTTTACTAGCCTGCTAAACCCACCCAGCTCGGGCAGAACAGTCTATTCAACAAATGGTGCTGGGAGAACTGAATATCCATAGCCAAAAGACGGAAAGAGGACCCCTATCTCACACCTTATACAAAAATTAACCCAAAATGAATCAAATACCTAAATATAAAAGCAAGAACCATAAAGCTTCTAGAAGAAAATGTAGAAAAACATCTTTAAGACCAGGTGGTAGGCGGTAGATTCTTAAAAGAGATAAGAAGAGGACTGAGATGGACTAGTGATATTTAATGTATGTAGAAGTTTTAATTAGCTTTACTGTAAAAGTGTGGAAATGTATAGAGTTGATAGTAACACATTATAGTGAGTAGCAGCTGGTTTATAAATGGGGATGTGGCTGAAAATGGTAGTCTAGGAATGTAAATGCCAATTGACAGAAAGCTAGAGAATAAACTAGGTACTGAATAGCACAGTAAACCCAGAAATAGATGGGAATAGTCGTTGATGGTACAGATACAAGAGTGTCCTTTGTGAGCTAGAGCAGATGTACATCACTATTGCAGGGTGGTGGGAATGTGGAAAAGCATGGGAAAAACACAACTGGAGTGACCTATGGAGTGTGATTAACAGTAATAATGTAATAATCTTGCATCTATGCCAAAGATGTTCTGTGTTGATGATGGGGGAGTGTGCAGGATGTGTGCCAGATGTACACTGTGGACCTGGTAATGATTGGATGATGTTGTATCATGGTCTGCAAGAGGTGTTCTGCCAGGGTGTGGCGTGTTGATGGAGGGGTGTTGTTGGGGAGTTCTGCACATGTGTGTGATTGTTTTGTGGGTTTAAAGCTTCTATCATAAAAATATATTTTAAAAATAGTGATGGGGTGGTTTGGGGTAAAAGTGCACCAGGTGTAAGATAAGGACTATAATTAGTGGTCGGATTTTGACAATATTCTTTCATAATTTGTAACAAATGTTTCACAACAATGCAAGGTGTTGGTGGAGGGTTGATGTTTGGGACCCCTGTATCATGTTATGAATATTTGCTTTCTGAGTTCACAACTTGTACTATACACTTACTATTTATGTATGTTCATGTATAAATGATATAAAATAATAATAATAATAGGGTAGGTTGGGGGAAAATACTCTGGTTAGTAGTAATATTTTGAGGATGCTCTTTAATCATTAGTTAAAAATGTTTCACAACAAAGCAAGGTATTGGTGGTAGGGTGAGGTATGAGAGCCCTGTATCGTTTTATGTATGTTTGTTTTGTAAGTTCACAACTATTACTATACACTTATTGTTTATGTATGTTCATGTATGAGTGATATACGTCAATAAATTTTTAAAAATGATATCTAAAAAGCTGCTGGTGGAATTTTTTATCGGGGTCACATTGAATCTTTATATTAATTTGAGTATAATTGACATCTTAATTATATTTAGTCTTTCAATCAGTGAGCATGGAATGTTCCCTGAGACCTTGCTCCAAATTTTCCACGCTTTTTTCCATCTGTTCCTTTACATGTTTGCTTTCTGAGGTCATTTCTTCAAGCTCACCAACCCTATTGAAGGACATAGATATCCATGTCCGAAAAGCACAACATATTCCCATCTGAATAAATCTGAATAGACCAACTCCAAGACACACACTAATCAGAATGTCAAATGCCAAAGACAAAGAGAAAATTCTGAGAGCAGCTAAAGAAAAGCAATGCATAACATATAAGGGATACCCAATAAGATTACATGCCGATTTCTCATCAGAAACCATGGAGGCGAGAAGACAGTGGTATGATATATTTAAGATACTGGAAGAGAAAAACTTCTTGGAGTTGGTCTATTCAAATTTATTCAGATAGGAGTATGTTGTGCTTTTTGGACATGGATATCTATGTCCTTCAATAGGATTGGTGAGCTTGAAGAAATCACCTCAGAAAGCAAACATGAAAAGGAACAGATGGAGAAAAGGGTGGGAAATTTGGAGCAAGGTCTCAGGGAACATTTCATGCTCACTGATTAGAAGACTAAATATCATTAAGATGTCAATTATACTCAAATTGCTTTCAAATTCTTCTTTGTGCTCATCTAATATCTTAATATCCTTAATCTCTTTAGCTATCTCATTGAATTTATTAAGGAGATTTGTTTGAACATCTATGATTAGTTGTCTCAACTCCTTTATGTCATCTGGAGGCTTATCTTGTTCCTTTAACTTGGCCATATCTTCCTGTTTCTTGGTGTGGATTGTAATTTTTTGATGGTGTCTTGGCATCTGGCTTACTAAAGTTTTTACTCTGGGTGCACTTTTTCTCTTTAGTTTAGGGCTTTCTTGCCCTTTCTCCCTTGCTGGTTGTGAGGTAGGAGCCAAGGATGTAGTTGGTGCTGTAAGCTGTGGAGGCTCAAGCTGCCCTCATTGCCCCAGGGACCGATGAAGCTTCTCCCAACTTTCTCCTTTGTCAGGGGTAGGGACAGAGCCACAGCTGTGTGGAATAATCCAACTCATGCCGGCCTAGACTGTAGTTGCCCAGAGAGACTGATGAAGGTTCACACCCCTTTCTCCCCTGCCTGGGGCAGGGATGGAGCTGCAGGTGTGGGCAGCAATCTATGCAGTGCAGGTCCAAGATGACCGCAGTTGCCCTGGGAGACTTCCAATTATTCAGTCTGTGCCAGCCAAATGTACCTGCGTTACCTGGAGAGGCTGGTGCACGACCCATCAGCTTCCTCCCTGCTAGAGCTGGGGCTGAACCCTAGGCTAGGGCTGCAGGCCGGTCTGGATGGCAAGAAGCCAGTCCCTAGCAGCACTGTGATTTTCAGTCAGCCCCGCTTCCCCTTGTGCCAGGGGCGGAGTTAAAATGGCAGCTACCAGCCTCTTTCTGACTTGGACACATTCAAACTTTACCTGTTCTTAGGATTATACTTTAGCCTGCTGAATTTACTAATCAGTAGCTGAAGTTGGTGCCCACTCGTCTCTTCCTCCCCTATTTTGGGGAAGTGGAGCTTCCAGTTCCAGCTGCAGAACAGCTCCCGAGACGGCTTGTGCCTCCAGTGGAGGATGGGCACTGGCGTCCGGGGCATGGAGGGCTCTGCTTAGGAATCTTCTCTGCAGATGGACAGCTCCTCCTCCCATTCTTTCAAGGATGTTGCCGGATGCACTTCTGGTCTCCTGGAGCCGCCAAACAAGTGCTCTAGATAGCTCTGGGTGATACTAACTGCCCTGTAGCACGAGCAGACTCTAGGAGCTCCTTACTCTGCTGCCATCTTGCTGGTTGTAGAACCGTAAGCTTTTAACCTAGTAAATTTCCATTTTAAAAGCCAACTTATTTTGGCATATGGCTCCCAGCAGCTTTCGGCAAACTGAAACATAAAGTCACTCAAATAGTAACCTTCATTCCATCTACAAAGTTGCTTCACAGCAGTACCTCGATTAGCATTTGATTGATTAACCAGGGGATGGGAATCTTGGGGGCATCTTTATAACTGTCTACCATCATGATGCAGACGCTGATCTGGTTCTATTGCTTCATTGGTGACATTTCAGTGTATTAACCAAAGCTATAAGCCTCAAGTAGTTTAAGTCCCTGAAGGTTCTCTCTTGACTAATTCACTTGTCAGACACACGAAAGCAATGCCAGCGCTCATCGAGGTTCCCAGAGTTCACCTGCAGAGCACAGAGCTGCCAGGTGCTTTCCAACCACCTTATTTGGTAAAATCCCCTGCCCTCCTCACCGGGCAGATCTCAGTCTACTGAGACCTTTGGTACAAAGGAACCTCTGAAAAATGAATTACACGTATTTCAATAAACTGTTACTTATTTTTCTCTGTTTCTGTTGAGTATGACTTTTTGCACTGTGGCTGAATTAATTTTGAATACTCTGTGCCTAAATAAATTTACAAATAAACAAGCCATCTGCCTATGAAAATATAAAGTACTGCCAGAAAGAAGGCAAATGATGCGTAGGAAAATATTACTGTGTTTCTATAGAGACGTTACAGAATGTATTGTTGTTTAGTTCCCATAAGTGGAATAATAGTGTTTATGTTAAGATATTTCCTAGCTTGACTACTGAAGTTGTGTGGCGAAATTTCACCAATGTGGTATCAGTTAATCCAAATAAGCATCTAAGTTGTCAACCATAATTTCCCAACTGATGTATTACTATGAATTTGAAATGCCAGAAATGGGGAAATAAACAAATACTATGTTATCCAATGCAAGATAGACATTAAGTTTCTTGAGGAACTATGAATATCTCATGTAGCTTATTCGATTAAAATGCATCCACATAGGAACCCATTAAAGTCCATGATACTATTAGCTTCATGACTGAAGAATTTTTAGAAGAAACTAAAGGCCTCTGAAAGTACTGTTTGAGGCAGAATGAATTGTTAAGCACCAAGTAAGCAGGTGCTGGAAATCCATCATGCTACTGGCACACGTCCATCAAAGTCTGATTTCTGCTGCCTGGCCGGACACGGGCAGACATAGGATAGTCAGATGTGGAGTATTTGGGGGTAAAGGAAGGAAGTGAAGAGAAGGAAGTGATGCTGATACGTTGAAATACTATTCATCTTTGGAGTCCTTTCTCAAATGCCTCCCCTTTTCTAGAGCCAGAATATGCCTGGAGTCCCAGAGAAGTTTGCTTAGATCTACATTATAGCAATTTTGCTCTCTCTCCCTTGTTTTGTAAGTAATTGTGCTTTTCTCAAGCATGCCTCCCAAAGAGACTGTAAGGCCTTGATATTGGGCCTGCCTGCATCCTAATAGGCTTTACAATCCTCAGGCCTTTCTTATGATACAGCAGGCTTAAGAAGATTTTTTAATTGAAATTAACAATAGTCACCACTGTATGTAAATCTATTATATATATTGTGTATATATTATATATATAATTTTATTTTAAATTTTTTAACTTTAAAAGTAATGTAACAACAATAGTAAAAAGGGACAAGTAAAGAAATATACCATAATTCCATTGCACTAACACAGGCCCTGTTTGTATTTTTCTAAGAAACAGGCTTACCTACTATTACCAAATCTCCCTAATTGAAAATTCAGGCAAAGCTTTAAATGACAACACACACACCTGATTCTTATACATCAGAGTGTGCTTTGCCTACATTGAAGACTATCCACTAAAATTAAGGTCATAACTTATCAGTGAGCTTTCTGATGAGGAATTTTATCCTTTACTCATATATGCCCAGTACCACATGTGCCATACCCCAACATGCTCAATGAGCATCTACTAAACAGTCTGTGCGATGGAAAACTATGGATGAGGGACAAAATCCCGCCTCCCACCTGATTTTGCACATCCTGTATGATAAGAATGGTTTTTACATATTTAAATGGCTGGAAAATTCAAAAGAAGAATAATTTTTTATGACACATGAAAATTATATGAAATTAAATTTCAGTGCCCATAAATAAAGTTTTGTTATTGCACAGCCATGTTCAATCTTTATGTCTTGTTTGTGGCTGCTCTCACTCTACAGTGTAGAGTTGGGTCGGTGGGACAGAGACCACATGGCCCAAAAAGCCAAAAATATGTTTTATCCAGTCCATTACAGAGAAAGTGTGCAAGCCTAGAATGGACGAGTCATTCATTTGATACTGCTCAGGTAAGAGCAACGGAGATGCTCCAAAACAGTGTCCACAAAGCACACACTCACACACGCCTTATCCTTGTCACACTGGGAGCTTTTAAGTATGTGCTCAGCTATGAGAGTGTTTGCTGCTTGGCTTTTTACTCTTAACATATAATCATCAGGAGAAGGTTTATAAGTCTTCTTCACTGGACTGCAGGTCTACTGGGAACAAGACCATGTTCCCATTTACCATGATCTCTGCAGGTCCTAGGATAGACTAAAGCAATCACTAATTTTTCACTACTTTCAAAATAAAGAGATGTTAAGACTATAAAGGCTGCAAAATGTTTGACCTGGAAAGTGAGACCCTGGGATTCTTTTTTCCATTGTTGGTCTTCTTCTTAAAAGAATCCAACTCCCAGTCTATATATTGCAGTCTGCTTGTTGTTTAAGGGCTGGGTTATGGTGTCTAGCACTCTTCAGAAAGGCAATGGAGAGTAGCTTAGGGGATGCTGGTGTTCAGTCTGGAGGGAGACCCAGTGGAGAACCCAATGCTACTACAGAAAAAGAAGAAAAATAGAACAGCTGGGACTTCAGGGGCCTCTAGAGATAAATAAAACAGGTATGTTTTTAGGGGACTAGAGACTTGGATGAAGGGATCAGAGCAGGTAAGATTTCCACGTTGGCAACTTTGGCTATAGGGCAAGCTGCAGTGTGGTCAGTTTATCTCAGATGCGATACACATCTAAATTGAGAGGAAGGCTTTGTCACCTTGGCCTGAGCAACCAGGGAAAGGAGTCTGGGACAGCCAAGTCCACCAGAAAGAAAGTGGAGAATCATAAAAAGAAGCAAGCCAGAAAATGGTGCCACATATTCTCTGAATAATCTCTGCCCAAGCCTCTGGGTAAAGCTGAATCTGCTATGCACAGGAAGTGCTTCACACAGCTAAGGCTAAAAGAACTGATTTGAGATGTGAAGTGCTGTCCACACAGACAAGACAGAGTATGCAGTTTGAGTTTTAGCAAGTTATCCATCTGTTAAAACAAATCATCAACACTCTCTGAAGGAATATAACATAATCCAGTCTCCACAACAACAATATTCACCACATCCAGGGTAAAGTCTAAAATTATTTGACTAAGAACCAGGAAAATGTGATCATATCATGGGAAAAGACAATCAAGAAAAGACAACTCTAAGATGAACCAGATAATGATCTCAAAACTATTAAAGTTATGACCAATGAGATAGAGGAAAATATCCTCATGAATGAAAATATAAGAAATATTAGCAGAGAAATAAAGAAAATTAAAAGCAACCAAATGATAATTTTATAAGTACAAATGCAATATATGAAATTTTAAAAATAACTGGGTGTGCTTAACAGCAAAATGAAGATGTCTGAGGCAAGAATCACAGAACTTGACAGATCATATGAAATTGTCCAGTCTGAAAAAGAGAAAAAATGAAATCAAATATATGATGAGAAGCTCAGTGACTTGCTACCTAACATATTGAAAATTTAAGTCCAAGGAGAGAAGAGAGATAGAATGGGGCAGAAAAAAAGCTGAATAAATAATGATGGGATACTTTCAAAAGTGATGGCAAATACACTTCAAGTTTGGGAAGCTTAGTTAACTCAAGGAGTTTTTAAAAAATCTCATGCCTAGGCACATTATAGTCAAACTGCTGCAAACCAAAGATAATGACAAAATCTTGAAGCCAGCAAGAGAACAAAGATATTTTAACTACAAACAACAACAACAAATAATAATAATAAATTGAATGACTGTGGAGTTCACATCAGTAACTAGGGGGAACTGCAGACAGTAAAACAATATATTTAAAGCAACAATAACAAAAAAAAACAGCAATGAAAACTTCTGTATCCACTGTAAATCTACTTCAAGAATGGAGGCAAAAGGGGGAAGGAGTCAAGATGGCGTTAGTGTAGGGGGGGCACATACTGCAAGCTCCCAGAGCAAGGTGGATTGTGGACGGGGTCCTGCCCGGGGGTCTGTGCTGTGCACCCGTGGAGTGAGAAGCTTGGGACATCTATCAGCGCGGATCAACGGCGTGGACAGAACGGTGGAGATTCGTGAGTTTTAAGGCTGCCGGTGGGGGTTGGCACAGACGGCTGAGCCCCGCGGTTAGGGAGAAAATATCAAATAAAATAAAACGGCCACTCGGAGCCGCGAGCAGGCGAGAAAGTTTTATTTTCTGGGGATCTGGCTGCCTGGCGCCCCTTGGATCTTGCGTGAACAGAACAAACGAGCTAACTGGCAACCGGTGAACCGGAGGGGGGAGTCTGGTCAGGGGGGGACGGAGCTGATTCCCGTAGCGACCCAGGGATAAGACCCGGACCGCTGCGGAGCCAGGAAGAAGGGACACTTCCCAAAAGAGGGAGGGTTCTGTTGGAGGACAGGGAAGGGTATTTTTTATTTTTAGACATCGATCTGGCTGCCTGCACTGCCCCATAGCTTTGGGGAGCAGATAAGCCGACCGGAACCAGCATCAGGCCGAGAGCAGACACAAATCTGCACTCAAACTGATTTACTTAGCAACCCGGTGACGCTGGAGCTCGGCTCCAGAAGGGGTGGAATCGGCCATCTTTAGCACTCCTCACTGACTAACATCAGAGCTACAGCTGCCCTGGGGAGTCCAGGAAGTGGGACGTGCTTGATTAATTTCCACGGGCCCAGCTAGGGTCCTTCCGTAAGGGGGTTGGTCTAGAGGAAGAATTATTTTGGGTCCTGTATTTCGCTAAAAAATTAAAATTAAAATTAAAAAAAAAAAGTGAGAAAGTCACTTCAATAAATGAAAAATAAATTCTTTTTAATTTAGTTTAATAGCTAAAAGCTGCTTCAGGACCTGCATATAGAACCCTGTGGGGAAATTGATTGATAAACACAAGTAGGCAGGAAGCATCCACGTGGACCCTAGGGGAATCATTGACCCCCCTTAGCTCTGTTTGACTGCTTGCCTGTGTGGATCTTTGGTTTCTCTGTTTCTTTCTGGTCCCTTGCTTTTCTTTCCTCTTTCCTACCCCCTTTCTTTTTTCTTCCTTTTTTTTTTAAATTAGGTGCTGCTAGCTTGTCGCTTCTTTGCTGTGCTTCTTTTTCAATAATTTCCCACTCGCTGTATATATTGATTTTGTATTACAAACTATCGCTTATCCTTCCTGCATCTTTCTGCCTTCTGTTTTCTGTGGTGGCTCTTAGATACAACATTTTTTCATAGGCCCACAACTCAAGGGTGTCAATTTCTATTCCATCTATTTTGTTTTCTTCTTTTTTTTCATTAGTATTAACTTTTACCTCTCAGACCTTTCTTTACTATATCTCTCCCTCCTCATAATTCTAGCCTTCTAAATCACTACATATATATATTCCTCCATTAGTTTTCCCAGTCCATGGTAGGAACTCCATTTTTTTCCTGGTATTCTACACTACCTACACAAGTTAAATATTCATCTCATTAAGTCTCATTTTGCCCCTCTTCTGACTTTTATCAATATTACTATTATCCTTCTGCCTTCCTTACATCTTTTGATTCCTCTGGCTCTAACTTTTTGCCTTCAAGGGAATATAGAAAGAAGCAAGGAAATAAAACAAGAAGAAAAACTGCCAAAGAGAAAACTTAACTCACATGCAGAACCAACAGCTAAATAAAACTCTAGAGCATAGAGAAAAGCTAATCAACTGAACAAACCCATTAAGATAATATGATGACCAGAGGGCAACAGAAAAATACAAATGACTCCGAGAAACTGGAAAACATTGACCAGTCCAATGCACAAAATAAAAACCAGGAAGCTATGCAGAACATTGAACAAATAATGAAAGCTATGCAACAAATATCATGGACCAACTTAAAGAACTGAAGGAAGAGATTAAGGATATAAAGAAGACACTGGGAGAACATACTGAAGAAATAGCAAACATGCCTAAAAAGGTAATGGATATGATGGTGAACAACGGCACAAGCCAAGAAATGGAAAAGATGGTGGACTCACATAACAGCAGATTTGAACAGGCAGAGGAAAGAATTAGTGATATGGAAGACAATACAGCTGAAATTAAAGAGATTGTAGAACAGATAGACAAAAAGATAGAAAAAACGCACAAACATACACATTATGGGCATCCCAGAAGGAGAAGAGAAGGGAAAGGGAACAGAAGGAGTGTTGAAGGAAATAATGGCTGAAAACTTCCCAATGCTATTGAGAGAGATGGATGTGCAGATCCAGGAAGCACAGCGCACCCCAAATAGTATAAATCCCAACAGGCCAACTCCAAGACATATACTTGTCAAAATGTCCAATGCTCAAGACAAAGAGAAAATACTCAAGGTAGCAAGAGAAAAGAAAACCATCACATATAAGGGAAGCACAATAAGATTAAGTGCTGATTTCTCAGCTGAAACCATGGAGGCAAGAAGACAGTGGTATGACATAGTCAAAACACTAAAAGAAAAAAACTTCCAGCCACGAATTCTCTATCCAGCAAAATTGGCATTCAAAAATGATGGAGAGTTCAAAATATTCACAGATAAACAGAAATTAAGAGAGTATGTCAAGAAGAAACCAGCACTTCAAGAAATACTAAAGGAATCTCTACAAGTTGAAAGGAAAAAACAAGGGAGAGAGAGTTGGAGGAGAGTTTAAAAATAACTGAAAAGACAAAAAGAGAAACAAAACAACATGTGACATACATTAACCCAAAGAAAAAAATGGCTGAAGTAAGAAATTCGTTACAAGTAATAACACTGAATGTTAATGGATTAAATTCACCAATCAAAAGACACAGATTGGCAGGATGGATAAGAAAATATGATCCATCTATATGCTGTCTACAAGAAACCCACCTTCGGCCCAGGGATTCAAGGAGGCTGAAAGTGAATGGCTGGAAAACCATTTTACAAGCTAATAATAGCCAAAAAAGGGCAGGAGTAGCTATTCTAATATCAGACAAAATAGACTTTAAATGCAAAACTATTGTAAGAGACAAAGATGGACACTACATATTAGTAAAAGGAGTAATCTCTCAAGAAGAGAGAACAATCATCAACATTTACGCACCTAATCGAGGTGCCTCAAAATACGTGCGGCAAACTCTGGAAAAACTAAGAGGAGAAATAAATGCCTCTACAATTATAGCAGGGGACTTCAATACACCACTATCATCATTAGACAGAACATCTAGACAGAGAATCAATAAAGAAACTCAGGCACTCAACAATACATTAGAAGAACTGGACTTAATAGACATATACAGAACACTACACCCAAATACAGCGGGATTTACATTCTTCTCAAGCGCACATGGAACATACTCCAAAATAGACCACATGCTAGGCCACAGAACAACACTCAATGAATTCAGAAAGATTGAGATTATACAAAGTAATTTTCTGACCACAACGGAATGAAGTTGGAAATCACTAAGGGCCAGAGAAACAGGTTAGGCACAAGGATATGGAAGTTAAAAGATACACTTAAACAAAAAGTGGGTCAAAGAGGAAATCTCAAAAGAAATCAGTAACTACCTTGAAACTAATGAAAACGACAACACAACATATCAAAACCTATGGGATGCAGCGAAAGCAGTCCTGAGAGGGAAGTTCATAGCCATAAATTCATATATTAAAAAAGAAGAAAGAGCTAAAATTGAAGACCTAACTGCACACTTGGAGGAAATGGAAAAACATCAACAAACTAAACCTAAAGGAAGTAGAAAGAAGGAAATAACAAAGATTAGAGCAGAACTAAATGAAATAGAGAATAAGAAAGCACTGGAAACAATAAACAAAACCAAAAGTTGGTTCTTTGAGAATATCAATAAAATTGACAAACCCTTAGCCAGACTAACAAAGAAAAAGAGAGAACAGATGCAAATACATAAAATAAGGAATGAGCAAGATGATATCACTACTGACCCCACAGAAATAAAGAGTATCATAAGAGGATACTTTGAAAAATTATATGCTAACAAGAATGACAATTTAGAGGAAATGGACAAGTTTCTAGAAACCCACAAACAGCCGACATTGATGAAAGAAGAAATAGATGAACTCAACAGTCCAATTACAAGTAAAGAGATAGACTCAATCATCAAAAACCTCCCAACTAAGAAGAGTCCAGGACCAGATGGCTTCACAGCTGAATTCTACCAAACATTCCGGAAAGACCTAACACCAATTCTACTTAAGCTCTTCCAAAATATAGAAGTAGAAGGAATATTACCTAACTCATTCTATGATGCCAACATTACCCTACTACCAAAACCAAATAAAGATACCACAAGAAAGGAAAATTACAGACCAATTTCTCTAATGAACCTAGATGCTAAAATCCTCAACAAAATACTCGCTAATCGCATTCAACAACATATCAAAAGGATTATACACCATGACCAAGTGGGTTTCATCAGTAACTCTATAGATGCAGAAAAAGCATTTGACAAAATACAGCACTCTTTCCTCATAAAAACACTACAAAAGATAGGAATAGATGGAAACTTTCTGAAAATGATAAAGGGTATATATGAAAAACCCAAAGCTAACATCATTTTCAACGGTGAAATCCTAAAAGCCTTCCCTCTGAGATCAGGAACAAAACAAGGATGCCCACTATCACCACTCCTATTTAACATTGTCTTAGAAGTCCTTGCACGAGCTCTGAGACAAGAAAAAGACATAAAAGACATCCAGATTGGAAAAGAAGAAGTAAAAATTTCATTATTTGCAGATGACATGATCCTATACATAGAAAGTCCTGAGAAAACTACAACAAGGCTTCTAGAACTTATAAAGGAGTTCAGTAATGTTGCAGGCTATAAGATCAATGCTCAAAAATCAGTAGCATTTCTGTACACCAATAACGAGCAAACTGAGGAGGAAATCAGGAAAAAAATACCATTTACAATAGTAAATAAAATAATCAAATACCTAGGAATAAATTTAACTAAAGATATAAAGGACTTAAATACAGAAAACTACACAACACTGTTAAAGGAAATCAAAGAAGACTTAAATAAATGGAAAAATATACCCTGTTCTTGGATAGGAAGGCTAAACATCATCAAGATGTCTATCCTACCCAAACTAATCTACAGATTTAATGCAATCCCAATAAAAGTCAACACTGTATTTTTTAAGGAACTGGAAAAACTAACCACAAAATATATTTGGAGAGGCAAGAGGCCCCTAATTGCCAAAGACATATTGAAAAAGAAAAATGATTTTGGAGGTATCACACTACCTGACTTTAAAACATACTACAAAGCTACAGTGATCAAAACTGTGTGGTATTGGCACAAGGATAGACCTACTGACCAATGGAACCGGATTGAGAGTTCTGATATAGATCCTCGCATATACAGTCATCTGATATTTGACAAGGCCATGAAGCCCACTCAGTTGGGAGAGAATGGCCTCTTTAACAAGTGGTGCTTGGAGAACTGGATATCCATATCCAAAAGAATGAGAGAAGAATACCATCTCACACCTTATACAAAAATCAACTCAAGATGGATCAAAGATCTAAATATAAGAGCCAAAACCATAAAGACCTTGGAAGATAATGTAGGGAAGCATCTACAGGACCTTGTAATAGGGAATGGTTTCATGAACTTCACAGCCAAAGCACGAGCAGCAAGAGAAAAAATTGATAAATGGGACCTCATCAAAATAAAAAACTTCTGCACCTCAAAGGATGTTATTAAGAAAATAAAAAGGCAGCCTACCCAATGGGAGAAAATATTTGGCAACCATATATCTGATAGGAGCCTAATATCCTGCATATATAAAGAAATCCTACACCTTGAAAATAAAAGGACAAACAACCCATTTAAAAAATGGGCAAGTGACCTGAAAAGACACTTCTCCAAGGAAGAAATACAAATGGCTAAAAAGCACATGAAAAAATGCTCGACATCGCTTGCTATCAGGGAAATGCAAATCAAATCTACAATGAGATACCATCTTACACCCATCAGAATGGCAGCTATTAAAAAAACAGGAGACACTAAACGTTGGAGAGGATGTGGAGGAATAGGAACCCTCATCCCCTGCTGGTGGGACTGCGGTATGGTCCAGCCACTGTGGAGGACAGTTTGGCGGTTCCTCAGAAAACTAACAATAGATCTTCCGTATGATCCAGCAATTCCACTGCTGGGTATATACCCAGAAGAACTGAAAGCAAAGACACAAACAGATATATGCACACCAATGTTCATAGCGGCATTGTTCACCATTGCCAAAAGTTGGAATCAGCCCCGGTGCCCATCAACAGATGAATGGATAAGCAAAATGTGGTACATACATACAATGGAATAATACTCAGCTGTAAGAAGGAACAAAGTGCTAACACATGGAATAACGTGGATGAATCTTGAAGACCTTATGTTGAATGAAGCAAGCCAGGCACTGAAGGATGAACAGTATATGACCTCACTGATCTGAAGTGAGGAAAGTGAGCAGTCTCTGAGAACCATTGTCTGAAAGATAGGTTAACAAGGGAGAGTAAGAGAAGAGCAGGCTTTGAGCCATCACCCATATGGACATAATCTATGGTAAAGGTATAGAGTGTGGTTGCATGTTGGGGGATGGGGCAGATGGGTGGTAGTGTTCCTGGGTTTGGTGGTGCAGCACTGGTGGGTGGGTAGATTAGGAAGGGCAGGTTCAAATCCCCAGGGCATGTAACTGTGAATCTTGACATTCCATGGGTCGGGATAGGGTGGTATCATGGGCCCTGGGGGGCTGGGGGGAAGGGAACAGTCAAGATCTAATGGGGTGTTTGGTGGTCATGGGGAAGGTTTTTCATTACCTTACAGTAATGGACACAGGACATGGTAAATATCATCAAAATTATTAAACTATCATCTAAATTGTAAACTATACTGTAAATCATATACAATGTTTAGTTGCTATATTTTGCTTTCTGTATAACAGTTATAACAATGCTAACATCCAAAAAAAGGGGGGGGAGGTTAATATGGGGTGGGGAAGGGGGGTGGTTTGGTATCTGGGAGTCTCCGGCACTCCATGTGTGACTTTGCTGTGACCTAAAACTTCTTTGAAAATCAAATGAAAAATTGGGAGACATTGGGGATTGAGAGGGGGAAGATGTCAAGGCACACTGGAAATCCGATAACACAGTGATAAAAGGAAGGCAAAAAATGAATAGAGAAAGGGGAAAAAAAAAAAGAATAAATAAATAAATATATATATATATATATTTAAAGGTATTTCCTTTGCTTTTTTGCCCATTTTTTTGAATGTCCCAATCCGCTAATTATATTTTGTTTTGTTTTGTTGTTCGTTTGATTATTTATTTTTGTTTTTGTTTTCCCTTCTCTTTTTTTTTTTTTTTTTTCCCCTGAGTTTCCTTATGTTTGTCTCTTGCATGTAAGCTTATCATAGTTGTTTCTTTTTCCTAGTAAATGTATTTGATTATTTTATGGACTACATGTTAATGGAGGATTTGGATCACAGAAGGGTTACAATGGGTACTGCAGGGGATTATTGGTGGGGGGTGTCTGGGAGGGGGGATTCATGGGAATCAGTTCATCCGAATATACATGAAGATATACAAAATCGTTCTAAAGATCAAAAGATGGGGCATGGTCACGATGGGTGGACAATCACACACGATAAATGAGGGAATCTGAATTCCTAGCCTGGAGAGCTCTGCCACAGTCTCCAAGGGAGCAGCAATAGTCCTCTGAGCACAGGGACAGTGTCTGTCAAAAGAGGATGACCCACTGATGTGTTCTTATTATTGATGACTACTCTTGTGAGTCTTTGCTCTTGTAACTGAGACTTAGCCTGCAGTTGTGGAGTGCCTAAGGGTTGCCACCTGAGAGCCTCCTTGTTGCTCAAATGTGGCCTCTCTCTAAGCCAAACTCAGCATATGATTGCACTACCTTCCCCGCAACGTGGGACATGACTCCCGAGGATGAGCCTCCCTGGCAACAAGGGATTAATACCAAGTGCCAACTGGCAACACAACTGGAAAAAGACCTTGAATAAAAGGGGGAAAAGGTAAAGACAAATGAGTTCAAGTGGCTAAGAGACTTCAAAGAGAGTCGGGAGGTCATCCCAGAGGTAACTCTTACACATACCTCAGTAGGAGCTCATAGAACATCTAAGTGCCTATCAGCCCACACAGAGGGGCTCCTGAGAGCTCTGGAGACACCCAGGTCCTATATAAGTGGGGATAGCCCCAGAGACTGATGTCTTATCATTGGGCTCTACTTTGGAATCTGTGCTCCTGAGAGTGACAGAATTGGACTCAAATAAGTCCTCCCTGCACAGGGTTTATCAGTCCCTTCTATTCAAACCTATATGTGATACAGAAGTTTTTAGGTATACTTCCAGAGACTGGAGCCTCTGGCCTACTTATGCGCCAGGTGTGCGTGGAATCTCGGTGGAGCTGCAACTCCTACCTTACAGCTCAATGGACTCATCCAAGTCACCTGGCGAGGAGACAACGATGGGCAACGGCCATCCCAGGGAATGGAGAGGGCCTGCATCTGCAGGCAGGATCATCCCACCCACCATATCCATGGGATATAAGCCCTCTCTCACTCGGAGGTGGAGTGGACATCACCATCCCAGTCCCCTCAGGATTGGGGGGGGGGAACTATGGGCTAGAGTGGACTTGATGGTATTCTGTTGTACACATATGGTGATTCTAGCAATGGAAGAAATTATAACAATGAAGTGGAGCCAGTGGCCACTTGACACTTTTGGGGCAGGGAAGGGACGAGTAGTTGAAATACAGGGGCTTCTTTGGGATTTGGAGGTTGTCCTGAGTACCGTTGTGGCAACGGATGTGGGCCATTTTATGTCAGCAGACACCACTCAGAACTGAGTGGGAGAGAGTGTGATCTACGATGTGAACTGTGGTCTAGGGTTGGTGGCAAGGCCCCAGGATGTGTAAGTCCATTGAGGGTGGTGGGCCACACTTGTGGGAGATGTTTGTGTGGGATGTGGCGGGAGGTGTGGGGGGTGGGCAACATGGGAATCCCAGGAGGTTCTGTGTAGTATTTTCGGTAATCTAAGCACCTCTTAAAATATATTTATATATATATAAATAAAAAATAAAAAAAAAAGAAGTGGAAACAGAGAGATGGAGAGGTGAGGAATTTTCTTGTTTATTGTTTGTCATTTTTTGTTTACTATTATTGTTGAAATAATGAAAATACTCTAATAATGATTGAAATGATGAATGCACAAATATGAGATTATACCAAATACTATTATTGTACACATTGAATGAATTGAATGTTTTGTTAATATGTACCAATAAAATAGATTTGTTTAAAAAAAAAAAAAAAAGAATGGAGGCAAAATAAAAGTCTTTTCAGGAAAGGAAAGCTAATATAATTTATCGCCAGAAGAACTTCAGAACAAGAAATAACAAAGAAAAATTTTCAGACTGGAAAGGAATGAAGCAAAAGAAAAACCTAGGTCCTCAGAAGGAATAAAGAAAATTGCAAATAACAAATATGTGAATAAATATAGAATATTTTATTCTTAATTTATTCTAATACATTTGGCTGCTTAAAATAAAACTATAACATTGGTATGAGATTACTGATGTAATAGATCTGACAACTATAACAAAGGATGATGAGAAAGGGGTAAATGGACCTCTAATTTTGTACATTTTCTACCTTATTTTTTTAGTTTTACAGTATCAATTCTAACCGAACTTTAAAAACTTGAGGATGTATGTTGTTATCCCTGGATTAATAATCCCTAAAGATAAAATATTGAGTGGTGCATCTAATAAGGCAATAGAAAAATATTCAAGTAATCCAAAAGAAGGCAGCAAAGGTAACAGAAGGATCAAAAACAGAGTGGATAAACAGAAAACAAATTACAAAATGTAAACATAAATTTAACCATATCAGCAATTACATTAAATAAAAATGATTATAACACTCCATTAAAATAATTACCAGAATGAATGTGAACACAAAATCCAGCTCTATATTGTCTACAAGAAACACATTCTAGATTCAAAGACACAGATAGGTTGGAAATAAAACAATGCAAAAGTTATACATTAAAAAAATCAGGAGAAAACAGAAGTTTCTATATTATATAAGGCAAATTAGATCTAAAGACAAATTTCACTACCAGAGATAAAGAGGGACATAGTATCATAACAAAAGGGCCAATATACCAGGAAGACATAAAAGAAAATAATAAGTGCGTATGCACATAATAGTAGAGCTTACAAATAAATGGATAGAAATGACTACCCAAAAAAATAAGTACAGACAGATGACTTGAATACTATTTTGCCACTTTAACCTAATTTGTATTTATAGAACAATATATCCAACACTATAGAATACACATTCTTCTCAAGTTCACATGGTATTTTCACTAAAACAGATTATATGCTATATCATAAAGCAAGTCTCTATATATTTAAAGATTGAAATCAAAGAAACTTCTCTGACCAAAATGAAATTAAATTAGAAATCAGTAATAATAACATATTTAGAAAATCCACAAAGATTTGGAAATTTAAAAACACATCTAAATAACCCATGGGTCCAAGAAGAAATCACAAAGGAAATTGTGTTTGAGCTAAATTATAATGAATATATAACAGATCAAAATTGGTGAACTTAAGGTTCTACCTTAAGATCAAGAAGAAAAAGAGCAAAGAAAATCCAAAGTAAGCAGAAGGATAAAATAAATATAAGAGCAGAAATCAAAGAATTAAGAGACAAAAATAAAGAAAATTAACAAAGTCAAAAGAAAACACTTCAAAAAATATGAACAAAATTTATAAAATACTACCTAGAATGATTAAAATAATGATATACCAATGTAAATAAATGTTAAAATCAACAATTAATCTTAATAACCTAGGGAAAAACAACAGCAGCAGCAACAAAATAAACACCAAGGTAATTCAAAGGAAGAAAATAATAAAGATGGGAATGAAATGAATCAAATAGAAAGCAAAAAAATAGAAGAAATTATCAAAGCCAAATTTCTGTGAACTGATCATTAAAATTGACAAACAGAGTGAGAAAGAAAGAATCAATATCAGAAATAAAAGAGGGGTTATTACTATAGATCCTACAGATGTCAAAAAAATAATATGTGAATAGTATGAAGAATTTCATGTCAACAAGTTTGACACAATGAACATAGGAGAAAGAAATGGATTTCATCAAAATTAAAAATATCTACTCACCAAAAGATATCAATAAGAAGATTACTATGTATTCCAGAGACTTAGAGAAAATCATTGTAAAACATATATCTGACAAAGGATGGGATTCTAAGGTATATAAAAACTTATATAACTCATTCATAAAAAGACAAGCAGCCCAATATAAAGTAGGCAAATCATGTCAGCAGATTCACAAAAGAAGATATAAAAATAGCCAGTAAGCCCATGCAAAATTAATCAACATCAATAGTTATCAAGAAAATTCAAATTACAACCATAATGAGATACCACTGCATACCCGACAGTGTATGCTGACCAAAAAGAAAGTGATAGTAAACACCAATATGGGTCAGGAACGCTCATAGACAGGTGGAGAGGGTGCGAAATGGTATGACCACCTTCAAAAAGCTCTGGCGGTGTCTCTTAAAATGATACATTCATTGACAGTATTTACCAAAGACATGTAGGAGAGTGTTCATGGCAGCTTTTTTCATAATGGCCCGAAATGGGAAATAGAAACACAGGTGTCCATCAAGAGGAGGACAGATGAGTAATACAATGCACTACTACTTGGCAATAAAAAGGAAAGAACTAATGATACATGGAGCACATGGGTGCATCTGAAAAGCGTTTGTGCTGAGTAGAAGCTTTACACAAGGAGTTTGGCAAATGCATTTTTCAGAACTTACCACATGGTTCACTTAAGGTAGATGCATTTTATATAATGTAAATTTTATCTTAAAAAAAAAGAGAAACAAACAAACAAAAAAACAAAAAAACCCATAATGAATATTGATCTCTAGCTAAGGGGCAGGCAAACATGTTCTTAAAAGGCCAAATAGTAAATATTTTTGTTCTTGCCGGCCATGTGGTCTCTGTCACAACTACTCAACTCTGATGCTGTCACACGAAAGCAGCCACAAACGATATGCGAACAAATGGGCTTGATGGTGTTTCAATAAAACTTTATTTACAAAAACAAGTAGATGGCCCACAAGTGGTAGTCTGCCACCTTCTGCATCTAGTTGCTTGTACACACGTGAAACTATCTGGGGGGAAGAGAACGGGTGCCTACAACTTTCTTTGAACATAGCAAATATACAATGAATTGATAGATGGAGAGAGGGATGGGTAGATGGATAGATAGCTGATAAAGCAAATATAGTGATTTTAATTATAAAATCTAAGTGGTAGATATATGGATATTCACATTAAAAGTTTTTCAACTTTTTCATGTTTTCAAATGTTTTATAGGTTTTTTAATAGATTATTGGGGGGAAACACTACACAAATAAAAAATTAGTGGGTGCATAGTTTCTGCTTAATTTAATGGGCAAAGTAGTGTTACACGGGCCACGTATGAGGAAACTTTCAAAGCTACCATGTGCTGCCAGCAGCTCCATGTAACCAAAGCAATATGCAACAGGTGTCAGTGGGGTGGGCTGCACAGGACAGCAAAGGGCCGAGGCTACGACTCCCTGGCCTTCCTGGAGCAAAGTAAAAATACTGGGTGCTCTTAAGAGTGTGTGAGTTTCACCACGTAATAAATGGATCTATACCCAGTATAATAACTGATGAGAATAACAAAAGCTCTAAACGCCCATTTAAAACTGACTTTAAATACCCAAATAAGAAAAATATTCTGTGATATAAAAGGAAATGTTTTCTTTTCAAATAAAGTCTTTCTTATCTTTGAAAGCCTATAGAGTTTAGGTTTACAGAGAATGACACATTTTTAAAACCCCATATGTGACCTTTAATATCAGTTGGACTCTAGAATCGTTTAAAACTCGATTGTTACCCCCTTCGTTTTTTTTTTTAAATAAAGTTTTCCTAGCACGGCAAAGATGTATTTCAATTTGTTGCTATGACACCATTTTAATGAAATGCCGTGCTATACACTTTTAAAAATCAACACCAGTCTTTGATCACTTTGTCTGAGCTTTAGTATGGTGAAAATATCAATACAGAGATGGTTTTCATGTTCTAATAGACTTTCAAATTCAGCTCTGGAAACTTCTCAAGGAATTGATTACATGATGAAAAATATTATTTTAGAGTACTGGTAAATTATTTCAAGAGTAAGTCAATCAAAAATTTTATTAATACTTATGAAGTGAGGATTTTTGACTGGAGCCAAGATCTCACCAAGAAAATATTTATATAAACATTTCCAAACAGCTAAAATCTAAAGGCAGAACATTTGCTTATTTAAACGATCTAGAGAGAAATACTCATATTTTAATATTTAATTGTACTTTGAGCAGGATCCATCACTCTGATTAAAATCATCAGCTTTCAAACAGCTATGCCAGGCAATATTTTATCGCTTCTTCCTTCTGTGGCTGCTACTACTAATATCCCCATTTTACACACGTGGACATTGGGACCACGCAGCGAGAAGGGTGACGTTAGCCGATTGCCGGGATTTAAAGCCATCTAGTCTGACTCCAGAGATCTTATATCAAACCAGATGACACCTGGTACTTTCTTGTACAACATCTCAGTTTTGATGTGAATTGCCCCATTTCATCTCTTGGCATTTTAGAATGATGACTGTGTTGAAAATGGGTAGGGAATGAATAAAATTAAATGTTAGAATTGTTAATATGTAAAAAATGAAGGGAGGGAGGAAAAGAAATGAAAGGATATTCAAAGTGTTTACCAGTCTTATTGCCACGGTGATCATAAAATGGAGGAGACTGGCTGGTCACCCCGTTTCTCTTTGTCCACCCAATATGCAGAGTCTGGTCCTGGGTCATCGTACAGAACCCTTCCTCAAAATCACACCTCTCATAATTTGAGCCTAAGGAAACAAAAAAGAAATTATTCGCTTTCACAATCCCACTTGGCATCTTGAGAAATAAGACAATATGGAAAAAGAACGCTTAGCAATAAAGGGCAAATACAGATTAACCCAAGGATTATTTATCACATTTTAAGCCTACTTGATTAAAGCAAAGCTGGTCTGCAAATGAAATTCTAATAAATGACAACACCCAAACCCCGGGTGGCCAAGGAGAAAGGCGGCCACTCGGGTCCGAGGCAGGGGCCTCATTGTGTCTGGCTCCTTGGGCCACCCGGGAACCACAGCAAGCCCTTTGGTCCCTGCGCGACTAGAGCGGGCGCGTCCTTCCCCGTCTACCGCCAACGGTTGTCTGGGGCCCCAACGTGCACGTCTACCGGGTGCGTAAACACACGCTGTCGACTCCCCTTGGCATTGCAGGTGCGGGCAGACCCAGCCTCAGAGGCTCCCCCACCCCCACATAGAGCACAGTGGGCCCCAGATGCTCGGCCCTTTTATCACACAAGGGCGTTTTCATTGCCTCTTCTCTGATTCTGGCCACAAGTGATCCAAGGGCCTTGGGAGAAGCAGAAGGACATTCGCCACCACCAGCCCAGGTTATTCCAACATGTTCAATATATTCAACAACTGCAAATGTCACGCTCTGAAAAATGGGTGATCTCTGCCAGAAACAGCCCCTACTGGGGTCCTAGGCTGTAGACTCTGGGAGGATCCCCCTTCGGCAGGTTCCTTCTTGCTCCAAATCCAGATCGAGTTAGCCACAGGGGGAGTAAATGTGCTGGTTATTAGTTAGTCCATGGCACCCCAACCACAAGAACACAATTTTTATTTAATCACATTTTTCTGGTTAAAAATATTATTTAATAACGATTGATCTAAATGGCCCTTAGATCATTCATATGGGTACTAAAAGGTAATTTAGAAATATTACTTCTAAACAACATTAACTAAACCTGCTTTCTATTTTTCCTTCTAGATCCTTTATTTTAAAAGGTTTTGCCAACCAGCGTATCCTGTAATAATAGCGAAAACTCTCCTTACTACAATTTATTGAGATTGTGTGAGGCATTCTACTTGCAGTCATTTATTTATTCCTCACAATAGCCGCACAGAGCAGGCATTTTACTCCACTTTTAACTTTTAAGAAACACAGAAGTTATCTTAGAGACGCTGAGAACTTGTCCAAGACCGCGGGTGCCAGGGCTCCAGGTCTTTCTGGGCTCTTGAAGCTCTGCTGTGAGGCCAATTGTTGATATGCTGCCCCATTTTTATCAGAGTCCTGGAATTCGAGTTCTATCAGGGCTTCTAGTCAATCTGAACTGCCAGCCTTGCATCATTCCATCCAAAACCAAGTAAATCGGATGAGTCTATGACTCGTACCATGGTTAAGTTTACAATTTCCATAAAGCGTTTTTAAATATTCAGAATACCTGGAACACCCCAGTGATTACCTGGGAATCCAGCTAACAAAAAATGAACTAAATCATAGTCAAAATTATCGTTCAATTAACTGTGCATCTATCTATATAAATAAGTATCCATTTCCTTTAGTTCCCAGAAATTTCTCCAATGATCTTTTTATGATTATAAAATAAACTCCTAAAATATATTATCAGTACATTTTAGCAAGTATGAAATTGCAAGTATGAAAATGCACACACATTCTCACACAGATGTTAAATATCTTTCTAAATACCAAGAAATTATCTTGCAGTCCAATTGCTTAGCTATTTGACATCCATTTGCAATGTTATTCGTTCTTTTTAATACAGAAAGATGATGATTTCTGGAAATGTTATAACTAGAAAAATAGCTAAATAAAACATTTTTCCCTCTGAATGACGTCATAAGAATTCTTTTTGTTATAAAATAGTCCAATGAGCATACATTTTCAGCTAATTCTTGTAAAGATGTAACCATGATCTTCTAATAGCTACTGGATTACTCAAAAATGCTGAGAAAGTTTTCTCAGTGTTCATACTTCTCTCAATAGAGAATTATGCATTTCATAACCAATCAAACAACTTTCCCTGAATTATGGCTGCTTTGCCTGCTATCTTCATATGCCACACATTTGCATTCAAATCTGAAGCTACTGGCCACCCAGCCATCAATCAACCCTGAGGAACAGCCCGTGGCGGGAGCTCAAACACTGAGGAGCACACGCAGGAATTGTCGGCAGAGCCCACGTTCCTGGGAGTTTTGAAATTGTGGAACACATCACTTTGATTTCAACTTTATGATCCCAAAAATCAGACTACTGTGGTAGTCAAAGAGGAAGAAAGCCTCAGTGCTAACGTGGGGGTTGCTGGGAAGGGCCAATTATATCCTGAATTGGCTTCCCTGGGGCCAGACTCTCTCACTGAGAATTCACTGAAAAGCCCCTCATCGATTCAATCACTAACACCATAACAAAAAGGAAAACATTAAGTTAAATCCCTGAGTGATAATGGACTCAGGGCATGCTGCTGAGGAAATGGGAAAGAATGGAATACAGGTTTCATCATGATGACAGTGAAGAGCTTGGGCCAGGATTTCTCAGGACAGGCTGACCGGGTGCAGCTCCACGAAGCGAAGTTCTCCAGAGGCAGAGCAAGCTGAGGGCCATCTAAGACACTGAAGGAGAGGCGGGGCATCCAGAGAAAACCACGCAGTTCACAATTACGCCCGGCCCTAAACGTCCCACGAGGCACAACTGGAGTCCTCCATAGTGACTGAATCCTGCCCTTTCTGAAGAAGGCTATGTATTCCGTAACCACAGAAATTTCAATCTGTTGTATTGCTTTAGAAAGTTCTTTCCTTCGCATTGATGATATACATCTTCATAGAGAACTGTATCCCTTAATCTCATTTTCCATGTACATATTAGTGGTCAGTCCCCGAAAAGGGTGAAATGAATCCACAATAGTTCAATTAGATAAAAGGTAAAATTTAATTATGCTCAAAAGTAAATTTCAAGGAAAGCCTGCTCTTATTTGGCTTCGCTGTTCAAAGGTATATTGCTTCGTTTTTATCAGGGAAACGTTCATGTCATCTTTGGCACTGAATTAACGTTAATATTTTTATTGAGAGAGATCCAGGAAAAACCCTGACTCACAAAGGTCTAGAACGGCACGTAAAACCAGGGCTTCCATAGCTCATGCAAGAATTGGCACAGGTTCCTTCCTGTACTCCCATCATCTCGCTGCCTCTAACCCCAAGTCACTGAGACCATCGTTGGCAAGAACTGTCTCGCTGTGGCAGCTTTGTCAGTGGGAAGTGGGCTATCAAACCACGTTTCAACTTTGCCCTCACCGAGGAGCAGTGGCCTTCAAAGGCGGCCTCTAGAGAGGCTGGCAGGGCGCTGGTAATCGGCCCAGCGTGCAGCCGTGCTCACTTTTGTATGATATATGTTATACCGCTGTTGGCATATAATTCTCTCTTCCAGAGAAGCAGCTTGGCCAGAAGAGCTGATGGTTTCCAGCAGCTTCTAAATGGTGAATATAGCGTCCTGAAGAGAAAGTCATATCTCTTGCAGGGACAATCTTTCCATTAAGTAAACCGATTCATGAACAAATGAAATGAACTCCTGTCATTTTTTTCCCAAATAAGATTTAAATTTCTCTCAAAATAAGTAAAATTTCTCTCTCAAATTCAGTCAAGCATTTCGGGACTTATCCACTGAAAGTCACAGTAATTTCTCAGTAGTTCAGAACATTATATTCCATTCCAATTTCTTTTGTGGAAATGCTGGTAAAACCTGGGGCTCAAGGCCCTTGCTTTGAAAAATGTGTTGTCTTTCACACCAGAATGCAAACCTCCTCTCAGGATTCCTTGCCAAGCTCTTCATGCCGGCACAGAGAGGACATCTGTTGACAAACATCTACAAAAGGTGATGCGGAGCTAAGCCTGACAGGAAATCTATGAACCGATAGTGGTTTCTGGAGACATTCAGCTTGTGGAGAAAAACAGGTCTCCATTTGATGCTGCTTGGTGTCTCAGCCTGCCAAGCTGCTGCGACAAATACCACACACTGACTGGCTTAACAACAAGAATTTACTGGCTCACAGTTTCAGGGACGAAGTACAAAGCTGGGTGTCAGCCAGGCTGTGCTTTCTCTCTGAGTCTGCAGCCGTCTGGCGCTGGCTCCCCGGGATCCTTGGGGCTCCTAGGCTCGCGTTGCCGCCTCCTTCACATGCCGTCTCTCTCCTGTGTCTGCCCTTCTGGCTTGCTCCGACTTCCAGCTTCTGGTTCCTCTGGCTGAGTCCAAGTTTCCTCTATTACTCAGGCCTCTAGTCACATGGAATAAACCCCGCCTTCTTTCACACAATGGGATCTAGAAGACCCTCCTCACAAGTGAGTCCCTTCCTCAGCTGATAACATCTCCAGAGGGTCCTGTTTACAAACGGGGTCTCGCCCATGGGAAGGCAGTGGAGGGGAGGAGCATGCCTTGGGGGTGACAGGAGTCAATCTGCCACACTAGGAGTCTGGAATTTCCACAGGGGCCTTCCACGCAGAAAGTCCTTCTTTGTGGATGATATCAATTTTCACACTTGAGGGGAAAAAAAACAGGAGCAGAATGAGTCGTTTTTTCCAGTTTCATGGTGAAACGAAATAGTGCAGCTGGCAACTCCCCCAGTCATTCACCGAGCCAGCCGGTGGCCAGTGACCAGCCCGCCTGTCGATGGACTATTTATGTCCTCTAGGGGCTAATCCATCTTCCAGGACCTGGGAAAACTAAGTTCCTGCACTGGTGGAACTAACGGCGTGCTTCTCCTTGACCACCCTCAAGTATTACAAGAACTGCTTGCAGCTCTGGAAGGAAGGACATCATCTGACAGAGGCATGCCTACTCATGGTTATTGTTGTTGTTGCTTAAAGTCACGAAGCAGCTCCCAGGGTGCATGGCTCCACCACGTTCTCCCAGACGGCACAGTTGTGGGTCGGGATCAAATTCCAGTCAAGTTGCTGGCTCTCGCTCGGGAAAAAGACCCGCCGGCCTTGAGGACGGCAGGGAAAGCGTCTTCATGCTTTCACAGCAAGGGGCACTGCTGCTTTGCCATCACTCTCAGAGACGGACGGGCCATCCAGACCGCACACAGCTCATCTCTTCTTTGGCATCTCCGTGTCCTCACTGTGAGCCTCTCCAGACACCCCAAAACACCTCGGAAATGCTGTGTTACCTGACACAGAAAGCAGCAGCCAAGTCACCAGGGACTGCCCCGGGGAAGCAGTTCCTAATCAAGTTATCTGACATGAAAAGTATTTCACAAGGATGGTTTCCACCCTTACAGGAAGGGATTCTAACTGACACACACGCCCAGGTCAAGGAACCTCCGAAGCCCAGCACTGGGAACAAGATCGAGTCTCCCACAGGAAAAATTAGTTTGGAGGAGAGTATGGTGAACATGGAAATAGTAATAGCCTTTTAAATGTGTGTATTTTAACTAAATAACACGATAGAACTCTAAATGAAGACACGCATGGCCTTTTATTATTAGTCACAGTAAGTAGTGCAATTTCCTTTTGCTATCCTTTGCTCACTGGAAAAAATTTCAGCCTCTCTTCCATAAAAGATTCAACAAGAAGTCTGTAAATTCATTTTCTTTACATAAGAAGAGGTTCATTTTCTGTTAAAATGTTCAATGCCCTTTAGGTTTTGTGACTCATGCCCCACCCCCAATTCCAAAGGTTTTGCCACTCCTGGTCCTTTCTAGGCATATCTTAGAGGCTTCTGTCAAAAGCAGTGGTCGAGTCCATGGGCTCAGGTTTATTCTGGCTCTGCCTTTGTACAGTCTTGTCCCACTGTCCACTATCCCTTACTTTTCTGTTCTATTCCTTTTCCAATTCACCTCAACAGAAACATCCCACAACTTGAGCAAATCATATATAACAGACCTTAAGTTCTTTGGGTTGACAAGAAGGTAGAGAGAAATTAAATTACATGGACTTGAAATTATTGAAAGGAAGCTCCCAATAGGAAAGGACTCATGTACATAATCTGTCATCAAATAACAGGTCACTTTTAGACACTTTTGCTATATTTTACAATATCCTCTAAAGCTTCCAGACGTGTGAACACCAGATCTCATCATCACCGTTCTAGGGCCTAGGGTTCCTCGCGTTCCAGAGCGAGTGTGCGGGGAGCCGCTGGAGTCTGGGGCCCCCCTGAGCAGCTGCCGCCCTTGACTGCGGCCTCCTGGCCCAGGCTCACCCTCACCCCTGCGCGGTGAGGCTGCTGGCTGGGGCCAGTGAGGGCTTCCCTCTCCTATGAGCACAGGTTTCCAGGTCGCCATGCCCACGGAAAGACCAGGGCGCCTGCAGGGGCCCTGGTGCAAAGCGCTGCTGGTGACCGCGCCCCACGCCTAACGCAGAAGACATTCGGCTGGTTTTGGTTCCATGTGCTGAGGTCCCTGCGTGGATTAGAGGGAGACCCTCGGGCTCAAGCGGGAGCACAGCGTGGGCGCTGCGGAGGTCCGAGGAGCTTGTGCACAGCCTCGCGAGAGCCTAGAGCCCTCTCTGCTGCTCCAAGGGCTGGAAGCCAGGAATGAGGACCTGTTCCTTCCTGGAGCCAGAGTAGAGCGTTTCACCTAACCCAAGAGAAACGCTGATGTCCCTGGGCCTGCCTGGAAAGGAGGCCCGAAATCCCACTGTTCAGAAGGAAGATGGTCCTTCAGGATCCCACTATCTTTCCCCCCGGGCAGCCACAGGGAAGGATTCCCAGCCGGACAGGCTGCCCGCAGGCTGGGCTGCGTCACCAGCAAAGCTAACGGTCTTTCACTAGGTGGCCCCCTCTGCCTCGCTCAACCAATGGCCTTCCAGGCTCCAGAGAGTTCATCCTTCCTCCTGCTGGATGCCCTTCCTCTCCACACACCCACAGGACCACCTGAGTACTTTGTAGCTCCTTCTGGAACAATCTGGGGAGAGGGCATCGCGTCCCAACTGCTAGCCTGCGATAATAGATACCACCAACTGGTTTTGGCTCAAGCAATGGAGACTTGGTGGCTCACGGTTTTGGGCACTAGAAGGCTTGTGCCTCCTCCCAGCAGGGACCTCCTGGGTCCCTCGGCTTTCCGGTCACATGGCCACGTCCTGCCCTTTCTTCTCTGCTTCCACTGGCTTCCGGCTCCTCCGGTGGCTCTCCCACAGGCCTAAATTCCTTCTGCTTATGAAGGACTCCAGTGATCTGGATTAAGACCCACCTCCATTCAGTTGGGGCAAACCCTTAACTGCAGTTCCGTCTTCAAGAGCTGCTGTCTACACAGGGCTCACACCACAGGGATGCAGCTCGAGACCAAGAACGTATCTAAATCAGGGGACAATCCAGACCCCCAAATGCACAGCATCACGGCTGCTTAGGCCCCTTCAGAACCTTCAGGGTGGAGCATCTTGGGACAAACCTCTTTTCTTCCTTTCCTTATATGTGACCCCTCCCTTGGTCACTGCCCCTGGGAAAATGAGAACCATAATAACTAGGGTACAAGGTGAAGCACTGTTTAATTATGGCTAAAAACCAGTTCTTGAATACCTGAAGGCAGGTCTGAATGAAGCAGGGCATGGGCCTAATGCAGAAGGATTAGAGCTGGGTGGGCCGGCCGTGGGGGCCAGAGGAGGGGAGAGAAAGAAGCACCAGCCCGGGAAATGGATGTGGCTCAAGTGATTGGGCTCCCATCTACCATATAGGAGGTCCAAGGTTTGATTCCCAGGGCCTCCTGGTGAGGGCAAGCTGGCCTGAGCGAAGAGCTGGCCTGCACAGGAGTGCTGGCCCACACAGAGCGCTGGCACAGCAAGATGATACAACAAAAAGAGACACAGAGGACAGACAATAAGAGACACAGCAGACCAGGGAGCTGAGGTGGTGCAAGAGATTGAGTGCCTCTCTCCCACTCTGGAAGGTTCCAGGATCGGTTCCCAGTGTCGCCTAAAGAGAAGACAAGCAGACACAGAAAAACACACAGAGAGCAGACAGCAAGCGCAAAACAACAGGGAGAGGGTAATAAATTTAAAAAATTAAAAAAATAAAAAGGAGAAAGACCAACCTCAGCCAAACCACGTGAAAACCAACTGCATTGGCTTATGAGATGGTCGAGCCCCTCCTGAGCCCCAGGTTAGGCACCAGCATAGAGACCAGTGTGCACTTTCTCAAACACACCTGCACCTGCAAGCCAACACACCTGTGGCCAAGTCCCTTCTCATATGCACCTGCACTGATGGGCCAGCACACCTGTAGACAGATCACCTCATTTTACTTATGATGGTTTAAGACACTGAAACTTTTAATTTATATATCCTAATTTACTCATATTTTCTTTTGGTTTACCTGTCGTCCTTTAGCACATAAAAAAGACCTTCCCCATCCCAATAGTTAATCAACATCAATATCCAACAAACATATCATGAGGATTTATTATACTTCAAAGCAAAAGAGAAACTTTCCCTGACTTTTCAAAACTTACATTCAAAAGGAATAAAGACTATAGCTTCATTTTAATATTTAATGTGTAATACTTTAGAATTGTTAGGTGTATGAAGCTAACGGAAACTTATTTCATGAATTTGTTTCACTTTCACATGCTGCATTTAATAAATACAGTCCATCTTTCATGGAATTAGTAGCAAGGGTTCTGGAATCATAGGTGGTTGCAAACTCCAGCTCCTGCAAGGAAGGGAGCTGAGTCCTTTGACATTTTATTTCAACTAATCTGAGCCTCATTTTTCCAAAGTGTAAAATGGGAACAACAGCAGAGCCTGCTATTTTAGTATTTGGTGAATATTAAATGAGAGCCTGGATGAAAATTGCTTAACAGTGTCTGGCATATAGCAAGCACTGCATAAAGATCAGCCAAAATTATCATCCTCTACCTGTATTTTTCCCAACTCATTTGGAATTATTTATTAAATATAGTACAGATATGCTTACTATTTTTAATTATCATATTCTTTTTCATTTTTATTAGAAAAGTTGTGGGTTTACAGAACAATCATGCATAAAGTACAGGATTTCCATATTCCACCCTAATATTAGCACATTGCCATATTCTTCTCTCATTGTAAACTTTCAGTGTTAGTTTATAAGATACACCACTGTAAACCTATTAACGAAGTTCCTCCTTATTCTTTTATTCTTTCCTTTTCTGACTATGCTCACTATTTTTCTGGAAGCATTTGCAAATCACTTTATCAAATTCTACAAATTAGTTAGGTTTACTGTTAATTCAATTATTATATAAATCTATTCAGTGAAAATGTATCTATTTACATAATTGAAGTATCCCATTAAACAGCATAGCCTTGCTATAAATCTTTATATTTCTGCATATCTATAAGTTTTCTAATTGTCTTTAGACTACATATTTATTATTAGATTTATTCTTAAGATACAAAATTATGTTACTACTTAAAAGAGTATTTTTAAATATTTTATTGATTGTTTCATGATAATACATATACAACTTTTTGTATCCAATGTAGAGATGAGGTGAATATTGCATATCAAATCTCACATTTCACTGTTAACGCTTTAACTTCAAGTGCTTCAGTGAACCAACAACTTTTAAAAGCAGTTGACTTTTATGTCACCTGGTTAAAGACAGATTTTGAGATTCCACACTTTTCACATATACACTTAGACATATAAAAAGTAAATACATATTGGAAAGCCACTCATTGCTAAATTACACACAAAAAAAACTGTAAAAGAAATCACGTGAAATCTTAAAATTTTATGATCTATTACATCCAGTCATAAATATAAAGTAGACTCCTATCTCCTTATAAAATACTAGAGCAAATGGAAAAGCTCTTAAGCATGGCATCTAGACAGAGGAAAAAGTAGAATGAATATATTTTTCTCTTGAATTACAGTAAATTTGGTGCTAAAAGTGAATGTATGCAGCAGCTGATTTTAATACTAACTTCAAGTACGTGGAAGTAACGTCCCCTGAGTGTGCTTCCTGGGTCGCAAAGGGGCCATCCCGGCTCTGGCCGTGGGGTCACAACCTGGCGTAAGCTCCACGCTTTATTCCCAGGACGCTTTAACATAGGTCTGTGGCTGATTCGGATCTGAATGGCAGCTACGAAAGTGACATTACTGCCGCCACCGTAAAGTAGAAACAAAGCAGAGCAGAAGAGAAGCTGGACTGCCTCTGTGCTTGCCATCACAGCTCTGGTGCCAAAAGAAATAAACAAATTAAAATGAGAGAGAACGAGAGTGGCCAGCGCTGTGGGTGGTCATGGGAGATGACAGTGCAGCCCCTGAAGCATTATTTAAAAAAAAAAATCAGTACCGCAGCCTGTCTCTCCTGGACCAGGCCTGGGTACAGATGCCAAGAATTTCTAATAAACAGGGAAGTTTTTAACACTAGGCCCAGTCAGTTGTTATCCCTGCAAATTATTTTTCTTGGTCAAGATATAGTAAATGTTTAATATAGTACATGCATAGAATTGATGATTCAGTTATTCTAAGCCTAATTTCTCAAAAAAAAAACTGATTTAGATGAACGACAAGTCTTAAAAAGAGGTCCATCCTACAAAAGAAAATCGGAGCATCTGATACTCAACTTCAACTATGCCCATTTCATTAAGCAAAGTCAACAACTAATCAACTTCCTCAAAAGTCACACCATTTGGACTTTAAGGGGGAAGCAGCAAATTGTTGTTTTTTTTTTTTTATGTGACTATTTTAATGCCACTATGAATTAGTTATAAAGTGTGGCCCATGTGCTCAGCCCCACAGCTTCCCAGAGCCATTGCTGGGCCAGCATCTCTCCAAGGCTGCGAGTTAGAGACACGATTAGAGACACGTTCAGCGCCTCCCCTCCCTCCACCTGACCCCCTCTTTGAGGCAGAGCCACGGGCGACATCTCAGGGCGGGAGCAGAGGGAGGCTTGGGGGCTGTTCATAAGGAGGGACCTGCAGCCGGGCTTCCTCTGTGCTGCTTCCCCAGGAAAGGCAGAGCTTCCCGAGGCCGGGTCTGGCCCCAGCCAGCCTCCCTGGGGTCTGGGCACAGCAAGGGCCCCACACCCTCGGCTGAGCTGTGTCCTCAGCAGCTCCTAAGACTAGGGCGGGACAGCCGGGCCGACTGTGGGAGGGAAACCACCCGCCGCTTCCATCCACAGAGAAGAGACTTTTCAGTAATGGTCTAATGCCACAGCAGCTGAACATGCAAATAGCAAGACCACATAGCAGAACCTTGTTCCAGCAGAAGAAAAGGGAAAATTCCTAAAACATTAACTAAGAGCTTATCAGAACAAGAAAGAAAGAAAAAGTGTGTTTAAGTGCCCTGAAATAATAGCATTAATGCCTCCAGATGGTATTAGCTGATTCAATATTACTGCATAGCAACAAGGAACCTACACTAACCCATGAAAAGACGTTTCTTTCTGAAAGGTGGCTGTGGGTCAGAAGGACACAGGGAATTCCTCCAGGCTGCCACCGTGCAGTGGGAGCTGTAGAAGTATGCACTTCTCCAGCCACCTCTTCCCGGGGTGACCTGACCCCTTGGCCATCAGCATGATGGTGGGCAACGCAGTGCTTCCCACCCGCGGCAGTGGGTGGTCCTCACCTTAGCACCTCTCGTAATAAAGGGGAGAGCCAAGGTCACGCAGCTGGAGGGGTCCACCCAGGCCCTGTGCTCTCTGAAGCCCGTGTTCTCCCCCAGACCGGAGCTGGCCACATGTGCCGCCAATTCCAGCTCCTTCTGTGGCGGTTTCCAACAAACCAAATCAAAATCTACCCCCAGATCCAAGATTCCTAGCAAATTTCTCCATCCTGAACTCAGACTTAAGCTCACCGTTTCCATCACAACATGAAAGCATTTTAAATCTACAGCAAGGAGCTTCTTTTGAACTTTGCCCCACTAATAAAATGGTAAAAGTTTCATTTCTTTTCACTTTTTCATCGCCGGCCAAACTGATTTAAAACACAAACTAACAGGAATTCGGTTTCGGGGCGCCCAGTTAGGGTCTGATATTGTTTCCTTGGGGTAATTTCTGTCTGGCCCGCGGCTCAGTCTGCCAGGGCTGCTGGGACACAGACACGGAAGGGGTGGCTTCAATGGCTGGAGCTGCTGCCGCAGCTTCCGAGGCCTGGTCCTGCGCCCGGAGCCAGCGGGCCGCAGCCTGGGGTTCCTTGGCTCGTGTCATCGCCTCCCCCTCGGCGCTCGGCCGCGCTCCCCTGTGCTTTCTGGCCTCCCCTGACAGCACCCAAATTCCCTATGCTTATAAATCTTGCTCACGGGGGCCAAGGCCCGCCCTGGCTCAGTTTGTCTCGTCTAAATAACCTCGGAGGTTCCTGCGCTCTAATGAGGGGGCACCCTGACAGCTCCACACCCACGAGGCCGCCCTTGGCACCCACACGTGGCCCCCTCCCGGCACCCCGTCCTCACTGCAATGCACAGTTTGGTTCTGTGTTTGCGCTGAAGGCAGGAAGCAGAACCCACGCAGCAGGAGCCGGGGCCACTTACAGTGCTGCTCGTCGCTGCCGTCCCCGCACTGCTCCGTGAAGTCGCACACGCTGCCCGGCGCCAAGAGGGCCCCGTTGCCGCAGCGGAAGGCGGCCGATCCCTGCCCAGCCCAAGTCAGAAGGAAAGCGCAGGAGATCCAGAGACGGCCAGCGCGGCTCCCTGGGAACGCTGGCATTCCGGCCAGAGCCAGGCCTCCCTGGAAATACCTATCACAGACCAGGGGAGTCCATGACGGGGCCACTCCCTTCCCTTTCTCTAGTCTTCCTTTCCAGAATCGTGTTCCTAACTGGATGCTTTCGGTAGCTGCCTATCTGCATCTCTAACGGGCGGCTCCCAGCCCGTCCATTTGCTCTTTCTGAGGAGTGTCTTTGGAAAATATTTAACTTGAGCAATTGCGCCATTTCTATATCTAGCTGAACATGGACATTTATTGCCCTATATATACCGTGTTTAAACAATTTAAGCCTTTATGGTCATGCTATTTCCTGAGAGAGAAAAAAAAACAACACAAAGGGCAAATACATAAATTAAAAAAAAACATAATAAACTATAAATAACATAAAAATGTTCTGTCAATTTCTATGCTTAATCACATTCATGCAATTTAGAACATTATTGCGGTTACTAAAACTTATTGAAATATCTCAAGCTCAATGATTAGAATTGGTCTGAGAATGAAATATCCTTTATTATTGAGTAAAGCCTCACATTGCTTGTTGAGATAAATGAAGAACCCTGGAATTTTAAGTGTTAAAGAAACATTGGAGAACATCATTTTACACATCACAAAACAGTGGCTCAAGGAGGTTATGTGAGGAAATCCATAAGGTGGTGGTGAAATAGAACCTGCTTCAGAGCACACGGTTTCTCCTTCTCTACCACACTGACTCTCCTGGCTTCTGTAGGTGAAACAGGTGTTTTCAGGTGCACGTCCAGAAGGTACAGGATACAGAAGTTCAGATCACATTGACATGATAATTATAAAATTGTACAAAGCTTAGTAATTATAGGAATGTTATGAAGTTGCTATCCAGATATTGCTTTATGTTTGAGCTCTTCAAGTTCTTTTCAACCACCTCCTTCTAACTTATGCAAGGGAACCGCAAGCCTCGAAGACGGCTTGTGAGACTCTCAGATGTGATTGGAGAAGGTACAGTAGAAAGGACCATAGATCAGGGAGACAGGAGGCAGCTCAGATTTTTAAAAAGTGTTGGGAAAGTAGGTTCCCCAAATCCTTGACAAAAGACCTAGGACATACACAAAATTCTAAGCTGTAGGCATTCGGATTTGAGGAGAGGGGTGAAATCCATACTTTTTTGTCCTTTCCACTGGGCATTACACACCATCTGTGCTTCTTCCAGTGCAGAAATGGTCTTCTCTTCACCTTTCTGTTTCGCAAATATTAATTAACGCCTTGGCTGCTTCTCTTCAATAGTGATTATCCTCACACTTCCGTGTTAAGCCCTCCTCCCTACTCAGATTACATTTTTCCCCTCGGCTTTCTCTTCACTCCCATGATGTCAATTGCGTATGCACGCCCACAAACACACACACACACACACACACACCCCAATGTCCTACAGACACCTCAACAAATCCAAAGCTCATCTCACCCTCCCTCGCCCCTTACTCCCATGTTCCACGTCTCTCTAAGCGGCACCTTCTCGCCAGTTGGCCAACCCGGGCACCGTGTGCTGCTCCTGAACTGCTCTCACCGTCAGGGCATCAGCCACGTCTCCTGCCCACCCGAGCACCCCCACGCCTCACTCCATCCCTCAGGCAGAGCGCCGCTCCGCGGTTCAGCGTCACCCCTGCACGTCCCTCTCCCTCCCGGGGACCCTCCTGCTACGTCCACCTTCACACTCAGTCCCAGCCTCGCTGGACTTCGCACTCTCGAGACCAGGGCTTCTTAACCTTTCTTGTTCCACGGACCCCTCACTAAGTCCACACTATGCTGTGTGTTATTTCATAAGTACCTCACACCTGCACCGACACGTCCCCACAAGAATGTTTTCTGAATTCCAATTCAAGCTCACGGACCCCCTGTTAAGAACCCCTGCTCCAGACTCAGACCTGCAAGCCCTTTCCACCGCTGAGCGCCAGGTAAGGATGACTACCCCTCACTGCTCGGCTCGGAGCACTGCTCGAAGGCACCGTGGCTGATTCCCCAAGGCTGAGCTGCTTCCTGCTCGTTCTCACGCAGCTCTCTGTCCTCATTCATCGCAGCCTATGATCAGGAACAGCCAGGGCCTCTCTCCTAAGCGACTCCTCCCCTAGGCTGCAGAAAGCAAGCAGGTGGTGGCCTTCGCTCTTGTGTCCGCAGGCCCAGGCGTAGAGTCGTCACACCATAAGTAAGTGCTAACTGAATACAATTAATGGGAGCTGACCATCATTTCAAAGTCTGGTAGGCTTCTAAACAAATGCAATGGAGATATGATTTTTTTTTAAAAAATGCCACTACATAAAAGATATAAAATTCTTGTGTTCACTATGGCTTTTTCCATAACTAAATCTTGTACAGATTTTGAAATTGCAATTTTTTATTACACTGACAATATGCTCCACCATCTCCCAACACAAAATGAGTA
The DNA here is from genome assembly GCA_026826555.1 of Tolypeutes matacus. Classification (NCBI taxonomy): domain Eukaryota; kingdom Metazoa; phylum Chordata; class Mammalia; order Cingulata; family Chlamyphoridae; genus Tolypeutes; species Tolypeutes matacus. The sequence continues at coordinate 2,876,339 of JAKSZT010000049.1, read as the reverse complement.
AATATCTAAATCGCACATCAAAGCTCATTTCAGGATATCCTCTTTAAGAAGGAAAGAAAGGAAAGAAGAGAGGAAGGGGTATAGAAGAAAGAGAGAACAAAATAAAAGGGAAGAAGAGATAGAAGACTGGAACAGAAGAGAGCAAGAGTGTAAAGAGGGATGCAAACGTAGAAGCATTCCAGTTCTTTTCCTCCTTCTGAATCCAGGCCCCATAACATTTTAACATGCTCACTGTCTTCTGCTTAGAAAAATGCTCACCTGTTTTGCAGCTGTCATAGCTTTTATTTCCTGGTTTCAGCTGGTGAGATACTTTATTAACTGTTACGATCTACTAAAAACAACGTTACCCTGTACTGTCTCCAGCATCACTCATCATTTAGACACGTAATGAAGCGTAATGTCAGCGTCCAAAGAAAATCAGTATAATACAGTAGTATATTTTATGAGACAAAATGTATGTTTTGTTGACAAAAGATAAAATTACTTTCAACTGAAAATATCTTTATCAGTTTTTCTCTAAATGTGCCAGAAAGTGCAAGTAATAAAGCCGATGCCGACAGTGACTAGCATTGCTTTTATCCAGTTTATTGAGCAAGAGAACAGTGGCACAAGAGCCCGTGCTGTAGCTTCATATCCATTGTCCCCTTACGTCCAGAACGCCCTCAGCCTTCTCTCCGGTGAGAAACTATCACTCAGACATGCTAAACACTTGTCCACATCATACAGCTATTAAATGGTGGTGGGTGTGAACTCGGGGTATAAAAATGTCCACACAGCTGTGATCAGATTAAGTGCCAGCGATCGTCATGAGGCACCACAAAGTCCCTGCTGCACCTTCCAAAAGGCAAAATACGCAAAAGTGGCCAGACACAACTTCACCTAATGTAAACTCCTGGTTTTCTCCTTTCAAATAATTGAGCACCTGCTCTATACTACACACTGGGGATGGGAAGAAGAAAGACAGGAGAGAGAAAATAAAGAATAGGACAGTGTTCCTGACCTCAAAATAATTTACCACCCAGGGAAGAAAGATGTTTACAAAATGTTCACGCACTTCTTCTAGTTTGGGCAATAATAGTGGGCATGTTCTATAAAAAATAAACGAAGTCTGTAAATACAGAACAACTAGATGCTGGATGGTGTATAAAATACTTTTAAATGTATGACTGAGGTCGGGGCTTGGAAAAGTAAAGCAAATCCCAAGAATCAAGGGGTGACGGGAGGCTATAGAGTAAACACAACAGTGAGTTCATTACTAAAAGACCCTCAGGAAGAATATTCTAAGGAAAAATACAGAATGAATGAAAAATAATCTTTGGAAGAAAGTATAAGGTGCAACCAAAAATGGTAATTTGTGGATAAACGAAACCCAGCCCCCAGCCTTTGGGAGGTGAATCGAGATGTGATAAGAGGACTTGGACCTGCATAAGATGGGGAATTAGAACTGATATCCCTGCATAAAGCCCAAGGAAGAGCCTCCTGGGAAGAAATTCCTACACCTCCGACAAGGCACCTCAGGATCGTTCAAATAGGAGGCCACAGTGAAGAACTAATTGGCACACAAGGAAAAAAGTGCCTGTGAATAAGAGTCAGCACAAAGGCCCAGTCAGATACCCCCAAATGATATATTGGAATTAAGTGATAGAGGATATAAAATAACTATATCAAAAGTTAAAAATATTAAATTTAAAGAATAGCATAAGGAAGAAGAAGCTAACAAAAATGACCAGGTATGATGTTTTTAAAAAATTCTTACAAATGTAATCATTGAAAATAAAAACACAGTAGAGAGTATACATAGGGGGAAACAGATTAATAAGGAATTTAGTGAATTGAAAGACAAACATGAGTAAATTGTACAAAATGCAGCACAGAGAGGCAAGGAAAATATGAAAAGCATTGTTCAAGAAAACTGGAACATAGAATAAGTCCCAACAAATGACTAAATGGAGGTTATAGGAAAGATAGTAGAGAAAATGAGGGTAAGGTAATATTTAAAATAATAATGGCTGAAATTTTCCGGAAATGATGAAAGACACAAACTCTAAATCAGGGTACAAGGTAAGTAAAAAATCTTCGACTGGCTATCTTGTAGCTAAACTGCAGAATTCCAAATACACAGACAAGTTCTTAAAAGAAATTAAAGAATCAAAGCACATCATCAGCTGCCTGTAAAGGGCTGCTAATTAGACTACATTTAATACACAATAACAACAATGTAAGCTGGAAATAGTGGGATGATATTTCCATAGTGATGGGAAAAGATAATAGTGGAGCTTTAACTGGTGGCCACCTAAATGATTATTCAAGAATGGGGATAAAATAAGGAAATTTTCAGATACTGAAAAACTGAGAATTTATTTCCAACAGGCTCTAATTAATGCAAATATTTTAAATTCTCCTCCCCACAAGAGACAATGGGGGGGGGGGAACGGGAACTAGTTCATAAAGCTCGTTTTGAAATATTTCAAAGACTCAGAGTCACACAGAATTCTTTTCTCTGATGACAATGCTATTCAGTTCAAAATCAGAAAATAAGAAATTTCAAAGCATAAATGGGAAAGAATTTCTTAAATACATTTCTAAATGAGAAAACGTCCTGTGAGCATGAGCCATCACTTCTGGAATTTATCTGAGACTTTAGGACCTGCTCAAGACTGGCCTTATGCGTTTTGCTTCCATTGACGACGGGAGGTGCTTGGTGGATCGTGTTACTATTTCGAGCAGCTCAAATTGCAATACCATTTGTGGCCATAGCCAAGAATTTAGTCTCTGTCTAGGCCCAATAGCTATTTCTCAGGAGGAGAATAGCTTTATCCTGGCTTTGCTCCAAAATACACTCACCTGCAGTACGATTCTCTTCCAGACTCAGCCATCATCATAGGGCATGCTGACCATCCACAGATCCTTGCCCAATTCGTCCTAATCTGCTTCTGCAGGTGTTTTTAGGTTCTAGGCCATGGAAGGCCTCGGTAGTTCCCATTCTGCAGTGACCACTAAGTGGCCTCGGGCACTGGACCCAGAGGGTTTGTTTTACTGGTGGTCCATTCGCCAGCGCCAGGGCCCCTGCGCTGTGTGGCTGTGCCGCCTGCCAGGGGAACAGGGTCCTAGTCGGGCTCCCCTGGCCTCCGACAGGCTAATCCTGCTACGGGGCGTCGCTTGGAGATTTGTCTTTCCCACGCGGCCTAGGTCTGAACGGTCCCACGCAGCCCTGGGCAGGAACGCTGGCGCCCGCCTCACCGCCGCGGCCGCAGGCTTTATGACACGGGCTCTTAGGCCACCTGGGTCCACGGAGACCAGCAAGTGAGGGGCCAGGCCAGGCCAAGGCGTGCGCCAGCCTTCCTCTCTCCCCTTTGTTTTCGGCATCGCAAATCTGAACGCGAGACTTCGCAGCCTGGTTCCCTGGCCCAGCGGAGATGCCAGTAGGTCCTGCCTGGCCGTGCACGGGGCAAGAGCTCCCCAGCCTGGCGCCTGTTCTGACGTCGGCACAGTTTAAAATTACGTTTCTTCTTACCTGACCCAGCCGCTTCACGCCCAGACATATTCCCCGTTTTGCACGTCTATAATTTAGCTAAATATTAGAATTCTTTGGCAGGGCCGTCCACTCTTCATGGATCTCGCACAGAACTGGAAGTAACGAGATTGGCAGGACAGAGCAGGTGTGGGTAACCCCAGGTGGGGAAGGCCAGGGGATTGCCAGCAAGCAGGTGTGGGTAACCCCAGGTGGGGAGGGGCTTCTCGCAGCAAGGGAAGCTCAGTGGGGTTCAGGGCTGCAGGTACCTGAAGCAATCCACATCCGCCCCAACTCCCTCCTCCACTTCTAGGGCCCCAGGCTCGCAGAAGCAAGCCCCTCACTTCTCCTTTAGGGCCACAGGCGAGGCTGTGAACTAAGGATACACGTCAGCTCTGCTGGGCCCTGCCGCTGCTCGCAGACCTGCCCTGGGTGCTCACAGGCCCCCGGCCCACCCTCCCTCCGCCTACTCTCACTGCCCCTCTGCTTGCTAAGGACCCTCAGTCTGTCCTGGCCTGCCACAGGCCCCAGGACCCCTTTGCCGTGACCTCCCAGCTCTGCTCTCCCAAAAGCCCTGCTTCCCCTATTACCTGACCAAGCCTGAGTCAGGGCACCCATGAGGGCACTTCCTCCCACCAGGGGTTTTCCCAGGACATGACTGGTGACGACTGTAGGGGCTGGGTGGCCTTCTCGGGCCAGGGACCCCGTGGCCACCTGCCACGGACACGGCATCCACAGGGGATCAGCACGTCCGTCCCCAGGACTCACCTTACCACCTGTTTCCTCCCATGGCTCCAGTTCCACTTCTGTATTCAGGCACCCCAAAAACAGATGCTGAAAAGGGATTAGACGTGCGGCAGATTCGTGGGGGGTGTCAAGTGGTGGGGGAGCTGGATTAGGAGGACGAGGCTTCTGAGACCGAGAGGGAGGAGCGCTTGGGGAGGACTGAATAGCCAGAGGCTGGGGCTGCAGCACAGGGAATTAACTGTTCAGCTGCTATGGCTGAGCTAATAAAACCACGAGGGAGAAACGGTTTTGTGTTATAAGAGCCATGAGTTTTCTCCAACCCAAACATACAATTTTTTCCTCTAAAACTTGGCAAGTGTTTGTCAACAGCTTTGCTCCCCCAGGACTCGGCCGTGGGCTCTGAGGGTCCCAGTGCAGGCTGGAGAGCAGGCGCCCCGGGACTCCGGCGTAATCACAGCTGCAGGATGGACCAGTCGGTGGTCCTAGGGGTTCTGTCCACCGGGGCGGCTGCTGGTTGTTGCTGGTTTCTGCCATAAAAAGTCCAGCCCGGCAGAGAGCAAACTGTGCAGAAGTGAGGAGAGGCTTGGGGAGGGCAGCTCTCCAGCACGAACGCAAGGGCTTCTCTTTTCGGGGTACCTGGAGCGCTCGGCCGACCTTCAGCGGCTCCACGGAGGCCTCCCCTCCTCGCCAGTCAGAGGCGGCAAAAGCAACGCGAGGCTCCAGACCTTTCTTCCTCCTCAGAAAAACCCCAGCCTCGGCTGAGGGCACCAGACCCCCCAACGTCTCCGTAGCTGAGGTGCCACCCCAAGGCCCGGAAAGAGCGACCCCTGCTGCTGCATCCACCTGCGGGCAGAGAAGAAAAGGCAGGAGAGACCGTCCGGCGTTCAGTGCAAACTGCCTCCCCCGTACTTCCCTCAGAAGCCCGGTCCCCTCATGCACCTCGCTCATGACCCAGGCACAAAGCAGGAGTAGACGTGAGGTTAGCAAGGCCAGCTCCGTCCAGGACGTGGAAGGAGGCCCCTGCCGCCCCCTCCTGCCCCCTCAGCAGCCAGCTCCTCACCCTTCTCACCTCAACACAAATCCTCTCTTATGTCTCCTGGGCACCAAGAGATTCGCCCGATTAGTTAATTCACACTGTGGAAATAGAGCTCTCTCAGAGAATTTGTATTATTTTGAAAATCTTGGTAAAAAAAAAAAAAAAAGAACGTTTAAATGGGTTGAAGTTCAAACAATTGGATAAAGGAATGGATTTCTGGTTATTTGGCAGAAATACTTTTCTTTAAAGGACATTACACGTAAAGGAGACTTAGGCAGCGTGACGGCGTGGATGCAGGACCTGCCTCAGTAACACACGTGCTGTTTCACGCCCTTGCTCTGGCTGCTTGACGCAGGCTTGTGGGAAGCTTGCGCGAAGATTGGAACTACCCGCCAGCCAGTTTTTAATTGACAGCCAAGACTTTTCTAAGTAGCAAGGGTAAGATGCTAGACAAGGCAGGCCAATTTCCTGCTTTCCTAGTATATTTTAGTGGAAGAATTTAAACAACTGAGTAGTAAAGAGAAAGGAAGGAAGGAAGGAGGGAGAGAGGAAGGGAGGGAGGGGGGAGGAAAAGAAAGGTTACGTCAAATAGTAATGAGTACCATGAAAACAGCAGGCCATGGCGCCCGAGCACGCCTGAGCTGGAGGTTCTAGACGGGCGGGCAGGGGTTTTGAGAAGGTGGCATTTGAGCCGAGGCTTGGCGGTCAAGAGGTCGGCCCTGGGAGATGGAGAAGGGGCCCAAGCAGAGGCCCAGGTAGGCACAGACGTGTGTTCACCGGGACACTGGGACGCACACAGATGAGGCTCATTTGAGGAACAGGTGGGGAAGGGAGGAGGGGAGGAGGTCAGAGAGGCAGGCGGAGCCAAACGATGGAAGGTGCTTTGCAAAGGAAGCCCCTGGAGGATTTTCCAGGGAAGCAGCTCTTAACCTGCTTTCTGTTCTAAAGGGTCATTTGGCTCCAGTGTGTAGAACGAATTGGAGAAGAACTGAGGCTGGAGCCGGGGCATCTCGGGCTGGGGGGAGGGGGCAGGTGCGGTGGGGGTGGCGCTCCCGCCCTGCTCTGCTCCAGGTCCCTGGCAGCGTGGCTTCCTGCAGCCCACGTGGCCGCCTCCACGTGGAGACTGAGCCCCTCCGCTGCTGGCCCGTGGACCCGGCTGCCTCAGCTGCGCAGCGGTGGCTCCAGTCTCAGCCCTCGTGGGGTCTCTGAGGTGGGGGACTTCCAGCTTTCCTTCCTGCTCCTGGTTCAGCCTCTCTGTGTGACGGGGAGACCCAGCTCTTCTTTTCGCAGCAGCCAAGCGGCCCCTCCAGTGGCCGTCCTGGGCCCGGCCCACTGGGCGGTCTCAGGGCAAGGCTGACCCTGTGGTCAGCAGGGGAGGCTGGGTGGGCCAGGTACCCCCTACTCTCCTCCCAAGCTCACCTTTTCTCTTGTCCCCTGTGAGTCCATTTACTTACTTAGGTTCCTGGAGAGAGAGAATTCAAGGGCTTATAAAGCTAATACCTTATTTGAAAAAAAAAAAAGAGGGACGGACGAAACAGCTGTAATGAATTTGAATATTGAATTAGCTCTAAGTAACCAAAGATACATAGAGAAAGGAAGTTATTTTAGACCGAAACCCTAATAACCACAACAAAACTACTTGGGAGTCTCCAATGAGAAAAACCAGGGCATTTTGGCATTGCAGATGCCAGTCCCTCTTCTGGTCTGATCTTCCTCTGAGCCGTCTGCCCAAATGACCACCGTGCATCCTCCAGACTCAACGTCATCATGTCCCCTGCCCCTCCCAGGTGTCTCGTTTCCGTAGCAGCAGCTCACGCCTCTGCCGGCTTCTGGGCCACGCGTTGGCTTCGCTGTCCAGTCTCTTCACGGCGTGACCGCCCCGTTGCTGAGGGCCTCTGCCACGTATGGGTGCCTGGTAAGTATTGTAGGGTCTGCTCACGGATGAATAGACTTTGTGTCACAAAAATAATTGCCTCTGGTTCCCAGTGGGCGCTGTTACTGGTCTGAGGGTCTGCCCACCCAGCACCCACTGCCCCCGTCTGATTTTCTCTATAAGAAGCCACCAGACCTGAGCCCCTAGGGTTGACCCTGAGACCCACTGTCCTCCCGGCTGCAGTGCTGGGCTCAGGGGTGAACAGGGACCCCCCCAATCCACGGAGCAGCCCCCAGACGCCAGAAACTCTCAGAAACGAGGCGCTTGCTTCTGGTTGGGGGCCAAGTGTGGAGACATGTCACATCTGCCGATGCCACCTCTGGCCCCATTTGAGGGGAATCTGCCCGAGAACGCGGCGCGCACAGAAGTGAGCGGAGCAAGAGGTGAGGGTGGCTTGGGTGATGCCCTAAACCCAGCCCTGCCCAGGCCAGGGCTCCCCCCGGCCGCTTCACCTAGGAAGCGATTCCTGGTCTGTTTGCGTGAGCTTCTCTCCCAGTCAGTCAGAAATGTTCAGACTAATACACCATTTTTGTCTCTTGTTGTATTTAATATTGATTTTGAATGTAAGGAGTAAGACCAGATGTTGATTTCAAATGCAAGGAATTTAAGAAAAATGCATATTTTAGTGACTGTTCTTATTACTCCCTATTCAATTAGTTTTAAGAAAGCTTTACTTTATAATTGCTGAACTTGAAGACTTCTTTTCTAAAACTGATCAAACTGTAGGCTTTTCTCGTGGTTTTTAATGTAAAGCTGCTAACTTCGGTAATGCCCGTTGCAGTCTCAGGACATTGCTGGAAACATAGCAGCTGTGGTGTCACAGCTGGAAAGAACACGCCTGTTGAAAGGTCACGTGCCTGTAGAATAAGAAGGCAGAGAACCTAAGCAAAATGGGCCAGAACTCGTGGTGGGCTCCGGGCCGAGCCCCCAGCAGGGCCCACAGATCCCAGAGGTCGGGGTGTGCCGTCCCGGTGAAGCCGCAGGACCTCGCGCTGAAGTGCGAGGGTGGACGCCTGCCGTTCCCCATCGTAGGTGATGCCTTTCACCTGCAGAAGAGCTGCGATTTGGCAAGGTGGGGGCGAGGCAGAAGGTCGCCATCCACAATATCATTTCCTCTGAGTTTACCTGTTCTAGTGTGATAGACATGCCCAGGTAAAAGCTATGCTGGAGGAAGCTCGCAGCTTATGAAATCCTCGAACTCAGCAAAGACTAAAACCCTGTTTGAAAGAAGAATCGCATTTAAAATGAAGTCCGTGTACATCTACAAAATCTTCACCAAAGTGTTCTAAGTAATGTAAAGACTCTCACTCCAGTCTTCTCTCAATTACTTCATGTTTGCACTTAAGTCACACGTGCAGGCCTCGAGCATACCTCCACCCTTCCACCCACCCATCATTGATTGCCTACTGTTTGCCAAATGCTCGGCGTGGTGCTGGGCCCACAGAGGTAATTACCGCACAGGCCCTGCTCCACGGGAAGAGCAGAAAAAGTCTCCAGAGCTACGCGCCAATTTACTCTGTAACAGAAGCAATCGAGGGGAGGCCATCTGTATTCAGAACATATCGGGAACTCTGTTGAGGACACAAGCATGCTCTGTGTAAGAGGACCCCAGCAAGCAGGAAGAGCTGCCCTCTGCCTCTCTGTCCTCATTTCTGGCTTTCAAAATGTCGCCCAAATTTTCACTTAACTTGAGTGATTGTTTTTGATTCATTAAATATTAATGGATACATTTTCAAAATAAAAAGATGCAATACGTTTATAATTTTACATTATATGATGCAATTAGAAGCGCAGTAGGAAGTCTAATCTCAACAAATGGCAGTTGTAGTAGCCGGGAAAGTCAGGGTGGTACTGAGGCTCGGGTTCAGGCTGGGGGGCACTCACAGAGCCTCAGGTTTCTTTTCAAGTGATGAAACAGTCTTGAAAACTGAAACAGGTCACAGGAAGGAATTTTGATTTCCTCCCCACCGGGGCTCGGGCAAACCCATATGTTTAAGTCCTGGGCTCACTCTGTCTCTCTGATTCAGATGCTGACACATTCATTATAACAACACGCCCAGAGCAATGTTTTCAAAAGCTGTCGAAAGATTCCGTACCGCGGAGGAGCATAAGTGATAGCCTGCACAAGAACAGCCGCTATTTGAACCAGGAACCCACCAAACTAAGTGAAAAGATCCACAGAGCTCCCTAAAGGAATGACCCTCTCAAAATGTTCTTGAAATGTGACATTTGAACACATCTCTTAATATTAAAAAATTCCAATTTTCTTTTTTCCTCCCACTTATTTACCTTTGAACAGAAAATTTATGCTCTGGTCTTAGAGTCCAGAACCACTACTGCTATGAGCTTACTTAAATAAATAGATCATTCAGCCTATAGTTTTAGTTTTTTCTCCAAGCCGTATAAGTCTGAGACTCCCGTCAAGTCCATGAGGTTGGCTGCCCCCATTTGGAAAAAGCTGCACCATGACTAGGGGTCTAAACCCCTCAGGCCTCCAGGCTCTGACGCGGCCCCAGTCGGTCGCCCTGGCATCAGCTTCATGTGTCAGCTTGGCTGCGCTCTGCTGCCCAGTTGTTTAGTCAAAGACTAGGCTAGACACTGCTGAGGAGGCATTTCACAGGTGGGGTCAACATCTACAATCTGCTGAATTCTAAGTAAGGGAGACCACCCTCTATAATGTGGTGGGCCTTGGCCAATCGTCTAGAGACCTTGGGAACAAAGAACCCAGGGTTCCTGAGGAAGAAGAAATTACTCAAGACTGCAACATCCTCTCTCAGTTTCCAGTTTGCCAGCCCCTACTGATTTAAAACCTGCCATCCCCTAAAGTCAGGTGAGCCAATTCCTTAAAATAAATCACTTCATGTAGGTGTATGTATAGATAAATGATATATAGGCAGATGATAGATAGATAGATATGGGTGGATGGATGGATGGATAGATGGTAGATAGAGAGGGAGAGATAATAGGTAGATATGGATGGATGGATGGATGGATGGATGGATGGATATAGATAGATGATTATAGATAGATTGGATGGATGGAAGGAAGGAAAGATGATGGATGGATGGATGGTAGTTAGAGAAAGATAATTGGTAGATATGGATGGATGGATGGATGGATGGATGGATGGATGGATGGATGGTTGGATGGATGGATATAGATAGATGATTGATGATAGATAGATAGATAGATAGATAGATAGATAGATAGATAGATAGATAGATAGATGATAGATAGATAGATAGATAGATTTATCCATAACCTCTTGGTTCTGTTTCTCTGGTGAATCCTGACTGATACAGTCTCTTAGCAGAATTTTGAAAGTTTTGAAGCGGGAAGGTGCTTGAAGCACGTCATGGCATGCATTTTCTTGCTAATTATCAGAGTGCATTGTAGTGGCCCACTGGTCTGCACTCCACTAGCACTGAGGACAGGGATGAGCCCATCCCACCCTGCACCCCAGTGTGCCACAGAACACTCCACAGAGAAAGTGCTCACAGCAAATGCACAGCAGGGATGCCACAGACTGCAGGGCAGGGCTTGGTACCCAGCCAGGGAAATGTCTGAGAAGAGTTCAGAGTGTGCACCATTAGGACAGGATAGTCTTGATTTCGATTAGTCTTTCAACAATCTCTCATAATATTGGTATTTAGATGGGAAAATGTGTGTGGGATATTACTGAAGTTTATTAGAGTGCCTGTCTAAAACTTTTCCAAAAATATGAATGTCAAACAACTAAATAATACATAAATATATAATAATATAATAATATATATTTATGTGATCTAATATATAAAATATGGATAGAATAAATAAAAGTAAATAATTTCAAGATATTATTTTGAATATGTATAAAAAAATTTAACCAAAAAGACCAAATTTTTGTACAGTCTGTGAGCTAAAAGCATTTTTTCATATTTTTAAAGTGTTGTGGAGCAAGCAAACAAAAAAAAAAAAGACTACACAACACAGAGTGCATTTGGCTCAAGCTTAATTAAAATATTGACTAAACAAACAAAATTTTCCTGGCCCTTTACAGAAAAAGTTAGCTAACCCCTGATGAGATTGGTAAAAACCGGAAAGGAAAGATGTTCATAGACTAATAGCACAAAAGACAGCCTGTGCACCGGCTAACTTTATAAAATTGTGCAAATGTCTAAATAACACAGAGATGTCTGGAAGACAATGAGTAAAGTTCTGACAGTGATCATCTCTGGGGGATGAAACTGTGTTTTCTTTATTCCTTTCCCTGTAGTTTGATTTTTATAGTAATGAACTGAACATGTGTCATTTTGATGATAAAAAGCAACATAAAATATAATCACTGCCGATATTAATTGAGCGTCTATGGAATGCCAGGCACTGCTCTGAGGACTTGACAGGAACTCACTCACCGAATCCTCTCTAGAGCCGATGAACTAGATATTTTTGTCCTTTTTCTAATCTCAAAACCAGCAGAGTTACCACTTGTCCAAGTTCGCCTGAGGAGTAAGTGGTGGAGCTGGAGTTCACTCCTCAGTGAGGCCATTCCAAAGACCACAGCTCTAACCTCACACCACACCCTGCCCTGAGGACACATCGGGCAAACCTCACAGCTACACTTGTGTGAAACTCCTAGGTCAATTTTATCTGAAAATGTGTAGTTTAACGTGTGATAAGACACCCAGGAAAAGATCATCTGATCTTTGCTTCACACACAGTGTCCAGGATCAAAGAAGGTCTAGTTCCGCTCCCAACCTGGAGTGTCTGGCAGTATTTTGGGAATTGTGTTGAGTTCTGAGTGCCGAGGGATAGAAACAGGATCAATACTAGGTACAAGTCACAGGAAAGCAGCTGGCTCTGGGGGGCCCTGGTAAAATGCTCTCAACACCTGCAGCACGAGCTTTCAACTGTTTGCTTTAGCAGCGGGCCTCTTCCCCAGAGCACGCAAAAGCAGCCAGGCCCTCTGGAAGGGGGCAAACGGGTAAAACTATTCCACACACTAGACGTGTCCACACAAAAACTCAACCAAAGAGATCAGAGCTTTGAAACTTCACACTAGGAAATACCTGCCACTGAGTGGAAGGAAGTCCTGAAAGCACGTTATTTTGAGACGTTATATTTCTTCAAGGGTGTAGATAAGGTGGACCGTGAGAACCCGAACGTCTGTGCCACTCGCAGCTTGGACGTTCCCCAAGACCTCTCCACTCTTCATCTTCAGGGCTTCGCCTTCACACCGTCTAAATGAGCATTTCCCTACTCCTGCACGGCTGTCCTTGGCTCGCAGCTGCAGATTACCTGAAGCTCTGCCTCAGAATCGTCACCCTGCTGTTTCCACCAGCCCTGGAGTGTAGGGTCAGGATGCTGTCCCAGCCCTAACCAAGCCCTGCCTGAAATCAAGCCCCAGTGGGCACCTGTTCCCTCTCTGTGCCGCTGCGAAAGCTGTGCAAGGTTCTGTCGCCCTTGTGGTGAGCAGTAAGCTCAGCTGTGTCCTATCGATAGGTTTCATGGTAACATTTGGGAGCCAGCTTTTGACAAGGCACGTAGAGATAGTAGTACCAAATAACAGCGATTACAGAGACAAGGAATTGGACATTTTCATATAAGGAAAGATGAAAGAAGTAAGTTGTGAACGACCTGACACAGTCACAACAAAAACGGACGCTCTAATGTTAAAATGGTCAGTTCAGGAAACGGGTAATTACAAATAAAGGAAACAAATTGTGTGTGTGTGTGTGTCTGTGTGTGTCTTTGTCAAAAGAACTGGGATTATGGTACTTTTTTTCCTAACAAATGACAAGATCTTATCCCTCCATATGACATATGGAAGAACTGGCATTGTAAGCTCAACACTAGGAGCGAGACAAATACGTCAGACGTGGAATATGCCAAATGCTGTGATTAAATCTTGGGGGTGCACAGGGCTTTGACATTTGCTTTTGTACTTGCCCTTTACCCTTTATTTTTTGGCAAGAGTGCAGTGGTAGGAGTGGGAGCAGAGAGCCACAGGGAGAGACAGCTTATTATTATTACAAAACTTCATAGAATTGAGCTGCAAAATGTTGAAAGAAAGCAGGAAGATGACCAAGTGAATAATAAAGAATGTTTTATTTCTTCAAAGGTAAAGAAAGATGCGATCTTCCTCACTCTCTTCAGCGTTCTCCTTTCCCCTTTGTTCTTTGGCAAGAATACTTTGACTACTTTTGCTTCCACCTTTTGAAGGCCCAGATCTGCTCACTGGTCTAGAAATACAGCTGAATAAAATCCGAAGGCAGAGGACATAAGACACGTATGCTGTGAGTTTGAGGTAGGAAAGCATGTGTCAGCACACTTGATAGGTTTAAGGTGGATGATTAGCAAAAAGAAGCAAATGGAGAGAGACCAGGGATCAAATCACCGTAAGAAGCTGGAACAGCACCTATATCCAAGGCAAGATATTTTTAAGAGCTTAATTAAAGAGTACAAGGTAAAATTAGAAAAGGAAAGTGCCATCGTTCATTAGGTGTGAGTGTGTTGTAGAAACATAGAGGAATTGCTTGTGAAACAATCCAAATGTGTACAGTTAGAATAATTTAACACAGGCAGGCTAGTGCATCCAACCAGAAATAAGGTTGTACGCGATTACTGCTGTGGATGGTTCTGGAATCTAATCTTAAGACATGCAAGGTCTGTGTCAATGCTATGTTTGGAGAATTTTACAGAAATTGAATGATAGCATTTGTTTGCTCCCCTTCTTAGAAGAATTATATATGACTAAAGAAAAATAGAGCACTGGGGAAAAGAATAGCACAATTGTCTGTGATGGGAGAGCCAAAAATTAGAAGGGAAAAACTGGCATCGGGTGACATATGTGTCTCTATGTTGGGAGATTTTCTGAGATGTAAGTATTACCACTTGACTGAGACTAAAGCTTATTGCAAAGAAGGGAAACAGCCCTACCTTCAGGAAAGGCCTCTTAGAAAAGGAACAACAGCTGATGCACAGGCTACACTTGCCACTGGCATCATCCTGCAAAGCCTGTGTTTGTGAGATGGCAAATTTCCTGGAAAATCAGCAACCCATCTCTAATCATATCAAGCCTCTCCCTCTGTGTGCAGGGAGAGGGTACTGGAGAACCCCAATGGATCACTTCCAAAGAGAGATGCTTCTCACTTCTCTTGCATGTAGCTGAGAACGGCGTTCATCCTCTAATCAAGTGTCTATTGAGTGACTACTTCATGTCAGGCATTTTTTGACATACTGAGGATATAGAAATGAACAAACCATATAAAAATCCCTGCCCTAGTGGGGCTTACATTCTATATTTTGAGTAAAATATATGGTATGTTAACAGTTGTGAGAGCTAAGGAGGAAAGTAAAGGAGGAAAATGGTGGGGTTTGAGGGTACAATATCAGATAAGGAGGTCAGGAGGGTCATCTCTGAGAAAGTGGTATTTTCATAATGATCTGAAAGAGGTGAGGAAACTAACCACAAATAGAGGGTCACAAATAGGGTCACAAATAGGCAGGTAAGGAAGGAAGCAGGAAAGTAGTTTGGTGGCTACTGATGATAGTGACTTGTGAAAACACAAGAGCATGAGCAATGCACAAATCATGACTCTGGTGGAAGATGTACCTGCATTTCCTGGGTATGGGAGGAGTCAAGGATAACTACAAGTCCTCTAGCCCAAGTAGCTGGGAGGATGGAATCACCATCACAGCACATGAGCTTAGGAAAATAAAACATATGCAGGCATTGAGAAAGGTCATATGCTTGTTTTGCACATGTTAAGTATGAAATTCCCTTTAGAAATCCAAGGTGAGATGCCAAGTAGACTGTTGGATATGTGAAATGAAATTCAGAAAAGAGGTCCAGGCTGGAATTAGAAAAGATGTTGCTTTGCTTGTATTTCCCAGAAAGCTGAGACTAAAAGAGAGGATCTGGGGAATATTATTTTATTAGAGTGTATACCCCATGGAGTATGAGTAGGGGGCAAGGGGAATGATGCAGGGAAGAAGAGGATTCAAATAAGAATATGCTCAGAAGCTTGCCACCATCAAGAACTTAATCAATGAGACAATACCTTGGTGAAATGTAAACTGCATCTCAGAACCTACCTATGGAGGGAGGGCGTGGAGAGAGAGGGAAGAATTTATTCACTGGATCTCACCTCTGGTTGCTGATAACTTCTCTGCTGGATTGCAGATGTGCAGATGGATCACACAAGCAGAGAGTTCTCCAGGGAGTATTCATGGAGAAGCCTGTGCAGAAAGCAAGAAGAAAAGGATGCAGGGTGCAGGAGGGAGACCAGCTGGAATGGAAATGAGCCCATGAGGACTAAAAGGGTCACAATAAAGAGGAAGCTGATGCAGACGGTATTTGAAGTCATGACACAGGATTGGGAGGCAGTGAGGGTAGATGGAGTGTTTGCATCCTGGGCCACTGCAGGGTGAGGAGGCCAGAGAGACGGCAGAGAAGCAATGGCTGGGGAGGTATGATGAAGATCAGGAGAGTCTGGTTTTCCCAAAACTCAATGAGGAAAGAATTGCAAGAAGGTGACAGTGAGTATCAGCAATCAGCTAAGAGGAGCACTCACTGTTGGATGGAGCAACAATTGAAGGTCTTGGTGATTTTTTCAGGAGCAGTAGACAAGAGCCTGCCAGGAACTCAGGAGAGATTGGGGAAAGAGATTGTGGGTGTGAACTTATTTACAAATAAGAAGTTATTATTAGTTAAGGTGTGACCAGCTAAATGAGGGTGGGCCTTAACCCATATTCTGGAGTCCTTATGAAGAGAAGAGACCAGAGGAGCAGACATGGCCATGTGAGAAGGCAGAGATGTGAGCCAAGGAACCCCAAGGATGCTGCCACCTCCAGGGAGAAAAGCTTGGCCCTGCTGACACCTTGATGTTGGACTTCTAGCCTTCCCAGCTGTGAACTGATAACTTTCTGTTTTCAGACCAAGCCGCGTGTGCTCTTTGTCATAGCAGTTCTGGCCAACCAAGAATGGGAGTCTGGGCAACTCTTTCCAATAATTTTACTGGAAAGGGAAGAGAAAAATGGAAGAGTAGCTGTGGCAGCTTGAGATTATTTATGTGTTCCAAAAAGGTAGATTATATTTGTAAACTAATCTATTCCTCTGTGTATGATACCCTTTGAATGCATTAGATTCAGCCGACATATCTTGAGTAAGTTACCTGTTAAGATTAC
The DNA here is from genome assembly GCA_026826555.1 of Tolypeutes matacus. NCBI lineage: Eukaryota > Metazoa > Chordata > Mammalia > Cingulata > Chlamyphoridae > Tolypeutes > Tolypeutes matacus. The sequence goes on along the minus strand of JAKSZT010000049.1, from coordinate 2,859,944 downwards.
GGCTTTGATTTGACCACGTCAGAAGGGCATGATTCAGATTAAGTCCCTACCCTTTGGTGGGCTGATATAAATGGACACTCACTCAAGAAGACACATGGAAGAGGAGAGAGCTCTATCGTGTTTGATCCGGGGGCCCCAGAGAGAGATGAGCCATTTTCCTGATAGTGTACAGCTAAGCAGGTGAGCAGCTGAGAAAGCCTGGAAGCCCTGAGAGATGAGCCCTATGCCAGCCTACAGCTAAGATCAGAAGAAGCTGGGCCCACAGAGCCTTAAGAGGAAGAAGGAAGGAGAGACCAGGAAAGATTGTCTGCCATCTTGCTTCAACACATGGTAGCTGACTTTGTTTAGAAAGCAGCATTGAGTTGGATGCTTTAGGGCCTTATAACTGTAAGCTTTAATCCCAAATAAATACCCTATGTCAGGGAAATGTGACTCAGGTTGATAAAAATGGAGATACAGAGGAAAAAGGGAGCTGTCTTGTTTGATCCTGCCATGTGAGAGAGGAAGGACTCTGTTTTTGCCCACAGCTGAGCTGCAAGGAGAGAAGCCCCCAAGAGGCTCAAAGAGAGACCCCAGGGATAGATGAGCCATATGCCTGAAAGTTTGCAGCTGAATTCGGGAAGACAGTGGAAACTGAGAGAGGAAGCTGGAAAAGAGACAAGCCCCATGCCTGGTTGTTGCTGACAGCTGAGCTCTGGGAGCTGGGCTCCAAGACAGTGAGCCTGGAGGGGAAGGCAGAGATCAGTGGCTGTCTTTGCCACATGGCAGCCTTTTGGCAAACTAAAACAGTCTCTAAGGAAACCAAAGCAATCCAAAGAGAATTTCCACCATGTTCACCAGGGTGAACCCCCACCCTCCCTCAGCCTGGGTCCCTGCAAACTCCCTGCAGCTTTCCGCTATGCACTAGAACCCACCCCCTTGCCTGCCTGAGGATTGCACATTAGCAATTTTTTCCTCTCCTGAATTATTCATCTGCTCCTTTCTTCCGGGTTACTTCCACAAACATACAGGTATGCTGTAGTTTCTATCATCTTAAATAGTAAACTCCTTTGACCTCACATGTACTTTTGGCTACTTTTTTAGTCAGCCAAAGGGGTGCTGATGCAAAGTACCAGAAATCTGTTGTCTTCAAAGCAATCTAAGCCTTTTCTATCAAGCATCTCACAATTCCTACAAAATATACCCTTACCCATTTATAAAACCATTCCAGCATTTTTGGTAATTGCAGCAGCACAACCCCACTCTCCTGGTACCAGTTTGTTTTAGTTTGCCAAAGGGCTGCCAATGCAAATTACCAGAAATGGGTTGGCTTTCACAACCCTTATAAAGGGGATTGATTTGGGATATAAGCTCATAGTTTCAAGGTCTCTGAAATGTCCAATGAATACATTAATAAAGAAACCTTCTCACCACAGTCAGATGCCGTGTGGTGAAGACAGCTGCCAATCTCTGCCAAGGTCTCTGTCTTCGCCTCCAGGAGCACCTTCTCAGAGCCCAGCTCCCAGAGCTTAGCTATTAACAACCAGGCAAAGGGCTTGTCTCCTTCCAGGCCACCTCTATCAGTCCCAGCATCCCTGCTTTCTTCCCAAGTTCAGCTCCAAGCTATCAGGCATATGGCTCATCTCTCCCTTGGTCTCAGCTCTTTGAGCCTCTCATGGGCTTCTCTCCTTGCAGCTCAGCTGTGGGCAAAGCTAGAGCCCTTTCTCTCTCACATGCGGCAGGATCAAATATGGCAGCTCCCTTTTTTCTCTGTCTGTGTCTCCATTTTTATGAGACCCAGCAAGAGGGTGGAGACTCAACCTGAGTCATGCCTCAATGATACAGTCAGTTGAAAATGTCTCACTCATAGGAATGGATTAGTTCACAAATATAATCTTTCTTTTTGGGGGGATTCATAAAATAATTTCAAACTGCCACAGAGATGTAGAAAGCAAAGTCCTGGTCTGAGAAAGAATCAAAGAGAACTGGAGGCTGGAGGAGGAAGGAGATGTCTATAATAGTCCTGTAACAGAATAGGAGAGAGCAACAGGGGAAAGAAATAGAAGTGGGCAAGAGTGCCGCAGGGCTGGGGACTGTGGGGTGCTCAGGGCAGCAGGGTCTCCCTGCCCAGCACAAGTCAGCCTTAGGGCACCTCTCTGACCCTCTCTTTCCTGCTCACAAAATGGGGAGAAAAATAATAATACATTCCTCAGAGACTAAGGATTTTACGAGTTCATACATACATGTATATATACTTAGAATTGTGCCTACACAGCAAGCACTGCATGCATTAGCTGTTATGATTTATCCTGAAGTTAGTTTGAAGTTAATGACCATGAATTTAAATTCAAGAGAAACACCAAAGAGCAACATTTATCAAAGACACTAAATTCCTTCCTCTTTTACCACCCAGTACATTACCAAGTCCTGTTAATTCTAAGTAAAAAGAGAAAAAGAAATTAAATATTAGGTTGAACCGTACAAAATAGCTAATCTTCAGTGGCTGACTTTCTAAAAAACACACTTACGGTGCAGCCTAACTGCTCCCATCAGTGCCAGGCCCACTCAGCATGGGCCGAAGCCCCAGGAGCTGTGAGGTTTGTGCCGAGCTTCTGCACACTCCTTCAAAGGCCAAGAGCCAACTGCCCTTGAGCACTTCCTTAGCTTTTTCTATGTTGTGGCAGTTTGAGATTATTTATGAATTCCAAAAAAGAGATATAGATTATGTTTGTAAACTGGCCAGTTCCTCTGGGCGTTATAACCCTTCGAATGTATTAGGTTCAGCTGAAATGTCTGATTAAGTTATTTTAAGATTAGGGCTTTGATTCAACCACGTCCTTAGAGTGCAACTCAGAGTTGAGTCCCAGCCTTTGGTGGGCTGATAAAACAGACTCTCACACAGAAGTAGACACAGAGAAGATACATAGAGGATCCTGAAGCCCGGGGAAAAGAGAAGAGCCTGATAGTCGACAGCTGACCTTGTGAAGAGAACAGAGCAGCTGAGCCCAGAGACAAACGAGCCCCAGGAAGAGAGACGAGCCCTCCAGCCTACAGCTGAGATAGGAAGAAGCTGGGACCATGGAGCTTTAAGAAGAAAGAGGAAGGCTGAATTCTCACAGACATCGCCCACCATCTTGCTTCAAAACGTGGCAACAGACTTTGGGTGAGGAATTACCTCTTACGGTACCTTGAGTTGGACTCTTTGGGGCCTTGTGACTGTAAGCTTCTACCCTAAATAATTACACTTTATAAAAGCCAACAGATTTTGGTACTTTGCATCAGCACCCCTTTGGCTGACTCATACATATGTCTACACCTATTTTTCACAGAAGAGCCTGAGGACATTCACCCACCCAAAATATCTTCCAAAACCTTTTTAAATGAGTTTATCTGGCATAAAGCATTTTTCTAAATTGAAGAAAGAAGCATCTAAGTCGGTGAGAGCAGAGGAGAGAGCAGCTCTCAGCCACAGCCAGGAAAAGTGAGGGGCCCGCAGGGGGGGAGATGAACCGAGCCCTGGAGGGACAGAGGGGCCTCACGGGGCACCCCAGGCCCGAGTGCAGGTTTCCCGAAGGCAGCCACGCAGACAGACAAGGAGTCGCAGGCGAGGCCCGGGCCTGAAGACAACAAGCGTGCCTCCCGAGAGCCAACTGCCCGGCGACCTGGTGTCTGAGAGAAAACAGCGGCACTGCTTTTTGCAATGGGGTCCACTCATCCACAGGCGTGTGCCGTCCCCAAGAGCTCCCAGTGGTAGTTGAGCCAAAGGAGTAAATGAAAACCCAAAGTCTCCTGGATGATTTCATATACTTGCTGGATGATAATTTTCCTTTTAAAACAAGACATGGTTGCAGTTTCTGAAGAGTGACTGTCATTTAAACACCATCCGCCTGGGAGCCTGGGGGCCAGGGGCTGTAGAGGCTCCTTGGGCCCCTGCTAAGGGCAGTGCTTCAAAACATAATACGCTTTAAAATATGCTAACCTCTGCCTGGTGTTTACACAGAAACTATTTTATTTTCTGATTTCAAATAGCAGAAATAAGAATTCACTACCAAACTACTTCGTTTTGAAGTTGGGGAGACAGTATGCATAACGCAGATGAAATTTATGTGAATCCCATACATTTTAATTGCCAACTTCAAATTGGATAAACTGTATCAATGAAAATCCACGCAATTGCTGTAACCCTTGGCTTAATCCTTATTTAGCAAGTATCAACAGGTTTTTTTTATTAGGAAGGAATAATCACATACCATCTGCTGCCAGTTAAATGGAACTAATTCAATTGTTAAATTACAAATGTGGAGGACTAATTATAAATATGTCTGAATAAAATGGACCCTGGGAACATTTTGTTGTCATGTCAGCGCCAGTCAGCTCTCATCCATGTAAGAGGGGCTAATTCAGCCCCTTTGCATTTTTCTTCCTCATGCTTTGTGTCAAATAAAAGACAAATTTTAAGAATTTAAGAGAGAGAGACCGTTAACTTATGAAAAGGAAACAATCTGCCCTATTCTTAGACAAAAGTGCTCCACTTTGTCCCTAGAGGCCGCTTCTATAGTAAATACAAGGAAAAATATGACTGGTTAAGCGAAAAAAAGATAAGCAGGCCTTATAATGGGTGGGGATGCTAAGTAACTAAACGTATTTACTCTGACCAAAGAGTCCTGTTTCGGGGGACATCGAGGTATAAAGAAAGCCAGGCCGTCCTAGCAGCGGCGCGGGGCGGAGTCTCAGCTTGTCTCCAGAGGACTGTCGGGGGCCGCTGGCCTCCTCTTGAGACGATGCCGACCGGCTGCCCCCAGCCCTCGCCAGCTCGTTTCACGAGCCCCCCTTTTGACCGTACTCTTTCCCAGAGAGTGACACCACCCTGCCTGAGTCTTCAGAGGCCCTCAGCTCTGGGGGGACCTCGGTGTTTGCGTTCTTTCTCCTGGGACGATCCCATCAGGAGCACAGGGGCTTTCCCAGCCCGCGGTCCTTGGAGCATCACTCTTCTGTCTGCACATGAATGGGCCGAAGTGACCAGGCAAGGCCATCCACAGGGTCTAAAGTGTCGCTTTAATTCTGGGGACTCACCAGCAATGGGGCTCGGTCGTTGCAGTCCTCCACCAACGGGAAGGTGACAGGGAAGCACTGCTCCTCGTACAAGGTTCTGTCCTGAGAGCGTCGGGGCAGGTGAATACATTCTTGAAATATAATTATAAACATACAGGATGCACTGAATTTAAGAACTCCCTTGCACCTTTCCAATTTACTTATAACAGGGCTCCCAAATGATGCAAAGAGGGGAAAAAAGAGAGAACATTTATCTGAACTGAAATTTACTTTTCATTCCCTGTACTACGTTCTTGTAATAGTTCCTTATTACGGCACAACTTTCTGATCAGTAAAAGTCCCAACGATTATTACTACACCTTGATCTCAGAGAAAAACTCGGAAGTGATCGCTGCTTTCAAGTCGTTCCTGGCTATCAGCCCTGAGACCACACAGTGTCTGCATTTCCAAAGCTACTGGCGCATCCCATAGAAGTTCATTTCTATGCTACCACAAGCAAGGAAATGAACTCTCCTTGAGCAAAAGGAAGACCGAAATACAAACTAAGACCAAGAATGTGTGGTTTTTAGGTATACAATTCAAGCTAATTAAGGGGTTGAATAATTACCGCTATTATTTAGGGTTAGCTTAGGACTTTATATTAAGTGCATACATTACTTTGATAAAAATAAAAATATAATGACCAAGTACTTCATGTAACTCACGCCTTTTAATAGTAAAATATATCTGTATTTGTACCTATGTCTACAGATACATTTCATTTCAGAGAGCTTTGTGAAATTTATGATCTGTGGGGTGGAAAAATGCTGTACCCCAAAATTACTGAGCCCATGTTCATCTGTTCATTCCCTGTTAGGTTGTCCACAATAGTCATAATTCCAAAAATTTCACCCTACTATTCTAGTACGTTTGTTTAGATTTGTCAATGCGACCTCATTTTCTGGTTGAAAATCATTGTTACTCTAACCACGTCTTTAACCTATTGCTAGTTTAATCTAGGCATAGCAAAGAACTTGATACTATTGTGAACCTTTGACACGATACAGAAAAATCTATTCCCTATATCTTTGGAGCGATAAAAGATCACCTTCAGACAAAACAATCATTGCACTGTTTTAGCCTTGGCGTTTCAAGAATTAGAGCTACAGTTCTAGAAATATATATCTGTTTCAAAATCACCTGCCACAGCTGGCTTAGCCCTTTCAGATAGCAAAGACATAAGGTGTGTTGCATGTAAGGTAAAGAGCTTTGAAAGGGTGATGCAAAGGGAAAAAGTAAACAAATACTTTCACATCTATCGGTTCACATGATTCCCTCAACCAAATGAAACAGAGTTTTCACACTCCCCAGATGCAGCTGCTAAGGCTCAGAGAGTTCATAGCTTACCAACGATCATATGTCAATTTAATTAAACATTATTAGGCAACTACTGGGTACCAGATACTGCACCACCACACACTAGGTGGTGCAAAGGTTTTCAGGGAGTTTTCAAAGTCACGGGAACAGACAAGAAATCACGGAGAGAGAGAGGCTTCCTGGAAAGTTGGCAGCCGGTCTGAAACCTGAAAGACAAGTAGGAATTAGCTGGGAAGAATGGGTTGGTTTAAGGGTGGAGGGTTCCAGACAGAGAAAACAATGTGTTGAGAGCCGGGACTCAACCTGACTCAAGGTGCAGGGCCTCGTTTGAGGAAGACTGGCAGCGTCCTCCCATTGCAGGTTAACATTGCTTTAGCACTTGTTGGTAACTATTTGAAGAGATGCCCCATAAGTACAATGCATGGTTCCCAAATTTTAAAAAGCTCAGACTCTACCTAGAGAGAACCACAAAAAATTAACTAATAAGTCGAAAACAAGGCAGAATTCGTGACGTGGTGACTTGAGCACTGGTTACTACCAATAGGGCCTGGTTTTCAATACAAATTCCTCAACCAACTGAACGTCTTTAAATGAGTAACGACACAAGCTTCGTAGAGCCGTTGTGAGGATTAAGTGAGCTGAGGAATGTAAAGTCCCTGGTAAGGGCTTGTGAAATGATGGACATAACCATTATGGTAATGAAACACGCCAGGCCCCAAGGTCCACTGGGTGCCCAGGGATTTGTGAAGGTAGACGACATGCCCTCACCTTCTCTTCAACCTCTGCTCTTCCTCCTGTTGGACTCTCCTCGACCAGCTCTTCCCAGACCTGCCCCCCACAGAATTATCTCCCCCTTGAACTTCCCTGAGTCTGAAGAAACTCTCCCTTACCCTGCCTCAGTGGCACTCTCTCAGCCCCACGTTCAGGTGCATTTAAGGAGTTGTTACAAACAGCAAGAAATAACACGTGTAGAAGTGCAGAGGTGGGAAATACAATGCAAGTACAGGAAGTGGCAAAAAAATCGTTTTGGCTAGACTGTAAAGTTGATAAAAAATAATAATAATAATAATAAACCTGCTAAATATACAGGTGCTGTCTGCTGGCATACAATATTTATTCCAGGGACTTAAACTGGAGCATCAGTGCTCTATTGTCATCAGGGAACATCAAATAGCCTAGACTATCTCCCTTCTGCTTTGGGAATATTCTAGGCTCTGTCCAAGGCTGAGTTTGCTGCATCGTTGATTCTCGATCCCATCTCTCCCTTGCGGATGAGTGCAGCAGCCTCTTACCTGGTGTCCCACGTCCTCGTTTGTCCTCTCCCTAACTCCACATTCCATTCTTCACAAATTGGTCAGCGGGATCTTTCAAAAATGTGAAACCTACTCAATCACTCCTGCTGCAAGCCTTCCCAGGGATTCCAGGCACACCTGGAATGAAACCTAAATTCCTGCCGAATCCAGGTTTCCCTCACCCCTTCCATGTTAGCCACGCCGAGCACCAGAATAGGTCATATATGAGTAAATTTACTATTACCGCCTAAGAAACCACCCCGAAATGTGGTCGTTAAAATAAAAATTTGTTATTCTCTCTCGCAGGCCTGGGGTTAGCTGGGGTCAGCCGGGCGATTCTGCCTTGGACTCTTCCGTGAGGTTTCAGGCAGGAGGGCTGAGGCTGGAGGTAACTGAAGCCATAACTGATGGATCACCAACAGGCTGCAGGTGGCGCTGGCTGCAGGAAGGAGCTTCCACAAGATGACTCCCGATGGCATGGGCTTCTCACAGCACACGGCCAGGTTCCAAGAGAGTGGCCCAAGAAACTCCAGTGGAAACCCGAGACTTTTTTTGTGACCTAGCATCGAAAGACTACGAACATTATTTCCACTGTGCTCTATTGATTAAGCACAAAAGTCAACACCAGTGAAGTCAATATATTTGCCTATGTTTAATTTATCAGAAAATATAAAACATAATCAAAAAGATCTTACTTTATGTCACATGACTATTTAAAATAAAATTTTAGTACTATATCGAAGAGTTTATAATGTGTGTAGTTGTAAACATATGGGACAATGGCACAGTGAGCAGAGTGAAATAGAATTAGACTGGTGTGAGACTCCGTATTTTTAATGAATTAGTACAATATTAACTCTTCATAGACTGTGATTAAAGACTCATATTGCAATTCCTACAGCAACCCCTTAAAGAAGTCAAAGAGGAAGAGCTTAAAAGCCAAGAGAAGAACCGAAAAAGCAACTTTTTTTTTCAGTTTGGTTTTTCCTAAAGAAAATAGGAAGAAGGAGCAGACAAAAAAAAAGTGCATGGTGATATTAATAGAAAACAATAAAGTGGTAGACTTAAATCCAATCATATCAACAATAATATGAATCGTAAATGGACTGAACATCCCAAAAGAAGGACAAAGACTGTCGAACTAGATTTTAAAAAGTAGGACCCGACAATATAATGTCTGCAAAACTGCACTTTATTACAAAGACACTATAAGAATGAAAGAAAAAGGGTAGTAAAAGAGATATATAAAAACTAATCATAAAAAAGCCATAATGGCTACATTAATATTGGACAAAATAGACTTCAAGACAAGAAGGATTACCAAAAATAAAAAGATTTTTCATCATGATGAAAGGGTCAATACATAATGAACACATAACACTTTTTAATATGTATGCACCTAATGACAAAGCTTCAAAATACAGGAAGCAAAAGTTGACAAAACTGAAGGACAAAATAGAAAATCCACTACCATAGCTGCAGATTTTAGACTCTTGCTCTGTAATTGATAGAGCTACTAGACGATCACCTGCCTTGAGCTAACTGACATTTATAGACTCTATATCCATAAACCATACAAGATATTGATCTCCAAGGGCACATTATCATTCATCTAAATCGATACTATGCTGGGTCATAAAACAATGCCTATCGTAATCCAACATGTAATTTTTATAGGAATTGATAAGTATTTCTAAAATTTATATGGAAATACAAAGGATCTAGAATAACCAAAACAATATTGCAAAAAAAAAGCAAAGTAGAAGACATACACCATCTTTTTTTCATTACGCCTTGTCCAGAAGCTCCTGCCAAAAAGGATGAAGGTGAGAAATTTAAAACGGCATGAGGAGAAAAGAAACCCAATCCTGCTCTATAGAAAATAAGGAGGGAAAGGCATGTGGGCTTCAAACTCCAAATTGTTATTCCTTTTTGTCCCACATGTAACTTAAAAGTTCCCAGAGCATGGGAAGAAGAAAGTTGGGTGAAAACAGTATTCAGAGATGGTGGAAACAAGAGTGTGTCTTGGGGAGAATTCCGAGCCGCAGAAAATACACAAAAAGATGGCCGAAAGCTAGCCACCGCCTTGACATACGCGAGCATTGTGTGTGTTGCGCCAAATACGTGTGGAATTCAGGCCACAGCAGCCCTTGCACGTTTGCCTCTGACAGTTGCTGGTGCCCAGCTCTCGGTGACCCTGACCGTCCCCTTCTCTGCTCCTCCACTTCTCTGCTTCTGAATGCTGTTGCGTTGGAACTTAAGCTTGGAGCCGCTGCAGCCACCCAGGAAGACATCGCCAGCACGAGGCGGACATCACAGGAGGAGGACAGAAATAGCCCGGGCCCTTTGCCAAGGGCTGAGGCCAGTGGGCAGACTCTGGGCCGTCCACCTCTGGAGATCTGACTCTGTGAGGACTTCAGTCGGGCGTTCTCTTATTTGCAGCGTGAAGCACGTCCTCTGCACAGTGATTCTCAAAGTGTGGTCCCCAGGCCAGCGTCACCAGCCTTCCCTGGGAACTTCACAGATGTTCAAGCTGCAGCCCCACCCCAGACCCACTGAGCCAGAGCCACCGGGGGTGGGCCCCGGCCCCTGGTGGCACTAACGCAACTCCAATTTGAGAACCGCTGTGCTGTACTTCGTGAGCAGGTAAAGGTGGATGAGTAAATCGTCATCTGAGCCATCGTAACTCTGATTCTGAGAAGCAAACCCATCAGGGCAGGTCTGAGAATCTATTTCCATTTAGAAGATCTATGCTTACATCTGGGAAACATCAAACAGTAAATCTAGGGGCATAATCATGAAAAATTTGAAGCAAGTGTGGTCTTTGCCACAGCTTTACCCTCCTAAGAACAATTATTCATGAGAAATATTGAAACCTTGTCTATTGGGACTAGAGGAAGGTCCTGCTTTGGGCACAAGAACGGCCCTGCCCTCAGCACTCGGCATCACAGCCAAAACCAACTCACAGCCGTCCCTAATGCCCTCGCTGTAGTCACAGTTTAAGCACTTCACCCATAATCCCCAAGCTTGGTCCCCACTGCTAAATTTATCTATCAACCGCCAGCAGCAGCTGAGTATTTTAAGCCAATCAGAGTCCCTACATTCTGAATTTAAAACATTTGAAAACAGTTTAATGATGATGCCTAACATTAGATATTTTAAACGCAGCAGTAAACTCTCATTGCTTTCCTGACTGATGAAACATGTCATGCGATTGACACTGTGTACTTGGCCTGTCAAAGTGATTCATTATATCCCACATAAAACTTTAAAAAGAAAAAATAATTCAAATAATTTGAATAAAAATTTAAACCCAAGGTCATCAGAGTGCTTGCGACACCTTTGGAATCTATAACTCATTGAAATTCAGGACCATTCTCTGACATGATTTGAAGTCTCTCCCTAAATATCCAAGTTGTCTGAAAGCCACAGCTCTGCCACCACGCTACCCGAGCTGTTAAGCAATTATCAGTGCTGGCTCTAGCTCGGGGATAGGCCAACAAGGCCCGCACACAGCCAATTTTTAAGTTCAGCTGACAATTCCTGAATTAAAATTTGACGCAGTTCAAGCAGCTCTTCTTGCTTTGTGGTAAGGAGGCCCCAAGACTGCAAACCAGCACGGTAGTGTGCCAGCTCTGAGCAGCACATGTTCTGCCTGCGTGTGCTTTTCAGTGCGATTTAAGGAAGAGGAAACCGGAACTCAGAGAAGAGGCGGCATTTTCCCCCCAACACTGAACTGGTGATGTTGAATGCAGTGCTCCTTCCTGGCATAGCACTTTGGGGTTTGTAAGATAATAGTAACTAGTTCTTGAAACCACTGTGTGTCGTGAGGAGGCTGTGATCTGATGTAGAAGAAATCCAAGCATCTTCCATGTGCCACAGCACATTTTAAAAAGTGTTGTCCCATTGTGGGCCAGTCTTTACCTAAATCATAAGTGGTTCAGTTTATCTCCAGGACCCTCCCTCTTAGCTTTCTGGGGGAAACGAGGTAGAGCTAGCGGGGGGTTTGCAGGGAGCCGTTTCCCGTGTCCCTACCTCGCGCGAGACGTGGTGCAGACAACTTCACGCGTGCACTCACGGCGCAGTCTTCCTCCTGCCCCGCAGTCAAGCAGCGCTTGGTCCCAGGGGAGAGCCTGGGTCTGGGACTGGAGGTGCCTTGGCCACAGGTGGCCGAGCTGCGCAGAGGACCAAAGCAAATGCCGTTCCCAGCACACCTTCCACATCCATGCTCCCGGCTCCCCATTCCTGGAACAAAACTCTGATCACGTTCCCAGCACCAGGGTGAGCCCCATGGCCGCCCTGGCCTTGGTCCCAATTAATACTGCAAAATAAATGACCGCATCGTTCAAAGCCTTCATTTCTAGCCACAAACGTCAACTGCAGTTCTTTCTCTGTCTCTCTGCTGCTGGGCTCCGAAGCTGGGGTTCCCCACCTTTGATTTCCCCTGGGTGTCTTTCTGATGGATTTGCTATGAATTAACAGAGGGCTGAAGAGAGGAAAACATCCAGGTGAAGACAAATTTACAGTGCAGTGGTTTGAAAATGAAACACAGTCCCCTGACAACACAGGCATTTTATTTTAAAGTGCAAATGCGAATTACAAATGGAATTACTTTAAGTATTGCAAAAACTTAGTTTTCACTACCATACTGCTGGCTTGCAATCCATTGATTCACTTACCAAACAGGAACCTTTCAAAATCTAGGATGCATTAAAGGGAAAATTTTCATTGTAATATTTCTCATTTTAATGAGATGCTTAGTCGTTCTCAGTTCATTCTGCATTTATCAGTGCACATTTATCAAAATAAAAAAAGCTTAGGCCTCCACATACAGTTAATCTGCAATGATTGTCAAATGTATTATAATTGATTCAAGGTCCATTAACATTCTGTTTTGGAAAATAAAACAGCCAGACATATAATAAATAAATGATCAATCATCTAGTACAACCAGAAAAATCACATTGCTTATAAATTTTTCAGAGTAAATCATGTCTCAGCAAAATCTTTAGGCCATCACTATCTGAGAATTAGATAAATAAGAAAGAGGGAAAATCAAAATTTGAAATGGATTTCCATGGTCAAATTGGTACTAAGCTATTAATAGTTACTAGAAAATAATAGTAAAACAAGTATTACTATTACATTTGCAATATTCAGTTCATGGAGGTAGAATTCAGAATCGTCCACTAAAGTCAGGAAAAATGTTCATTCTGAGGTTGTATGTTAGACCAACTACTTTGCCAGGAATCTAAAATGCAATGAATGGAATCTTGAAAAGCCTGAAGATATTTTCAAAACAAACAACAAAATGAATTTAATGTTTATGAAAAAGAAAGGAAGCAAACACACAGAGCTCAACATATTTTAGGCAAGAACTCTTGGGCACATGGAGATAGAGATGGCAGAGGCAGGGAAAACACAAAAGCATAAAGTCTGGCACCTGGCAAAGCTTTGGCATAGCCGGCCATGACAAGGCGATTGCTCCTGACACTGGATCGGAGAATTCAGGGGCCAGGTGAAGTGGGCTGAGTGCTTGGCTGATCAGAAGTTCCTCTTCTCCTGGGTTATGCTAAACACATAGCTTACTCAGTGAAAATGAGGGGAAAGCCCATATCATCTGACACAACATGTCACATATTCCTGTACAGGGACTGATTTTTTTTTAAAGTTGCCTTATTGCATCTTGTTTTTTGCTATGTCACCCAGAATCTTGAGCATCCATTGCTATTCCTTGCAGCACACCCACCTCCTATATCCCACACGGCGGCTTAACCAGCCCTGGTTCAAGGCTCATAGGCTGAGGTCATTGGTTCAGAAATAGGTGAGTCATTGCCTCCTGTCAGTTAGATGCTGAAGAAGGTCACTGCAGCTTCTGAGAAAGACGTCTGCCCCCTCTTCGGAGCAAGCTTCTAGAGGGCTCGTCTCTCTTCCTGATGTTGACAAGCACGTAGCACTGGAGATGGCTTGCAGCACTATTACTTAAATAAAGTAAAATAAGGACAAAGCTGACACTTCAAAGGCCGTTTGGAGAGAGTTAAACGCAGCCCTTGATGAAGTCAAGGAGCCTCAATAGCAAGCAGCCTCAACGGTCCTTTCTCCTTCTGCCCTTTCAGATAGGTGAGCCAGGAAACTCACCTCATTGTTGGGGATAGTTCGAGGTGATTTTCTGTTACTCAGGACTAAACCCGTGCAAAATAATGTACTCACCTTACCAAGTGCCAATTCAATCACAAATATTTATTCACCTTCTACTTTTTAAAAGGAACTAAAATTTATGAAAACTTAAAATATAAATAGGTCATACTTCTAGACGACCTCTAAGCAGTAAAACAGAAGGAACCTTGTATCAGTCAGCTTTTATTTATTTATTTAATTATTTTTATTTTTATTTATTTTTTTGGGGGGGGTTCCAAGTCTGAGTTTATTAGGCAGGTTTCTCAGCTTTTATTAAGTTATGTAGCAGTAACGAACCACCCCAAACTCCAGGGCTTCCAACAACATAGGCTTATTTCTCACTCATGCTGTATGTCCATCATGGGTCAATTACAGCTTTACTACACGTTTTCTTCACTCTGAGCACATGTTGTGGCAGTGGTAAAAGAATCACACAACCGCTGTTACAGCTTGTGTGCAGAAGGGGCATGGGGAAATTCCACTGACATCTCACCTGCCAAAGTTAGTCATGTAGGCAAGCATGATGTCATGGGAATAACTGAGCACAGCATGTGACGAATTGAGAAGAATGATAGATTATACCATATGCCCTACCAAATTTTTTATTATTTTTAATTTGAAAATGCATCACATTTACAAAAGACATGTAACATTTACATACAGTATTAAAAAATTAAAATGATGAAAACCAGAGGGAAAAATAATGGCATATGTAAACTGCAAAAAGAAAACCAAACTAGAATTCTATCCCCAGTGATAATATACATCAAAAATGAGGGTGGGGCAGCTTCATTTCCAGAATGGTGGTGTAGCTCCTGTTTGGCCAACCCTTTGCACAGATAACAACCATCAGCTGGACAGAATATAAAAAAGCAACTTCCTGAAGTCAAGCTGAGATTTCAGATCTCAAGCCAACAAAAATAGCCAACTCTTATCTTGAATTTCCCAGTGGTGCCTCCCACACTTTATGTGATCCACGAGGTATTTAAGAGTTTCCCACTAAAAATCATATTCAAACAAGCCTGGGAAATGCTGGGATAAGCTAAGTTTCTTTACTACATACATTCTTCACTTCATACTTTTATTATGCTAATTATTTTGTGCATTTCTAAAAGACACTATTTACAGTTCATTTTCAAACTTGTTTGAACTCTTATCCCTTTCTTTCACTAAATGTTAGCATCTCAAAAGACAATTTACCATTCAAAAAAATTATTTCAAAATTTTACACCATTTTAAAATGTATTTGTAAATACAAATAAGTTAAAACATAGCTAAAATGATTCAAAAATATAAAACTGATTATGCTCTATTCAAATGATATATATGTGCAATCCTCTCCCTTCCTGGAAATTCAGCACCTCACACCTCCAACTGAGAGGCATAGTGATAAAGCCTAGATTAAACAGCAATACGATTTACCAATAATATGGCAAATAAATATATGTGGGACATAGAAAGCCCATAAAATCTACTTCAGTCTTTTTTCGTTTAATTGTTGCTCTATGTGCTATGTCCATGTTAATTATAGACTATCCAAGAGATGGAATTAATTTAAGAATAGGAATTTTTGAATAGAGAAAACCACAAATTCTTAATGATCAGTTTCTTCATCTACAAGTCAAATAATTTAACTTAAATCACCAATATTTTTTCCAACTTCTAATATCTTATGGTCCTATCATACATTGATAATAATTAATCTTTTCTCTTTACTAGAGAAGAGTATAAATTAGAGGTTAAAACGAACTTGGTTCTGGACCCTGGGCTCAAATCCTTACCCTTCCACCTACCATCTCAGGACCCTGGAAGTTATTGTACCTCTTTGCCTGTTTCCTCACTTGTAAACCAGGAATAATAAATGTATCTTTACCATAGGGAAGTGGGGAATGAAGGGCATCCACATACATGTAGATCCATACCTGGCAAACAGTGAGCACAAAGGAGGGTCAACTTTTATTAATGTGGCAGTATTGCATGAGGATGTATCTGGTACAACATCTCCTAATTTTGGGAGTAAGAAATTACATTACTTAATGCAGTGCAATTTTGTGAAAATTATCCAAATTACAGCCTCTATCTCCTGGGAGAGATCTGGGCTCTCTCCTTATTTTTCTTCAAACTAATAACTAATATGAGCTATCATTTTTGAGCATTTACTACATACCAGTTCTCTAATAGGCACTTCCCATTATTTTCCATTGAGGCTTTGTAAAATTCTTATAATTTTCCCCATTTTGAAGCTGATGAATTCAAGACTTAAAGACTTAAAATAGGCAAAGTCACAAAGCTAATAAGTGAAGTAGAGCCAGGCATCTCTTATCACATTGTGAAAGATTGTATTTTCCAAAAATGGCCACAATATCATCTCCACCTCATATGCTCTCCGGTGGCCCCCATCTCCACATGAATCTGCACTGGGCTTGCAGGTCTACTGCAACCAGTAGAATGTGGTGAGAGTGTTATGGTGACTTCCAAGACCAGGTCAGACAGAGCCAGCAGCTGCTGATTGGTTCTCATGGGATACTCACTAGGGAAGCCAAGCACCAGGTAAGAAGTTGCAACCACCTGTTATGAACTGAATTTTGTCCCCTGAAAAGATGTATTGAAGCCTTAATCCCCAGTACCTGTGAATGTGACCTCAGTTGGAAATAGGGTCCTTGCAGATGGACTTGGTTAAGTTAAAATGAAGACACTCCCCCAACCCCTCCGCAGTGTGTTTTGGAGCCAGTCTGCACTCCCATTCTGGGCCCAAGAACCTGTTCTGGAGGGAGCAGAGTAAGCCCTCTGTGCATACTGGAGCACCTGTATGCCAGTGCCTGTCTATTGTCGGGCAGCACAAAAGACTGAACCAGGAAAATGATCTCTGGCTCCCCCTCCCAGAATGCACCCTGCAGGAAGAAACAGCTTGCTGACAAGGAAGCTGTGTGAGAGATAAGTAAGGCAAAGAAGCCTGGGACAAAAGATTACCTGCTTTAAGTCCTACAATAGAGCACCTGTGAGGGGGAGGAAGTCTTTTTATAGGGAGTAAAGGGGGCATTTGAATTACTTAAAGTAGGGAAATTTCTAAGGTCATGAGCATAAACAAGCCCAGGTCAAGACTCAGAAAAGATGGAAAACACCCTGCACTTCACATTTGCCTCAAGCCAATCTTGTTGAAGGAGAGCACCAGCTAATGAAGAAACAATTTGTAAAAGCTATAAAGGTGTTTTGTGGTTTGTTTGGGGTTTTTTTGTTTGTTTGTTTTGTTTTTTTTGCATTGGATTGTTTGTTTTTGCTAGCTGAGGAAGTTCCTTACCAATAGACAATACAAGCAATGTTAAAGGGAGTTCTTCAGATAGAAAAGAAAGAACTTTACACAGCAGATCAAAGTGGCATAAAGAAGTCTTCCAATAAAAAGAACAGCAAAGTAAACCCAAAGTGAGAAGAAATAAAGAAATAACAAAGATTAGAGTGGAGATAAATGAAATAAAAAATTAAAACTAAAAGTTGGTTCTGTGAAAAGATCAATAAAATCAACAAACATTTAGCTAGACTGATGAAGGAAGAAAAAAAAAAAAAGAGAGGGCACCAGATAACTAAAATCCAAAATGAAAGGAGGAAATTTACTACCAACCCCACAGAAATACAAAGGACTGTAAGAGGATATTATAAACAACTATACTCCTCCAAATAAGATAACCTAGATGAAATGGACAAACTCTTAAAAAATTACAAACTACCTATAGTAACTCAAGAAGAAATACGAGGGGGCGGATATGGCTCAAGTGGTTGGGAGTCCATCTCCCACATGGAGAGACCTGGGTTCAATCCCCAGACCTCCCAGTAAAATAAAAGAAAAAAAACAGAAGGTGCGTGAGCCGCCAGGCCCTGTGAGCAGGCAAGCCCCCAGGGCCTATGCATGGGCGTGCCACCAGGCCCTGCACGCAGGTGTGCCAGGCCCAGCCAAGCCACACAGCAAGATGGTGACATAACAGGAGAGTGACACAAGGGATAGCCAAGATGAGACGTGCTGAAAAACCAGGAAATGAGGTGGCACAGGCTGCAGGATGCCTCTCTCCCACATTGGAGTTTCCCAGGACCGAATCCCGGTGAAGACAGGAGGAGAAGGATGAGAACAGAGGGCAGGAAACAGACACAGAGAACTGCCCAGCGAATGGACAAAAAAAAAAAAAAGCAAAAATGGGGGGGAGGGCGGTTAAAATGGATAAAAGTAAAATAAATAAATAATTTTTTTAAAAAAAAGAAGAAATACAAGGTCTCAACAGACCAATAACTAGTAAAGAGATTGAATCAGTTATCAAAAACCTCCCAAGAAAGAAAAAGCCAGGACCAGATGGCTTCACAGGTGAATTTTACCAAACATTACAAGATAAATTAACACCAACCTACTAACACTCTTCAAAAAAAAAAATGAGGATGCATTCCACAAGTCCAGCATCACTCTAATGCCAAAGCCAGATAAAAATATCACAAGAAAAGAAAATCACAGAGAAATATCCCTTATGAATATATGCAAAAATCCTGAACAAATACTAGCAAACTGAATCCAATAGCATATTAAAGAATTACATACAATGATAAAGTGAGATATTTCCCAGGAATGCAGGGTGGTTGAACATAAGAAATTCAATTAATTTCTTTCATTCATTAATAAGGCAAAAGAAAACAATACATGATCATCTCAATTGATGCAGAAAAGGCATTTGACAAAATCCAGCACCTCTTCTTGACTAAAAAAAAACTTAATAAAACAGGATGGAAGGAAACTTCTTCAACATGATAAAGGGAATATATGGAAACCTCACTGCTAACATCATACTCAAGGTGGAAAAACAAAGTTTTCCCTCTAAGATAAGCAAAAAGACAAGGCTCGTCACTGTCACCATGTCATTCAACATTTCACTGCAAGTTCTAGCCAGAGCAATTAGCCAAGGAAGTAAACAAAAGGCATCCAAATTGGAAAGGAACAGGTGAAACATCCCCTATTTGCAGATGACATGATCCTATATGTAGTAAAATCCTGAAAACTCCACAACAAAACTACGAGAACTAATAAACAAACTCATTAAAATGGAGGGTACAAAATCAACATGCAAAAATCAGTAGTGTTTCTATACATTAGTAATGAACAATGTGAAGAAGAAATTAAGGAAAAAATTCCATTTACGATATCCAAAAAAAGAATCAAATATCTAGGAATAAATCTAACAAAGAATGTAAAGGACTCGTACACAGAAAACTACAAAATATTGCTAAAAGAAATCAAAGAAGACTGAAATAAATGAACAGATAGCCTGACATTGTGGATTAGAAGACTAAATATTGTTAAGATGTATATTCTACCCAAAGTGATTTACAGATTCAAGGCAATTCCAATCAAAATTCCAATAGCCTTCTTTCCAGAAATGGAAAAGCCAATCATCAAATTTATTTGGAAAGATAAGGTACCCTGAATAGAGAAAAACATCTTGGAAAATGAAAACAAAGTTGGAGGATTCACATTTCCAGATCTTAAAAGTTCTACAAAACCTCAACAATCAAAAGAGCATGTACTGGTACAAAGATGGATGTATAGGCCTCTTGAATGGAATTGAGAGATCAGAACACAACCCTCACATTTACAGCCAAATGATTCTTGGCAAGGCTGCTAAGTCAACTCAATTGGTAAAGAATGGTCTCTTCAACAAATAGTGCTGAGAAAACTGGATGTCCATATGCAAAAGAATGAAGGTGGACCCCTACCTCACACCATACACAAAAATCAACTCAAAATGGATAAAATATCTAAATATAAGAACCAGAACTAGTAAGTTCCTAAATGAAAACAGGATGCATCACCAGTACCTTGTGTCAGATAATAGTTTCATAGACTTTACACCCAAAGCATGAGAAACAAAAGAAAAACAAGATAAATGGGTTTTCATCAAAATTTTTAAATTTGTGCATCAAAGGACTTCATCATAAAAGTGAAAAGACAACCTAAAGAATGGGAGAAAATATTTGGAAACTACATACCCAATAAGGGTTTAATATCCAGAATATATAAAGAAACCCTACAACTCAACAACGAAATGACAAAGAGCCCAATTAATAATAGACAAAATTTGCGTACATAGATTTCCAAAGAAAATACAGAAATGGTCAAAAAGGTCATAAAAATGTGCTCAAAATCATTAGTCATCAGGGAAATGCAAATCAAAGTCATAATGTGATACCATTTCACACCCACTAGAATGGCTACTATTAAAAAAAAAAACAGAAAATTGCAATTGTTGGAGAGGATGTGGAGAAATAGAAACCCTCATTCATTGTTGGTGGGAATGCAAAATAATGTAGACACCATGGAAAGCAGTTTGGCAAATCCTCAGAAAGTTAAGTATAGAATTACCATATGACCCTCTTTTAGTTTGCTAAGCTCCTGGAAACAGATACCATGAAATGGTTCACCTTAACAATGGGAATTTATTAGCTTACAAGCTTCCAGTTTTGAGGCTGAGAAAAATGACCTGATCGGGTCATGCTCTCTTCCCAAAGATTGGCTGCCAGCTATCCTGGACACCTCTGTCACATGGCAAGGCACATGGCAGCGTCTGCTGGTCTCCCCCTTCTCTTCTAGGTTTTGTTGCTTTCAGCTTCTTGCCTCCGTGGCTTTCTCTCTCTTTGTCTGAATTATATTCTCTTATAAAAGACTTCAGTAAGAGAATTAAGACCCACCCTGAGTCACGCCTTAACTGAAGTAGCCTCACCAAAGGCCCTACCTACAACAGGTCCACACCCACAGGAATGGATCAGCTGTAAGAACCATGTCTTTCTGGGGTACACACAACTTCAAGCCAACACAGACCCAGCAATCCCTCTCCTACATATATACCCAAAAGAATTGTAAGCAAGGACTGGAACTGGTATTTGCACACTGATCGTTCAAATTTTTTGGCATTCACAGATGTCAAAAGACAGAAGCAGCCCAGAAGAATGGATAAACAAAATGTGGTCTATATATGCAATGGAATGTTTTGCAGCTGTGAAAAGAAATGAAGTTCTGATGCATGCAAGCAAAAACTCCTCTACTGAACAAAAAAGCAAAGGAATGGTTAAGTTCAAAGAGCCTTTGAAATCAATTTAATTATCAATTGAAGGAGAAACAGTAAATTGCCAATTGAGAAACATTTAAATCAGATATAATCTCATCATAAATTAATTTTTAAATCCAGCTTCAATGTACCATCGTTTAGTGTGTAGTGTGTATACTTATAAAATTTTCAGTAGAAATACTTTATATATTTAAATAATAGCACAGAAAACATACTACACTCTTTATTTGGGACTTACATGTTTAAATCTACTGTACCTGCTGAATTCGCTTTTTGAGCTCTTTTCCAAGGTTCAGGTTAGAGTTAACAGGTAGCTTTCCAGACCCATCTTGGATTACAACTGGCGCAGTGCAGCTCAGGTACTTCTCCGCACGCAAGCCTTGAACACAGCATTTTCCTTAGAAACAGGTGGTGCCCAGTGAACGTCACGAACAAATGATCCTTTCAGAAGGCGCCTCCCCAGGACACCACATGGCTCCCATATCCTGAAATTGCCCGTATTCTCCATAAACTACTTTTAAGACTTTTTTCCCTTTTTCTGAATTTATAGAGTCATATTTTTTGAAGGGGAATTTCGTGCTAAAACTAATGATATATTACAAGAAGGCTCTGACTGCTTTATGAGAAAGTGAACTCCAAAATCCAGGAGGCACACTCTACTTTTTCACATTGAAGGTCACAATTACGAAATGCCTCCCAAAGGCGGCAGTCTGCTTGTGGACGTCATCGGATGAGGTCGCTATCGGGTCAATCGTTTTGACTGGCAGCCCGGCATTATAGGACATGCCTATGGCTACTACCAGGCCCTAGACTTGAAAAGGGCAGTGCCAACCGGCACAGCTGTGCCAGCTTTCCTGGCACAAGCTTCACTTTCTTGTGTAAAGCATCTTAGACACCCGAAGTAATCACAGCCGAAACTTCTTGCTGAGACAATTACAGCATTAGAAAGATGATCATGCGAATTTTGTCCATATATCTTAATGCTGAATCAATCAACCTATTTTAACCTATTTTACTCAAGAGAAGAGAATTTTAAAAACCATTGAAATGCAAATGCTATATATTTGTAGTCAAAATATTCTAAGAGAATATTCTAAGCATTTGTTTAAAATACTTATGCCACCGGAAACCCGGGAAGGCTGGCATTTGGCTTCCGACCCCCTCCTTGCATGTTCTGTGTTTGGATGGCCTCCACGGGGCGAAGGCTAAACTGTCCATGACGTTGGAAAGGATTCCCAGTCCATTCCTCCTTCAGGAAGAAAGCCTTGTCCGCTTGGCCCTGCATCCTGCTCAGCAAAGGGGCGTCGGGTGCACGAGTAGAGAAGCCTAAAGCAAACGGGCGTCTGAAATTCTTGCTTCTGCAGCTGCCAGTCCAGGGGGAGGCCTCGGCCGTCGGCGACCAGCAGCCCTGGTTCAGGACTCGCTTCCTCGCCGGTGCTGCCGGCCCTGAGCTGGCCTCGTGCTCAGGCGGCCTGGACCACGTGTGCCCGCGGCAGAGGGCCCACGGGGCGTGGGAGGACGGGCCTCCCTCTCCCAGCCGCCTTCTCCTCGCATCTGATGGGCTGAAACCCGTCGCTCTGGCAGTGATACGGGGCGCTCGGAGGCCCCAGTGCTGGATCTACCACCTCAGCACACAGGCTTGGGATGGGAGATAACTGGGTACTCTCCCCAGACAGAAGCAAATGGATACCGGGGGGCAAAAACGGAAGTCATCTTTTACAGCGCCTGTCTGCTCTTTCACTCGTTTCCTCCCTAAACCGTAAATTCCTATTTGCTCCCCATGATCAAGGAAAGATTCCAGGCAGAGTCGATCATCTCCTTGGTTCACAGCCTCATCTAAGACATAATTTCCATGCACCACGCCCTCAGACGATCCTAAGCCTAAAAGTCATGACTGAACGTCCTGGTTACGATCACAACATAGCAGTAATGTGGTCGGGCCTAGTGAGCTGAAATTCCTGAGACCAGCAGATGTGTTTTGGGACTCTAATTCTTAAAACCACCAACTTAAGGTTACATATCTCAGCTTTAAAGATAAAAAATTCACGTTTCCAATCAAATAGTACTGACATACTGGTTTAAGATCATAATTTCCATTTTTGAAAAATGTTCAGCAGTACTTTTCTTTTCTAGAACTTCAGAGCACTTTTGGCTCTATGCCTTTGTTCTTAGGTTATATTTGAAAGAGTGAGTGCAAATAATAACTCTAATTTTACAATGAGGCATAGCCAAATTGTTTATCGTGTGATATTATGCTGAAATTAAAACACAGGATCAATAGCTAGACAAAAAATTCCCAGCACCTCCACGCAGGCACTGATAACCCCGGGCAGGTGGCACCTCACAATGGTTGTCAGATCTCCAAGAAAGGCAGCCTGTTCCAAAGTCCCTTCCAATTTCATGAGGCTCCCACATTCGCTCCCTCCCACACGACTCCCGTGCATGCCTCTATTGCCCAAATGAGCCTTCTGGACCACCTCTCTCAAAATTACCTTGGAAGCAAAGAACTTGCCTACGGCATTGGCCTGGCACACACAGTCGTATTTTTCTAACCAATTCTAAGGGAATTTCATGGGACATGAGGCTCTGAAACAAAGCCTTACAATGTTAGGGACATGTCTCCCACACAGCCTCGGCTTGCTCTTGTAACATGTTCCCCAATTCCATCCGTGATGCCCACCCATGCAGCTCCCTCCTCTGTAAC
>JAKSZT010000049.1:2797942-2836280 GCA_026826555.1 Tolypeutes matacus | reverse complement strand
GCTCCCTCTTTGATCCACTCATGATGTCCATGTTGTGCTGTCCTCTCTATAGAAATTTTCATGCTATTTGTTCTGAAGTTATTTATCCCAAACTCCTAACTTAGTTATTCTCTGTACTATATTTTTAAGATTTGTACAAAGCATATTTCATTTTCCACTGTTTTATATCCCAATGACATTTTGGAGAAACCAGAGCAACATACATAATTATGTTTATTTATAAATATGGGACATGCTGTTCCTTTAGTTTTTAAGATGTCATCTGCTCTGTTCTGGATTTGTAGTTTGTTTCCAAACTGCAAATTGTACATTGATTACGTGAAAGTTTTAGGCTTCTCTAAAATATCAGCTTCCTGGGTCCTGAGACCAAAACACAATTTGCATCATCTTGTATGTAGAGCTCAGAAGTTAGGAAGTTGATCTGGAATTGAGAGTTGATTTCAAGATGCTTCTGCAGTTGTGCCTCTTTCTTCCAAATCTAGATTGAAGATGGAATCACTAGCCCTGAAGTTCAAAACAGGAACCCAATACCAGCATTGACGTGTTTCAATCCTTTCCCAGGTAAATAGAATATTTTTTTCTTAACTGTATATTTTGGGAGTAGAAAAAGCCATTGAATTATTGGAACATTTAAGTTGAGTCTCAACATCCATTTTAAAACCTGCTATATCTCTTTCCAACTTCCTGGGCTAATTAGGTATATAGAAAAAGAGGAAAATATTTAATATCTTAATTTTTCAGTAAAAAGTAACCTAGAATTTCAAGCATTCTACCTATCTACTTACCAAACTCTTTATATGTGAAGGATTTAAATAGTTACTGTGTTTATAGTGTAGATTATATCTTGAAATTTGGCATTAGGAGATAGAAGAAAGGACCCTTTGCCTGAAATGGAGTTAAGAGACTTTCTTGAATTTTCTTCACAGCTCCTGACTCTTTCTTAATAGCATTCTTCTATCCTTTTCTTTCCCCGATGCAAGTTTTTTTTTTTTTTTTTTCTTTGCCTGGTGTCATTTCACCAGCCACTTAGTGAAACTAAATTTCTCTCAAAGAGAAGCAGCCAGCAGCATATCAAAGTTCAAACTGATGGTGTTTTATCTGTGTTCCTTATGTCTGAACCTTGGCCTGATAATCCACAGCACCCACTATAAACACAGGAAAGAGCAAGAGGGAGGAAGGGGAGAATCAGGGTTATAAAAGATCAAAGAACCAAAGTAACACACATAGCAACTTTCGTTTTAAAATTATCAGTCTGTAAATGGTTCTTATCTAAGTTGCAGTTGACCAATTATTAAACTTTGAGTTTTTCTGTTTTCATATGGTTCACTATTTGGGAAAACTAACTGTTCTCTTTGTTGCTGAAAATTCAACCTTGGGAATTAATAGGGAAAATATTATTTTAGATTTCAGTAGTGTAGGTAGAGAAGTCAACTAAATTTCTGCTCTATTACCATCTCTACTTAAAGTATCCTAAAGCTGAGGATATCGTGATTAGTATATGAAATCTAAAGAGGTCATCTCCCTTGTCACTGGGCCCTTTTTCATATCTATCCTACCATCATTGGCAGATGCTAACCCAGGAGGGGGTCCTGAAGGCAGCTCCTACTGGTCCACCAGTGCCCAAAGTGGGCATCTCTTCCCAAACCCACTGTCAGTGACCGTACTATGGTAGCTTGAAACTGGCCATGGTCTGCAAATGCTACAAATCAGGGTGTTTTATTCTTGGGAATCCAGTTATGTTTCCAGCAAATCAATGATGTAACTTATTCTAGGCTTTGTAAAGGGAAGAAATATCCATCTCTCAGCATAGCTGGCTTCAGAGGAGACTAAAGTCCAGGCTCACCTGGCACATTTTTTATGTGTTAATCCCTGGGTTTTGCTCTTCTGCCTACGAAATGTGAAAATCACAAGTCACTCCATAAACTATTGAGTAATTACTGAATCATCTCTGATCGAAAATTACTAGACAGACACTGCTGCAGAGTAACTCTCCCAGGCTCCTTTATCTTGTTGACCATCATAAGCGGCCTCAATCTTGTGATCCAGGTTGGCAGCATCTAGGGTCCCAGCAGCAAGATTGAAGAGGGAACACAAAGGAGAAGGGTTGGCCCTTCTGTCCCCTGGAAAATATTCCCGTGGCTTATAACCTGTTAACCAGAACTTAAGTCATGTAGCCATAGCAAATTGCAGAGGAAGCTGAGAAATGTAACTTTCAATCTGGATGGGCATTTTCTGAGCCAAAATTTCTATGGTATGGATAAAGGAAAGAATGAGTATTGGGGACAATAGTCTGTCATAGTGTTATTCATAAAATAGATAATATGGTTGTGCATATTTTTTAAACTTTACATAAAATTATCTCAGGGTACATATTGTGTTTTTGAGATTTAGCATTGCTAATGCATGTACATCTGGTCAATTCATTTTAACTGCTCTATGTGTTTCTATTTTACAAATATTCCAAAATTTGTTAATTCAATCTCCTGCTTTACATATTTGGCTTGCTTTCAGTTTTTCACTATTGCAAAAATTGCTGCAATAAACATATTGATACATGACTCTTTGGGTACATATCTGACTCTCCCTAGGGTCTCTCCTTAGAAGTAGAACTGGTTAAAGTTTACATTTATAAGATATATATGCATTTTCTTTTTCTTTTAAAATTTATTTTCTGCCTTTTTTTTTTAAGTCCTCAACTGCAATGAATTGAAAGAAGTGTGCTACTCAGATTTTGGCACATTATCATCACAATTTATCCCCAAAGTCCAGTCCCTTTCTTGACACTGTAAGAAATTATTCTGTTGTTATTTTTTTAACAGCTTCATTGAGATGTACTTCACATGCTATGCAACTGGCCCTTTAAAAGTATACAGTTCAATGGTTTTTACCATACTCACAAAATTGTTCTACCATCACCACCATCAATTTTAAAATATCTTTGATCACTCCAAAAACAAAGCCTGTACCCATTAACAGATTCTCCCCATTTCCTCCCAACTCTCCCTCATCATAGACAGCCACTAATATACTTATCTTTATAGTTTTGTATATTCTGGATATTCCATATAAATGGAATCATATGATATGTGACTGTCCTGCTTTGTCTTTTGTGGATCCCAGAAAACTATGTTCTTAAGCTAACTCATTCAAGTACCTATAAATGCAGTGTAGATGGGGACTTCTGATTAGATTCAGTTAAGGGATCTTGATTAGATCACTTGATTAGATCCCTTTTGATTGAACTACATCAGTGAGGCATGACTCAGGTTGGGTCTCTGCCCTCTTTCAGGATCTTATATAAACATAGAACACACACAGAGAAAGGAAGCCACCATTTTGATTCTTCCAGGGAAGACAGAGATGGCAGAGAAGCCCTGATAGGCTAAGAGAGGTCCTAGAGTCTGGAATCAGCAGAGCACAGAGGCAAGGAAAGAGGCCCTAGAGGGTCTGGGCCCATGGAGCAGCTCAAGGCCAAGGAGACCAGCCCTGCCATATGCCTGACGGCCACAGCTGAAATGGGGAAGAAAGCAGAGCAGCCGAGGCTGAGAGAGGCGGCCCAGAAAGAGACAGGCCAGATGCCTGGCCGCCCACAGCAGAGCTCCAGGAGAAAGCAGACACCAGCAGACTTGCCATCTTGCTCACCATGTGGTAGGACTATAAGATCTGCCAACAGATGACCGTGGTGAGAAAGCATCTCTGATGGTGCCTTGATTTGGACATTTCACAGTCTCAGAACTACAAGCTTTTATCCCTAATAAATTTTCCATTGTAAAAGCCAACCCATTTCTGGTATTTTGCATCAGTGGCCTTTGACAAACTATTACAGTGGCCTTTTGTATCTGGCTTCTTTCACATAGTATAATGTTTTCAAGACTCACCCATGTTATAGCATGGATCAAGACTTCTTTCCTTTTTATGGCTAAGTAATATTCCATTGCATGATATAGCACATATTGTTTATTCATTCCTCAAATGAATGAATGTTTGTGATGTTCCCCCCCCCCCTTTTTTTTTTTTGGCTACTATGAATAAATGCTGCTATAAACATTCATGTACAAGTTCTCATGTCGCCATAAATTTTCATTTCTCTTGCATATATATCTAAGAATGGAATTTGGGGAGCCATATGGTCACTATGTTTAATCTTTTTTTTATTAGAGAAGTTATAGGTTTACAGAAACCATACAGAAAACACAGAGTTCCCATATAATCCGCCCCCCATTATTAATATGTGGCATTATTGTGGCAAGATTGTTGCAATTGATGGAAGAATATTATTTTATTTTACACGTAACTACAGTCCATAGTTTATATTAGGGTTCTGTGATGGTTAGGTTAATGTGTCAACTTGGCCAGGTAATTGTGCCCAGGTGTTTGGTCTGGCAAGCACTGGGCTAATTGAAATACAAGAACATTTATGGACTTTGGTCACCAGTGAGTTTACTGCATGGATGGCTGATTACATCTGCATCAATCAGGGAGATTACCATCAACAATGAGTGACACTTTAACCAATCAGTTGAATACTTTATAAGGGGAAGTGATTTCAACATTCAGAGAGAATTGCCCAGCTTGTCTTTGGGCAGCCAAGGTCTCCCAGAAACTCATCAAGGACCTTCATTGGAATCTCATCAGAGCCCCTGGTTTGCAGCCTGCCTGCGGATCCTGGGTTGTGCACCCCCATGGTCACATGAGACACTCGTAGAAAATCTCATACTGTATACAGTATCTCCTGTTGATCCTGTTTCTCTAGAGAACCCTGAGTAATAGCTTGGTACCGGGAGTGGTTCTTGAAGAACAGAGTCTTAAACATGGGATGTCTGAGGTGGTTCTGGGAGTTTTGCAATTGGCTCTCTACTCTAATTGGACTCAAGGGTACTAATGACTCCCTTTCCAATAATGAAGAGGTCATCAACAGTCCACGGTGTGAGCTGGCACTAGAGATATGTAAAATATCATCAGTGGATTCCCCTACTTCCATACTTATAAGAAGCAAGGATCTGGGTGAGAGTGTTTTCAACACCTTAACAGAGTTTTGTGGAGTCAAAAGGTATAATTGGCTGGCTCCTCCTAGATACTCCTAGATTCTAGATACCTCCTGTTGATTCTGTTTCCCTAGAGAACCCTGACTAATACAGGTTCCCTGTTTGTTTTGTAGAGTACTATGTTGCTGTTGTTTTAATTTTTTACTCTGGTAACATATATAGAACCTAAAATTTCCCCGTTTAACCACATTCAAATGTGTTATTCAGTGTTAATAATTACATTCGCAATGTGGTGCTAGCATCACCACCAGCCATTACTAAACTTTTCCATCATCCCCAATAGATTCTCTGTACAATTTAAGCATTAACTCCCAATTCCCTGGCTATTTCACTCAAAATTATGTATTTGAGGTTCATCAATGTTATCACATATATCAGAACTTTATTCCTTTTCTTGGCTGAATAATAGTCCATTATATGTATATGCCACATTGTGTTAATCCATTCATTAGTTGATGGACACCTAGGTTGTTTCCATCTTTTGTCAGTTGTGAATAATCTCACCATGACCATCAATGTACAAATATCTGTTCAAGTCCCTGCTTCAATTCTTCTGGGTAGTGGGATTGACAGATTATATGGTAGTTATTTTCTTAGATTTCTGAGGAATTGCCAAACTGTCTTCCACAGTGGCCACACTATTTGACATTCCCACCAACAATGAACTAGTGTTTTTATTTCTCCACATCCTCTCCAACATTTGAAAATCTCCATTTTTTAAATAATAGCCACTTTTGGTGTGAAATGGTGTCTCAGTTTGGTATATGTTTAACCTTTTGAGGAATTGCCAGACTTTTTTCAAAATGGCAGCACCCTTTCACATTCCCACCAGCAATGTCTGAAGGTTTCAATTTCTCGACATCTTCACTGTGTTAGTTTGCCACAGGACTGCCAATGCAAAGTACCAGAAATGGGTTGGTTTATATAATGGAAATTTTATTAGGGGAAAATCATACAGTTCTGAGACCATGAAATGTCCAAATCAAGGCACCATCAGAGATGCTTTCTCACCAAAGTCAGCTACTGGAGAGCCTGGAGTCCTGCCGCGTGGTGAGGCAAGATGGCAGCAGATCTTGCCTGAGGTCCCTGCCTTTCTCTCAAGACTCACCATCTCCCAGAGCTCAGCTGTGGGTGATCAGGCATAGGGTTTGACTCTTTCCGAGCTGCCTCTCCACCTAGGCTGCTCTGCTTTCTCCCAGGCCCAGCTGTGGCCTATCAGGCATGGCTCATCTCTTCAGTCTTGAGCTGCTCCGTGGGCCCAGCCTCTTGGGGGCTTCATGCCTCAGCTTTGGCCACTAGGGATCCTTGAGTCCTCTCTCTCAAATTGTGGAATCAAAATGGCAGAGCTCCCTTTTTCTGTGCCCCTCTGAGTGTTCTCAGTTTATATAAGAACCAGCAAGAGGTCAGAGACACAAGTTGAGTCATGCCTCACTGATGTATTCCAATCAAAAGTGATCTAATCAAGTGATCTAATCAAGATGCCTTAACTGAATCTAATCAAAGGGGCCTATCTACACTGCCTTTACAGGCACAGGAATGGATTAGCTTAATTTCTGGGGTCCATAAAAGACTCACCAACACTTATTTTCTGTTTTGTTTTTTTGTGTGTGTTTTTTTTTTTTTTATCTTTATTAAAAATAATTCTTATCCTAGTGTATATAAAGTGGTACCTTGTGGTTTTGATTTGCATTTTTCTAATAACTAATGATTTGGGGCATCTTTTCATGTGCTTATTGGCCATTGGTATATCTTTTGGGGGAGAAATGTCTATTCAGATACTTTCCCCTGTTTTTACTTAGATTATTTTTCCTTTTATTATTGAGTTATAAGAGCTTTTATATACTCTGGATGCAATGTGATTTCCAAATATTTTGTCCCATTCTGTAGGCTATCTTTTCACTTTCTTGATTTGAAGCACAAAGGTTTTAAATTTTTATGAAGTCAGGTTATCCACCTTTTTTTTTCTCTTGTGCTTTTGGTATCACATCTTAGAAGATTTATCCTAATCCAAGGTCATGAAGATTTGATCTTCTATATTCTCCTGGGAGGAAGGAATACAATTTTGTTCTTTTGAATGTGGATATCCAAAATAAACTGACCATAGATGTGAGAGTTTATTCATGTGCTCTCTTTCCTGTTCCATCTTGTTGGGCTAACACTTCTGCGGGTCGCTCCTGTAGTCTGCTTCACAGACTAGGACATCCTTTGAAGATGTCCGTTTTATGCAAAATATTCCCTGCACCTCCCCATTTCTGCAGGACCGAGGCCATACGCCTGTCCCCACATCCTGCTTAAGACCACACACAGCTCCTCCACGTCTGCCTCCTCACAGAGTGCTTGACACCAGCTCCAACTTACCACTCTCCTCTCCTTTTTTTCTCTCTCAAGTTTGGTAATAAAAATTGCTTTGTTTTACTTTATTTTATCCAGCATTTCTATGTATTTGTACAAGGGAAAGAGGTATGTATAATCTCCTTGTTTCTTTAACATGGAGTTCCTCTTTTATAAAAAAGTTCTAGCTTTCTCATTCCCTAAAATGCGTATACAAATCAGTGGAAAGAAATCTAGTTGACAGACACTGTGTAGAGTTTAGTATCCTCACCCCATGACAATCGTCTTGGGTCCATAACTGGGTCAAGCTTCTCAGCATGGCTCACTCTTCCTTCTAGAGAGTTCTCCAAGGAGTGTCTCAGTCCCTCCAGCAGGTAAGATTTTGACAGGCATGCCATGTCAATTCTTAGGCATGTCTCACTGTGGTTTGTAGACAAAACCTAGGCTCATTCAGGGAACCTTCATCTCACAAATAAAATATCCATGAACCAAGATGGTAATATGGTCCTGAATCAAACAGTGGATCCTACTTACAGAGGAAGAGATAAAATCATGTGGACCATAGAGGAACCAAAAGGAGAGGATGTCTGTTCACATCCTTCTCTTGGTCAACAATTTCCTCTGTGAGAAGGGACTGGACACATATTAAAATCCTGTATACATCCCCTAAAATCTAACCTGGTCTTCTTTCAGGTTTCCCTGATTTGGTGATTTGGTGAATGCCTTTATCATGCCTCCAGTTGTGCCACCAAAAATCCAAGAAGTCATCCCAAAACTCCTCCCAACTTAAGCCCCAAACTGGGCTGAATTAATCAATCCTTGGTCACTATGAATCTATGCATGGCCTTATTTTATTTAATCAATTAAAAATAATATCATTGTCAATTTTAATCCACTACTCTTCTGAAGAACTAGTAAGATATTTTACCCATGTTTACATTGTGTTGTTTGTGTTTTTCTTATTAATTTACACTAGTTATTTAAATAATCTGATTGCTAGTATTTTGTCAGCTATATGTGTTATAAATATATTTCCTAAGCTTTGGCTTCTCTTTTCAGATTCTCTAAGGTGTTTTGGTAAACAGAAGTTTTTAATTTTAGTGAAGCAAATGTACCCATACTTTCTTTCACAGTTGGCATTTTTTGTTGCTTGTTTAAAAAAATACTTTCCTAACCTAAAGCCATATTTTCATATTTTCTTCTAAAAGTCTTAAAACTTTGCTTTTGATCTTTAAGTCTTTAGTCCATTAGGAATAGTTTTCTAGTATGATATAAGGTAAGGATTCCATTGTATTTTGTGTTCTTATAAAGGTATTTGTCTTTTCCAGCTCCATTTGTGGAACACTATCTCCTTCACTATGGCTCTGCTTTGCCACCTCCATCAAATTTCAAGTTGCAACCAGACATGGTCTATTTCCAGCCTGTCAATCATCTCTCCTTGTCCATCCCTCCCTCTGTCCTACCACCACACTCTCTTGGCTACCACATGTGAAGCGTCCTCACGTGGGGCAAGGCAAGCCCCCTCCTGCCTCTTCCTGGGGTGGAAGAGGCTGACTATTGTTGATCCTTTTTTTCTCCCTTAAAAATATCAAAATCAGCTTGTCAAGTTCCAGGACTAACTCTGTCAGGATTTTTATTGCCCCTGCATGTCCTCTATAGACAAATTGGGAAAAATTAACTCCTTAAGGACTGACTTTTCATTCCTTAAGAGTGACTCAGTCTTCTTTGATGCCTTTTAATAAAGTTTTATAATTACACATCTTGCTCATCTTTTGTTAGATTTATTCACATTTACTTTGTAATTTTAGTTGCTGTTATAAATGCTACTTTAAAAGAAACTTGTTGCTGAAGAATGGAAATATAATTGACTTGTTTATATTGACCTTATATCTGCCAACTTTTATTTTAGATGTAATAGTTTGCAATAATTTGTCAGTAAATTCTTAAGGATTTTTCTAAGCAGACAATTATATCAAGTAAAACCAACAATAATCACATCCCCTCCTTTCTAATCCTTAAGCTTTTAATTTTCTTTTCTTGACTTACTGCATAGACAAAACTTCCAGTAAAGTGTTAGTTACAAATAATGACAGCAGGCATATTTGCCTTATTGCTTTTTTTTTTTTTTTTTTTAATGTTAATGCTAATGCTTCTCCATTTAGAAAGCTGTTTGTTGTGCTCATATTTATATGTATATATATATATGCTATATATATGTTAGCAACGTTTTTTGCTATTTTATTACCAGCTACTTTTACTGCTTTCACTTGCTTTTATAGGGTTGTATTCCATTCCTTCAAATTAATAAGCCCTATATTTCTTCACTAGTATTTACAGTGATCATTAATTCTGTTTGCCTGCCTAGCCTCCCTTTCTCCCTCTTCTGGAACATAGGCTCTCTTATTTTGGAGAATACACTTTAAGGGGCCGAAGCGGGGGATGAAATTTCACCCACTCCTTCCACAAACCTGGGTTCTCAATCCAGTTCTTCCAAACCCAGTGAAGGCCCATCCAACAAGGAGCAGCCTCAGCTGGAACACAGAGAAGGAGCCTCTAGCTCCCTCTGAGGTCGTAGGTGGTAAGGGCCAGGTAAACCTGGGGGAGCAAGGAGCTGTCTGGCTGTGCTGTGGAGAGGGCTTGTCTGGGAGCAGCAGCCAACAGAGAAATGGGCAGTCCAACCACACCTGAAAGACGGCCTTGGCTTCCCACTTACATGGGCCCAAGACCCCCTCCCCGGCTCCCCACCCGCCACCTGTGTTCCACCATATTGGCTTGGATGGCTTTTGCTGACAATCAAATAATCCCAAACATCACTCTATTGTTATTTAGTCTCTTGATGCCAGGGAAGCCCATAAATTCTATGAAACTGGAGCGTGTCTGTTCTGACTCACTTTCATGTCCTTGGCACCGTTACAATGGCTGGAATGTGGAAGACAATTTA
Organism: Tolypeutes matacus; assembly: GCA_026826555.1. NCBI lineage: Eukaryota > Metazoa > Chordata > Mammalia > Cingulata > Chlamyphoridae > Tolypeutes > Tolypeutes matacus. The sequence goes on along the minus strand of JAKSZT010000049.1, from coordinate 2,825,963 downwards.
ACATCTTTTAGTAAGTCAATGAATAAACTGTAAATAAGAATGTAACAAATTGTATTCATTTTTCTATATAGACTATAAACCAGTATATTTTGTCAAATCAGTCTTAGTTTTTTGACAAGTTAATCTTCCACTCACAGAACAATCATGATGGTGAATAGTGCTGCATGGCTCTGCTTCTTCGTTCTATGATTGTCATCTCCGCACTGTGTCCTCTTTTATTTGAAGGTGTAAACGTATCACTAGTCTTGTTCTTCTGTCCCCCAAACATCCAATCAACAAGCATTTACCATATGCCCATATGACACCATGCTAGATGCTCCGGGGAATCCAAAATTGAGTAAGGCATGCCTTTCTCCTACAGATCACCCACATTTGGCTGTAGCTGCCAGGAGACCCTGGAACACAATGCTCACACACAGCATTAAAGCATTGCTGCTGCTGCCATTCTGAGGCTAAATACAGGATACAGAATACTGGACCTAAATTTTCTCATCTGTAAATGAAGGATGCCACCTAATCCATGTGGCTGCTAGGGAACATAAATAAAATAGTACATGTGAAAGTCCAAATATACACAGTGGACTTGATGCGATTCAACAGTGAAAACTTATCCAGAGAAATGTTTTCCATTAAACCACAGAAGAGACTTTTTTAGGTCATCATCAAACCCAAATGCTTCTCTTTTCTTCCCCAAATCTTATAAACTCCTCCCACTGGCCTGCATATATCAGAGAGTTCCTGGAGCAGAGATTCGAACAAAAACCCTTGGTATTTGGAAAACCCATTCCAAGGAGAACAAGCTACAGGCACTTCTCTGGGATGTGAATGAAAGAGAGCAGATCTTCTCAAGACCCATCTCTGCTCAGCTCTTCAGTGCTAACCGGCCCAGGGCCATCCACAGAGCCCCTTGCTGCCCACACCAGCCCCTCGCCAGCATCAGACACTTTTCCCAAGTCCCCTGAGGTGTCTCAGGTACCCATAGACAAACCTTTTCTCCAGCCACGTGTCATTATCCATTGCCTTCCTGATGCTCACACCCAGCATTCCCAGGGAGTGTGGCCGGTGCCACCTCCTCCCCCGGCCGCCCCTCTCTGCTCCTTGCTTTCAGACTCCCATAGCCAGAGCCGAAGGTGGGCAACTGTTTCCAGACTCCTGCCATCTTCCCACTATAATCAGCTGCTGCCTTCGTAAAGTGGCCCAGAGAGGGGTTCAGCGTTGGCTTGGTGTGTGTTCCAACAGAAGGAGATCCTGAAGCCAGGAATCAAGGGCAAGCAGTCATTTGGAAGGGGCAGAAAATGCCTCTGGGAGCAGGGGCATGAGGCAGCAAAGGGGCAGCAGGCAATGAAGGCTGCGTCCTCAAGCCAGCTACCAGGGTGGGTCGTTAGAGGTTACTCAGCTGGAACGCAGCCTGACTTATCCTCCTGGGGCCTGAGGCTGAGCAGAGCTGAGAGGCGGCGCTGGTTCATTCCTTGGCGCTCCCCGGCCTGCAGCTGAGTGCCTTTGGAGGCTTGGAGGAGGCCCTCCACCACGAGGGGCAGGTGCTGGCAGCTGGAACCCAGCCGGCTGCCGAGTGGCGAGGGCCAGGACCACAGCGGACCACGCGGAAGCTCCACGGACCATCCCCGTCCCACCAAGACAAAGGCTTGCACCGAGGGCAGGTCTTGAAAATCCACCCCATGGAGACTAGCATCACCCAAACCTCAAGAATGTTTAACTTATCATCAGTCAGAAACCAGAAGACCTGAATTCAATGTCCCTGATTCCCCGTTCAAACATAAACATCACAAGAATTAAGCAGAATTTTTTAAAAATTTTAATTAAGGGACAACATTGGGTCTTATCCTAAAGTGTATCCCTTTTTATGACAAAACTAAACTAAAATATGAATGGATATGGAATAAATTGGAAAACCATTGACTGTGTAATAGAAGCACCAAATGGGTTTGTTCTGGAAACTAAATGAGCCGGAAATGAAGGAGTGATGCACAGGGACGCTCTTCCTCATGGAACGTGTCCCTTCTTTCTGATGGGGTCTGAACCGACCACCTCTCACACGTAGCGCGAGATGGAAATGCCAGCTCAGAGGGACAATGCCGAAACTCCACTTCTCATTGTGCCTGGTACTCATTTCACTCTTATCACATGAAACCTCAGAACATCGCTTATCTTCCGAGCATAAGGGCACTATCTCCCTGCACTCGAACTGAATTAAATTAAAAGCCCAGCTCCTTGAGGACCAGGGCCGTATCGCCACAACTCAGGCCTTTCGTTTTTAAATTGTCTCTTTCAATATTAAAGCTATTTTTAAAATGACCACTTTTTACAGTTTCTGTCCTCCTTTGCATATTCGCATCTCTACTCACAGTTTTACTGTGATCACCATAACACTGTATGTCGGCCAAGTTGCCACAGCGGCTTCCACTTTTCCATGAAGTCGATTTAACAATTTGCAGAACCATTTCCCTCTGTCGCTTATGTAGCCGTACAAAACTTTTATATTACAAATAATTCTGCAAAAAGCTACCTGTGAATGGGTTTTGTTTTAGAATTACATCCTTAGGCTAGACTTCCTGGAGTGGGATACACTTTCTATGTCCATTCCAGGGTCTGGAATTGCTCTGTGCCCAGCAGTACACAATAAATGTTTTCTGGTAGTAAGTAGTTAGACAATGCATTGTTGTGACAAATGCAAAGTAGGTCTAACTAATTTAGTGAGCAACTGAGCCTGTGTTTGCACAGGCAAATTGAATATAAAATGATGGAAGTTATTCATATAATTTGATAAAACAAAGCTATAAATGAATAAGGTGCAGTAGGGTTTGCCAAAATTATTCATTTGGGCATAGGAAATGATTCCACCTATTATTGCCTGAGCTTCTACTTCACTTTGACTGGAAGGAAATATGCAATTTCAAAATCAGATCCATTAAAAACTATTTTTGTTCAAAGTGAAAATACCATTTCAATGTTTACCACGTAATATTATTTAATTATGTGATTCTCACTCCAACAACAATACAGTTTTATTTAAACCTCACACATCATTTCATTCCTTAATATATTCATTTGAGCAAGTATTCGGGGCCCCCATGCATAAGGTACTCTACTAGTCTTGGGGGATAAAAAGATGGGTGTGACATAGGGTCTCTGCCCTAAGACCTGCTTCACATTGTGTTGGGGAAACAGGCAGGTGCATGCAAGTGTGTATGTTGACATTCCTGAAAACTGTGTGTTTAATTGCAGTGTTATTTTACTCCAAAGTGTGAGGCCGTTCATGGACATTGATTCTGAGTTTGGTCCCCTAGACATATTTAATCTGTTTTCTGTAATCTGTCTTTTACACCCTTACTTAGCTTATAAAAGGACACACACATCCCCCCAAACCACACCTGGACCCAAATTCTCCAAAGGTCTGCCACAATCTATAATATACCTGATTTTCTAGTTTCACCACCAACAGGAAAATGCAAATGATCATCCAAGAATTTAGACAACTGAAATGCCAGCATTGGCATCTACCCTGTCATCATTTGCTTCAAATTAGGATTAGGCCATACGAAATGAAAAATGAAGGTCTGTCTTGGCCAACAATGACTAGACAAACTGAAAACTGCATAAAAATTGGGAGAAAAGGAAAAAGAAAAAGCTTATGAGATGGCAGATTCCCAATTGGAATCAGAGCTTGGTTTGATCATACCAGAAACATCCATGAGTGAAGCCATGTTCTTTCCCAGCAACACAAGCTAAGGTAGCAGGCGATAATTCTTCACTGGGCTCTAATTCTCATGATGTACAGCTGTGCTCTCTGGATCTATTTACCCTGGAAAATAATATAATTCCACCAAACACATTTTTGCTAAGAACAACATGGGGAAATATTAAAAATGTAGTTTTAACTATGCATTTTGTATACACACAATCCTAATGTCCCCAAGTCCTCCTTTCATTCAAGGTCAGCTGTGTGTGTGCCTAAATACGATGGCTCAATTCCCACCCTAAATACATAGGGAATCCAGAGCCATCCCAAATGTCCAAGGCTTCCCACACTGACGTGTTCTCCTATTGACTTTTCCCCTCTTCAAGCATTGTCTTCGTTCAGCATGTCTTCATCCCAGGGATGGACACACTCTCCCACCTGTGTTCCCCAAATCAGCACAAAGCAAACCTCCCTGTTTGTTTCAGCCCAAGAGTTTTTACTGAGTTCCTAAGGACAACCACACAGCACCAACAGGAAACAACTGAAACAAAGTCTTCAACTATCCTGTGTGGTGTTTTGGAACTATATGCACCCCAGAAAAGCATGTTCTTAGAGTTAATTCATTCCTGTTGGTGTGATCCCATTGTCTGCAGGACTTCTGATGGGGTGACTTCAGTAAAGTGTGGCCCACCTCGTTCAGGGTGGGTCTTAATCTGATTGCTGGAGTCCTTTATAAGTGGAATGAAATTCAGATGACAGAAAGAAAGACAGCGGCTGAACGTCGATGGAACCCAGAAGAGAAGGGAGAGGCCAGGAGAGGCCACCATGTGCCTTGCCATGTGATAAACTGAGGACAGGGGCTGGCCGGCTGCCAGCCTCAGAACGCCACAGTCTTCAAGGAGAAAGAATCTTCCTGATAGCGCCTTTAGCAAAATCTAAACACCGTAAGCAAATACGTTCCCACTGTTGAATACATTTCATGGTATTTGCTTGAGTGGCCTGGGAAACTAAAGCACCCTGTGGATTTGTGCAAGCCTACGGATTGGCAAAATGCCAGATTTGAAGTGACACTCTCGAATCCATTCGTGGAAATTAGATGAGGGTTTTTGTAGAGTTATACATTTTGAAGCCAACTGCAGATGCCCTTGTGAAAACTGGCCGGCCTGAATCTTCTCTCCTCTCAGCGCATGCTATTTTCAGCTATGTCACATTCCTGCAAAACACAAACTTGGAAATACTCAAGAAAGAACGACGAGAGTAATTAAGGCTCTGAAAGGATGTGCTTAGCAGCAAAGGTGAACACTAAAAGACCAGGATAGAGCCAAAAGGGTCTCCTGCAAATCCTGATATGGAACCCACTGCATGAAAGTAAGTATTTTGCATCACCAGGAGAAGAATTTGGGATAACTGAATAAAGTGAGGAAAATTAAATTTGGTTTGAAAAGCAGCAGAGATCAAATCCTTCAGCCGGGTGACGCTGCCTGGGCCTAGGGCAGTTGCTCGGCAGGCCTGCCCTGAGCCACCCCTGCCCTGCACCAGCGCCCTTCAGCCCAGCACCCTGGGGCTCCACCTCCTCGCTGCACTCCCCAGAGCCTCCCTCGGCTTCAGGGATGAGAGGCCGAGCTGCTGCTTTCCGGTGCAATTCAGGCTCACCCCTTCAGGACACATTCTCTCCATCCTGCACCCCACCTCCCTCTTCAAGAAGAATTGGCTAAGAAGGAATACTAATTTGAGAGCCTTTTACTCGTGGCTGCTCTCCTCTGCTATGTTAGAAAGCAGTACCACTTCCACAGGTGAGTAGGACAAATATCCTCTGATGGGAAAGTGGAACCTCGGGGACCCTGCCCAAATCCCACTTACAGGGGACTGCTTGGCCCACCTAATCTTGGCCGAGAGAAACTGGTTTTATTTAGGCTCTCCTTAGCAACCATAAACAAATCTAAGCCAAGAGCATAAAAGGAAAATAGAGGCCTCTTCCCCCTTTTCCATAGTCAATGGAATTACAGTCAGAATAAGGGAGCAGAATAAGAGGTCCCGAGTGGGGCAAGTGGTATAAATCCGCATCACCCTGTGAAAAGCAAGTTGACGCTCACTTTCTACAAACATAAAAAGAAGTGCTCGTATCCTTTGAGCCATGAAAAATCTCATACATTGAAAAGTTTTATGCTCAGAAACATCCTTCTGAAATCTCTATAGTGGGAAAGAAATGATAAAAAGTTAAATGTCCATGTATCAGGGGCTGGGGGTGAGTCTTGCTTCTGGCACTTTCTAACTGTGTGGCTGGGGGCAACTGACGTAACTCCTCTGAGTCTCCACGTCCTTGTCTGTAAATGCAGATAATCATATTACCTACCTCAAAGGACTGTTGTGAGAATTATTTGAGTAAAAATAAATGTAAACTATGAAGAGGATAGAGAGATGGCAAATAAGCACATAAAATCGTGTTCAACCTCATTAGTCATTAGGGAAATGCAAATTACAGTCATGGTGAGCTAATACACGGCATCTACTAGAATAGCTAAAAACGTGTGTGTTCCACTAAATGCTTCAGGAATGCAGAGCAGATGGGGCTCTGGCACGGTCAGCATACAAAATAGTACAACCACGGTGGAAAACAGTTGGCAGTTTCTTATCAATATAAATATTCACTTATCATATGACCCAGCAATCCCGCTTCTGGAGACATGAAAGCGTGTCACAAACACCTGTATGTGAATGTTTATGACATTTGTAGATATCATCCCCTCGAGATGGAAATACCCCAAATGTCCTTCGATGGGTGAATGAATTAAAAAAAAAAAAAACTGCGGTGCGGCCATACAAGGCAATGTCCATTCTAACAAATTTGTGACATTTCTTCTCGTGGTAACTTCAGGGAAGGACTGGTTGTGAGCATCTGTACCATTTTTCATTTCAGGAGAGGTATGAGCAGCTCACAGAAGAGTGCTTCTTCTATTTCGATTTCAGGTGTTTTCTCTTAATATTTGCCTCCACCCTGCCCCAACGGATATCTGGCTTAATGGTTTGGTTTTTGTTTTTTTTTTCCAAAAGGCAATAAACTCATGTACCCATGGGTCCTCAAAGAGTAATGTTTCTTTTTCCTATACTGGAAACTATTCTTCTTAAGCTTATATAGATGTGCTTATCGCATAGATTTATATATATTTTAACATTTTAATTGAGGAATTATTCTGGCAAAACTGTCTGATCCTGATTTTCCCTGCTTTCAACACTTCCCAAAAGCCCTTATATTCTCCTACCCCATTTTGGATGGGTCTCTCCAGAATTTTATTAACCAAAGACTCCTAATTTACTCAATTCTATTTATTAGGGTTTAGTGGGGGGAAAGCTTCAAGGTTCAGATAAGTTGAAGGACCTCCAAACCAATGAGATCCTGGCATTCCGAGTGGATTTCATTATTCTAGAGCAGGGGTCAGGAAACTATAAGTAAAGGACCAAATAGGAAGTATTTTAGGCTTGTGTAGACCCTGTGGTCTCTGTCCCACCTACTCAGCTCTGCCGCTGGAGTATGAAGGCAGCCACGGACCACATAGAAATGAAGGGCTATGGCTGGGTTCCGGTAAAATTTATTTACAAAAACAGATGTCAGGCTGGATTTGACCCTCAGGCCACAGTCTGCCAACCCCCACTCTGGAGCAACATTCAACAGACTAATTTATATTGGACCTTTAAAGTTCAAATGAATTGAACAGTATATTTCTACAAGAGGAACCAAAAGAACATGATACTCAATGATTTCACCTATTTTCTTCGAATAAACAGGAAATCTCCGTTCTACAGTTTAGGCTGGCTAGCTCCAAACGCTCTTTATAAAGACGTGTTCTTACTTCAGATGAACTAAGGAGATGTTTCTGGCCTTGAAATTAAGTCAACTGTCTCTTCACTGGTGCATGAGTCATTCTTTCCATCTAGGATTTTGAGCCTATAAAATGCAAAACCCCCTGGCAGCATTGCTCTCATCGCCACTTAGAGCGCTCTCTGCCACGTAAACGTGGCGTGCTCTGTCGTGGATCTGGCTCTGTGCTCAGCCCTGCAGTTGCAGTGATGACAGAAGGACAGAGCCCACACCCGCAGGAGAGCCCCAGCCTAGAGGTCCCGGGCTCTGCACGGAGTCAGACAGAGTAAAGGAACCTATAGGAAATGGGGGGAAACAGGCATTTACTGTTTAGGGGTAGGGAAAGTTAGGGCTGGGTTTCCCAGAGGTACTGAAGCATTCGTAAGAGTTCACCGGACAAGCGGCAGGAGCACCGTGTGCAAAGGCCCTGTGGGACACAGGCCGCGGGAGCAGATGAGCAGCTCCCCACGCGGCTGGAGAAGCAGGCAGGGGCCGGCCACACAGCATGGGTGCGACATTTTAAGGGTTCCACTCCATATCCTAAGCCCATGGGGGATCCCAGGACCCAGGCTCCTTTGTACAGGGTCCCTGTGATAGCCTCAAGGGTTAGCCTGGAGGAGACCTGCAGCTGATGTGCCAAGGCCCAGGGGGACAGCTTGCAGTTTCAGATGGGGTGGAAGTGCTGGCACGGAGAGCCAAGAAAGGCCGGGAAGCATTTAGCAGGAAACACAAGGTCGGGGAGAGCATTGGCGTGGGATTATGCAACAGGGAAATAAACGGGGCCTTCCCTGCAGGGTCTCCATTCCCACGCGGTCCAACTGCACAGCTGCTGAGGCCAGCTCCACTCTCCTTACTCCACGTCCTCCACCCCTTGCCCAGGAGAGAAGGGAGTGGGAACAGGCAGGGCTTCAGGCCACGTAAGTCGTGACCCCACAGGCCCCCGGGCAGGCGGTGCCTCCTGTGGATGTGCCTGCAGGTGCCCAGGTGGCTTCCACCTGCAGCGCCCTGGAAACTCACCTACAAAAGGCCTCTCCTGTGCCTCGGGCTCCCGGGCAGAGTCTTTCAGGACCACAGAGGGGCTTCCCAGAGGGCTTGGTTTCACATGCAGGTAAGGGATGGTCAGGTGACCCTCAGGCGTGAGGACTGTTGTCCTCTGAGGGTGTGAGCAGACGGGAGGGAGATGGGGGTGCAGGGAGCATAAAGAGGACACGTGCAGTGCTGCATCGACGCTGCGGAGTTTCCAGATGAGTCGCAAGGAGGCAGGGGCGTGTTGGTCTAGAACCCAGAGGACAGCTCAAGACAGGCAATAGGTTTGGAAATTTCTAAGGGGAAAAGAGAGGAGGATGTAGGGCAGAGCTCTAAAGAATTTCTCCAATTAAGGGTCAGCTAACAAAGAACTTGAACAAGGGGGGCTCGCAGAGCAAAGGGCAGCGTGGGCGCCCGGGGCCCACGAGCAAGGGCGGCCTCGACAGCAGCAACGGGCCCCCGCCTAAAACGCTGCTGGGCCGTCCAGGAAGTGCAGGCCTGAAAATCGCCTAGATATTTCTCCATAAAGTCATCTGTGATCTAAGACCGTTGGACTTTCTCCAGCGATCGCCAGCCTGGCAGGGTGGAGGCTGCTACCAGAAGCTGTTGCAAAGGCAGGAGGGAAGAGGGAATTTCACTTATTATTCAAGAATTTAATATTAGATATTGCTTTGTTTTGTTTTCTGTTAATAACTGAGAAGGAAGCTAGAGTACCGGTCTCTGGATATTCTGGTGTAATAGGGAGGAAACGAGTAAAGAGGGGAAGCTGGAAGAATTGGTTGAAAATGCCCCCTTTCCGATGCGCCTAGAAAGGGCTCTCGGCAACGGCCGAGATGGGCCGCCTCTGACCACTGACCCCGCTGCAGTGGGAGCTCCCGGAGGGCAGGCAGCACGCGTGGCTCAGGCCTGCATTCAGCGTCTCGAGTGGGAAGCAGAGATTCACGACGTGCTCGTGGCATGAGCGGTTAGAGGCCGAGTAAATGTCCTAGCAACACGCCTGAACATCAGGGGTCTATGCTCAGCCTTCAGACATTCAAGGAACTACTTAAGAGGGTGCACTTTAAAAACTTTTCTGAATATGTCAACTGAACAGTTCATGCAACTTGCACGTGAGCTATCGCTAGCATTCGGCAACAGCGTGCCACGTCGTCGTCACACTCTCATTCTTGCCATTTTCCTCAATTTCTTGAAAATATGAAGCTATTTGATTACTCAAAAAACAATTCTAGGGCATCACTGCTAGATGCTAATGCAAGATAATATTTTATGAATAGTTGTGTGTTTAATTAAACTTTAAGTATAGGATTTCAAATCAGATTCTTGTCATCAATACTGCATAAAGAAATAAATGAGACCAGGAGCAATTGACAAATAAAGATCATCTGAACAGTCAAGAGCACTGAACTACAAAGTGTGCATCTGTTCCATTCAGAAAGCTGTCCCAAGCCACTCCTTGAACATTCCGGTCACATTTTTAATTCAACAGCTCCAATTATAACAATCACCAGAATAAAGTTTGCAAAATGATCTCTGTTAAAAATGTCCTCTCTTCAGCAGCATGTAGCTTCTTTGACGTCTCTGACGGCTCTAAACTTTGCCTGTCCTGGTCATAGCTAAATGATAAATTTGAGAGATGTGGTGAAAATCCTTTCAGCTATAATTAGTTTTACTTATTAAATCTACTATCAAATTAACAGACTTAAAATGGGGTCTTTTTTCTCACCCTGTTTTTCTCAAGTTTCTTGGCATCAGTAACTTACCGATGCAAGGATAGTTTAAGGAAGAAAATGAATTGAAGAGGGAAGGTTTTGAAAATCTGCCCGGTGTGAACCTGGCTAACAAGAAGCCTACACACGCCCTCGGGGTGCAGCCCATGAAGAGCCGGCGGCAGCCTGTCACCAGAGCATCCCGTCCTGCCGCTCCTTAGGCCACGAGCGCTGCGCCAGGGCTTGGCTGCTACGTGCGGGCTGAGTGAAACCCAGCGCAGCCTTTAAGTGGGACTCACTACGTCCCGACAGAATGGCTGAAATTCAAGGTAACCTTAAAAGGCATCTTGTCTTGAAAAAAAACAGTGCTGTTATGGATTGACTTCTGTCCCCCAACAAAGATTTCTTTTTGTCCCCAGCAACCTTATTCGGAAGTAGGGTCATTACAGATGGAATTAAGCAAAGTAGCAAGAGGCCCCAGTAGAGAAGGGTGGGCCTTCAATGCAAGGTGGCTGGGACCCTTACAGGAGGAGGACATGGACACAGACGGACAAGGGGGCACCGCGTGGGACGGCCGAGGCCAGAAGCCAGGGGAAGGGGCAGGGCCCCTGAAGCCTTTTGCCCACACCTGGGCGCCAGGGTCTGAGCCCAGGAGCTGCTTCGAGAGAGAGAGACATTCCCACCGCTCCGAGGCGCCCGTTCGGGGGTGCTTAGGCGCCGGCCCGCAGAGTCCGGGGGCGTGCCCAAGGCACAGGGCGCTGTGTGGCAGATGCCAGCACCCACGGGCTGCCTGGAGAGCGAGAGCGCCCCTGCGGGCTTGGGCTCGTTTACCTTCACCCACTCGGTCCCCACCTCGAAGTCACTGGGTTTTAGCCTTTTATTATTATTATTTTTTGCATCAGGCATGGTTAAAATGAAGTAAAATGCCTAATTGGGTCTTCAGGAAAAAAAGATCAATAAATCCACAAACAAGACAGAGAGAGAACAAAGTCCATCACACGGCATCACCTTAAAGAGCACCAGACATCCAGAGCCTGGGTTCTGCTCTTACATAAAGAGGGGTGGGCTCAAGGCAGACGCCAGAGGGGGAACCAGGGGAGACGTCGCCACACGGCAAGAAAGCAGACCTCAAGCCTGCCAGCTGCCTGGGGAGGTGAAAGCCGTGGGTTTTCCCCACACCCAGGACCAAGGCGAGCAGGAAGTCTCTCTTGGTGAGCCTCCCACGATCACTGAGAGTTTGCTTCGGGGGTTACTACCTACAGAGATTGATCCGTCAGCAATAAAAGGGGTCCTCTAGATTCTTGCCTGTTCTCTCATTGCACAGCCGCGTCTGTCACCAGGGCGTGCACTTTCAGCATTCTGTCCTCACACAGTCTGTGCCAAGTTTCTAACTGCACAGTTTCCAGACAAGAGCCTGATTCTCTTCTCAGCAAAGCAAGCCCCACCCCATTATTCGACCTTTATCTCAGGCTGAACAGTTGAGGTAAATCAGGTCCAAAGCCAAGCCGCCCCCAGGCCCTGCCCACCCAGCCAGCACCCTTCCCACTCCCCACTGCCCCCCCCCAGCTTGCCTCTTCTAGAACAGCCTCCATCACCTGTCCAGAGAGGGCTTTGCCTCCAGGGAGACCCTCCTCCCCAATGTCACACAGAACTGTGTCATTTACTATGACCATTTCACCTGCTTGTGCTCAGTTAAATGATTCACCTGCCATGTATTCCTGAGAGCCTGGTGTGGTCGATTCCATCTCATTGCAACCATTGGGTTTCTTACCTGCATTTCAGATAAACGGAAGCCTTATTTTATTATTTTAACATGAAGAATCAAATCATGTCCTTTTGTCTAATAAATATAAATTTTAAATACTTGTCCTAATCTGGTACTAAATGAAGAAGTCACCATTCTGATTCCACTTCTTTTCAGAATTATTTGAAACCCTCCTGCTATTTTCAGCCTCAGAAAGGGCAAATCTGATAAAACTATTCCTTTATATTGTCCCCTTCCTGTCACCACTATTGCTATTCTATATCCCCTGGAAGCTAGCAGGCAAGATTGAGCAAGGGAGCTTTGTGTGTGTGCTGTTTGGGGAGGGGTAAGTAAAATATAATGTTATATTACCTTAAATAATCTTCTTTACTTGAGTGTATTCCACATAGATGCAGAATAACTTAAAGAAACATTATAGAAACCAAATGATTAACTTTGAACAGATTTTATTGGAGGGGAAGGCTTTCAGAGGCCAAGACCTAGATATGTATTTCATTATACTATTTATTGATTGGCTATGAATAAAGAATTTGTAAATTCATTAGAAATATTTCATGGGAGTGTCTGGGTGCTACCTCTAATTATTTCAATGACTGAGAAAATTTTTTAAAAGTGTACAAAAATAGTAGAAAATTGCAACTCTTGAGTTTATAATAAACTAAAGTTATTTCAATTAATATTGTTTCAGGCAGGCGAGCAGAGCAAGAGCAGAAGCTTCACAATTCCCTTACCCACATCTGACAAACAAAAAAATAAGACAGTGTTACTTAGGAGGACACTGAAGCTTGAAGCAAATGTATTAAATTTGGGCAGTCTTGGTGAAAATGAGAACTGGTTTTCTCATTATACAATCTGATGTCCTTCATCTAAAACCAAATGAGATAATAAAGTAAGAGAAATGAGATATATTTTCTGCATACAGAACCATATAATCCTTTACCTCATTTAAATAATAGATTCATAATTTTATTCCAACTAAACTATTCTGTGAGACATTAACATGCTTGAAAATGCCACATGCTTGAAAAGATACTTGATATTTCTGTATGAATTTTATGTGCACAACTATTCACTTGTTTTGATTTTTGTCGAGTCATTTTTGTGGAGATTTCCGTGTGCCATTTACTATAAACCGTAAGAGTATAAGGAGATAATTTTACAAAAATAGGATGACAAACTACTTTTCATATAAAACTGACAGTCAGTGTGACTGAACTGACAATATTTAATGCACCTATGAAAATGTTAAAATTACTAAAGTGCACCATACTTAGAATACCCCATTTTGAAATAGGACTTTTACTTTTTAGGGTTCACTTTAAAGAATCAGCCCAAATTTTGCAAAGATTTTATAAATATATGTAATGTAATTGTATACTATCAAGGATTAGCTATTTTGCTTTATTCTTGTGTTTAAAATCTCCCCCAAATTCTAAAACAAGTTGGGTGGTGGGTACATGGACATTGATTATATTATTCCCTAAACTTTTCTGTATGTTTAAAATCTTTCAATATATACTAATAATTTTTAATGTTTGTATTTTCATCCCGGAAGTACCAACGAAGTATCTGAAACTTAGAATTTTAGAAGTGATTATACTCTCACGTTCAAATATTTAATACAAAAGGAAAATATTCACTACAAAAGAATATAAATAAATTGCACCTAACAGAAGACATTATGCCTAAAGCAATATTGTAATGTGAAGCGTGAGCCAGTAGACCTCCCAACCCCCAACCTGCCCATTCCTCCCTAAAAACTCTCACAAGCAGATAAGAACCACAGAAACTCATCAGCTTAGAAGATTAGTGAGTGAAAGGCTCTTATAATTGCAGCCACCTAGTGTTTCCTTCCTTTACAAACCCTTCCTGAAGTCACAAACGTACATTCCATAATTCTGTTCCACAAACTCATTGAACAAAGACAAGGACTTCTCTAGGAAGTCAAAATCTGGGCCATGACAATATTAAACCAGCAGATCCTGGTGGAATTGTCTTATTAGCTGAATTTTCTACGCCATAATTCATATTAAATAGAGTCCGCTTCTATTGACCTACCTACTTTAGTAGAATTTAAATACATATATACATTTTTTCCCCCAAATCCATGATAAGGAGGAAGGTGGCACACAGCAGCTCGACATTCCCAGTGTTCTGTTCCAAGCCTGGGAATCTCGGGCCACAGAGAGGGACAGTGAGAGTTACTGAGCCCTTTCCTCCCGCTGCATCCTTGCCAATGTAACCATCTCCACATCAAATCCCTCTACTCAATGGTTTTCCTTTTCCTGACTGGCTGCTACTGACTGATAATCCCGTGTGAAATAGATCCACCTATTTTATTTTCAATTTACCTGGCTAACTGGTGTATGTGAAAGAACAGAGAAAATACCAACTGCATTACAATCATAGCTTATTATTATCATCATTATTTTATGGAAGCTGCATGAATATTCATGGAAGAATGCAAGGTCAAAAAAAGAAAGTCTGGAATAAAAGGTAATTGCACAAAATGCTGTATTCCAAACCATTTATCTTCATATTCAAAACCAACAGTCCCAGCAGCTCTTGGTGAAGGAAGACAATAGGCTTTGAGGAGCTCCTTTTTCTAGAATGAGTCTACTACGGGGGTGGGATGGGGATGGGGTTTCCTTCGAAGAAAATCCTCACCAATCAGAGTAATTGCAAAGGCTCAGCTCAACAGGCTGCTAAATGACTGCCAGGAACAGCAAAGGAAAAGAGAAAATCTAAGCATGTGAACATATCGCAATAGTGTAAAGGAATTACGTCTGGTGCCTCCCATCCTGCCCCATCTAATCACAAGTTCCGTTCTAAGCAGCCACCCAGTTAGCCCTGCCCTGGGCACGGCCGGCACCTCTGTGTCCTCTGGGGTGATAAAGGCCCCGCTCCTGCCCTCGGCCGCGGAATCCGCTGGCAGGGCAGGTGCTCCCAGATGGCTTGCATGATAAGGAGCTGCCCTCAGCTTCTCCAAAGAGCCCTGGCCACTTCTGCTTTAAACCCCCAATCCCCATATCCATGGGAAAATCCTACCCTTCCCCTCTGGGTTGTGATAAAGGCAGGAGCCCGGGACCCCCATGTGCTCTCCCCACCCTCCAGGACCCTGATGGGAGCCCAGGACCCCCATGTGCTCTGGATCCTCACGGGAGCCCGGGACCCCCCGCATGCTCTCTCCCCCTCCAGGACCCCTGCGGGAGCCCAGGTGAAATGAGGCAGGACCCCTGCGCGCCCTCACTCTCCCTTCTCATCTAACAAAGCTGCCCTTTCATGTATTCGCCATCTGCTGTCTGTGTTTGCATCTCATCACTCAAAGTACCTTCAGGTAATATCCAAAACACATGTGTGCAATAAAATCCCAGGATGAAAGGAGTAAAAAAATTATGCCAATATATTTAGGTAGATCATCAAGAGATAAAGCTCCTTTTGCAAATGCTGATGGAGGAAACACAAAGGAGTGCTGTTGTGCAGATATGTCTGATTGACAGTTTATTAGCTAAGAAATGTTAGAATCACATTTACTATTCTAATAATATGTCTTAATAACCGTGGCATTCACTCTAAGTTGACTTAATATTTATTGATTTCCTACTTGTGCGAAGAATTCCAGATATAAAAACAATCAAAAGTGTACACCCATCAATCTCAGAGTCTAATCACTTCCCCCTTAAGAAATGGTATCCCTAGCTATGTTTGAATTTAAAATTATGAAGATACAACACTAATTTATGAGGCAGGAGAATTAGTATGTTTTACAAAATTCATACGAAGAATAGTTATACTTATCCCAAAAATATTTTACTTTAAAATAGAGAGGAAATTTATCTAGCATTGAAATGTCCATAACAAAACAATATACCATTAAAATAATGTGGAAAGAGATTAATAATGAAAATTTAAACATCTAAATAATTTTCTATTGCTTAAGAAGGGTAATTGAAGGGAAAAAAAAAAAAAAAAACCTACTCCTACTCAGAAAACAAATACTTCTTGTCCTCCTGTATGTGCCAAGCCCCATGCTGGACACTGGAATACAAAGGATGACGAAGATGCAGCTCTATCCCCAACTCAGTCTAATCCAATCTATTTTTAGACTTCACGACACCTCAGGAAGAAGAATGCAACATTTTTATTAAAAATTATAATCCTTGACTGTTATCATCTCCCACAACAAATCCACAGAGATGCCTAAGTCACAGGCATTTGCGGCTCTCTCTTCCTTTCCTACAGAAGTATATTTTCAATTTAAGGGGAAAAATATATAATGACACTCTACTCTGCTTCAGCCTATTTTTAAAACACAAATGTAGATTATAAAACTCATTCCATAAAAATTACAGCCTTTTGGCCAAACAGGCAAAGAAGAAGAAAATGTGATTTAGAGTAGAACAAAATTAGCTCCAATGACATTAGACGGACAGCACCAGGTCATTTTAACCAGAGTTTTGAATAATCCTACCCATGCTCGCTGTCCATAGAAGTAAACGGTTTCAACAAAACAAAGCAAAACTCTGACCCACACACACCTAATCCTGGGTCCCCAGCCAGGTTGCTCTTGGCACTTCTTTTGTACGTGTTTTTATTGATCGATGAACTTTAAGGTTTACATATAAATCTAGCCATTGAGAAACTGAATAAGGGTCAGCTTTACTGGAAATGGTTTCTCAGCCTTTGCTGAGCAACCGCTGTGTGCTCAGAAGAAACGGCATTCGGCAACAGGCTGGGATATCTGTAACTGACTTGCTGCACGGTGTGAGCTGGATGGGTTACAAACAGAAAAAGAAAACATTTTTTGTTCATTTTTTAAAAGATCCCTGCCTTTGGCTTTCACTTCCCAGGATACCTTAAAGACATCTTGGGGAGATTCCATAAGTTTATGGTTAGTTTAGCTTATTAGAAGTCCATGGAGATTCCTGTTCCAGTAATGACCGAGCTGCTGACCCTGCCATGGAAAACAATTATAGACACTAGACAAAATAGGAATAGAAGCAACTATTCTAAGGCACCAGACACTGAGCAAAGCAGATAGAATGTAAGGGGGGAAACAGCCTTGAAAGAGGGGAACTGCACTGGGTAAGATTTGTCTCGATGCAGGTTTTGTATGAGGGACCCAGCCTGAGCAACTGAGGACACGAACTCAGAAGGCAGAGTCTGCGTCTGCCAGAGAGGGCTCAGAACAAGAGGGAGAATCCCCAGTGAAGACAGCAGTAAGGAAGCGGCTTCAGTCTGTCTAGAAACACCATGCAAACCCTTGGCTAACCCCAGAACTAAAGCCTACAGGGAGAAGACGCCAGGGCACCAGGCGAAAATAGTTGGGTGCTCAAAGAACTGAGAGGAAAGTTTGGCTTCGGCTTACCAGAGCAGATACAGAGTAGAAGTTGGAATTCGGCTAGGACAAAAGTCAAAATTCTTCAGAGGAAGACAACAATTTCCAGAGCCCCGACAATATATCAACCACAATGCCCACTACACAACAGAAAATTATTTGACATCAAAAAAAAAAAAAAAAAAAAAAGGAAAATACAAAACAGAAACAGAAGAGGTCATCCCAGAATCAAGAGAAAAGCATCAGTGGAAATCAATCCAAAATAACCCAGATGTTGGAAATAGCACAGACTTCAGAACAGCTATAATAAATATGCTAAAAAATGTAAAGAAAAATATTGTCAAATTAATGAACGGATGGAAAATGTTAGCAGCAATGTGGAAAATATAATAGAGGACCAAATGGAAGTTAAGAACTGAAAATTACAATTTCTATAATTAAAATTTTGTTGGATGGGCTTAATAGCAGATTTGAGATTTAAAAGGACTCCCAGTGGGTCCCGTGTAATATTTTGGGTATCTAAGCACCTCTTAAAATATATTTATATATATACATAAATGACATTTTTGTAAGCAAATGCACATATATGCATATATATTTATATATCATTTTGCAAATGTTGGTATGTATTGTGAAAATTTTTATTTTTACCCACAATAAAAAAAAAAAAAAAAAAGAACTCAAAAACGTATATATAGAGAGAGATAATAGAAATTTTCTAATCTAAAGAAAAGAGATAAAAACAAAAACTGAAAAAAAAAATCATTGGGAATAAAATGAATATAACAGCCTTGATGCTCAATCTGTGGGACAATATTAAGCTAACATGGCTGAAAGTGGACCCCTAAAAGCAAGGGGGGGAGGGGCGGGAAGGAAAAAAAAAAGCAATTCAGCAAATGCCAAGCAGGATAAATGCAAAGAAAAAAAAACACCTAAGTACATAGTTAAAAAGCTAAAAATCAAGAGTAAAGAGAAAGCCTTGAAAGCAGCAGAGAAAAAGGACAGACTCTTCCCCTACAGGAGAGCCACAACACAAGAGGTGCCTCCTTCAAGTCCCGAGGAGCCGAGACAACAGAACAGCATCTCTAGAATGCTGGAAGAAAAACTGTCAGCCCAGAATTCCAAAGCCACCGAAAATATCCTTTTAAAAATGCCGGGAAAATAAAGATATTTTCCAATAAATGAAAATGGAGAGAATTTGTCAGCAGCAGACCTGTGCTACAAGAAATGCTGAAGAAAGCGCCTCAGAGTAAAGCAACAACAGATGAAAATTTGGATATATAGGAAAATATGATACCAGGCAATAACTCCAGTAAATAAGAGCTATGTAAGTGGAAATAAGCTGAGGCAAAACTGCTAGTTTTTACTGTAAATAAATCAGTATTAATTTGTAATAAATAAAAAATAAAATACACATTATTTTCAAGTGCACATGAACCACTCTGCAGGGTGCATCATATGCTAGGACACAATGCAAGTCTTGATAATTTGAAAAGTAGTTAAACAATACAAAGTATGTTCTATGACCACAATGGAATTAATTAGCAATCAACAGAAAGAAATATGAGTAACTCCCAAATATTTGGACATTAGAAGACAGACCTTTAAATAACACATGGATTGGAGAAATTCCAATGGAAATTAGAAAATATCATTAATTGAGTAAAAAAGTAACAGTAACACTTAGTTTACAGCTACAGAAGAATAGCCTGCACCTTGTTGCAGCACTCTGTAGGAATCAGAGCTCAGGGAATTTATGCCAAATAATTATGAAACTGCTGCAGCTATTCATGCTGTGAGTAAGAAACTGTCATTTGCCAGGAGTCTTGTATCTTCTTCCAGCAACTGTAAAACCGTAAAACAGTGACAATGAACTTGTCAGC
Source organism: Tolypeutes matacus (assembly GCA_026826555.1). Taxonomy (NCBI): domain Eukaryota; kingdom Metazoa; phylum Chordata; class Mammalia; order Cingulata; family Chlamyphoridae; genus Tolypeutes; species Tolypeutes matacus. Next base: position 2,806,692 of record JAKSZT010000049.1, on the reverse strand, counting down.
TTCAAAGGATGGTAAAATCTCAGACCCTACACATTTCTGGACAGAGATGTGTAAACATAACCCAGTAGTATATCTAGTATATTTGAGAAGCTAAATGTTTGATAATGGAGGAATTTCAATTCAATAGTAAATTATTACTTTTTTCATAAATGGTATTGGGACAACTGGCTTTTGATCTGCAAGGCAATTTCATATATTTTACCATATATATAAATAAATGTCAGCCTAAATTCTTAAATGTAAAACATACATCAAATTCCATTACAGTGTACAATCTGGAGAGACCTTCTTTACATGAATAGAAACCAAGTAACCACAAAAGAAAAGATAAACTTAGGTGAGCTATAAAAATTTAAAATTCTGTATGACGGATGACAGCATAACCTAAATAGAAAAACAAGATATTTGGAAAATATTGCAATGCAAAGAACCGAAGATTAAAATATCATATATACCATAATGTAATATAACATCATATAATATACCGCACCATAATACAAGGCAATAAAATGCAATACAATACGATACACATTCTTACAAATAGACAAGAAAGAAAGAAACTGCCCTGTAAGAAACTGCATATAAGAATATGGAAAGGCAATTTACAGAGGATTTCACGTAAATGGCAAAATATCTATTAGAAAAAGATGCCAAAATATAGTAGTAGTAAGGTAAATACAAATTAAAATTACACTGAAATAACGTCTTATTCATAGGATCATCAAAACTTAAAAGTAACTTTATAACCTCTTCCAGGTGGTATGTAAGGAAGAGGATACAGCTGATACACATTTTGTGGAAATGTGGCTTGTTACAACTTTTGTGCAAAGCAATCCATCAACAACTATTAAAATTGAGAGTTTTGTGCCCTTCAGCACAGCAGCCACACGTACGTAAGTAAAGACATACGTAGAAGAGTGTTGGCTGAAATACTACTTAGTAGCTAAGAAAAGTATACGTGATACAATAGAATGAATTAATGGAGTGTGTGCGTGTGTGTGTGTGTGTCTGTGTGTGTGAGAGAGAGAGAGAGAAATTTAACCATCACACAACAGAAGAATACTTGAATAAATTATCAGGAAATACTAGACTCTCTAAATTGTTGTGGTAAAAGGGAAATTGTGCTCATTTCAATTAAGTTACTTGGTTTCAAGTTGCGCCTTTGCCAGTCACTAGCTCTGCAACTTTGGGCAAGTTAAATCCCCTCCCACATCTCCGCGTCCTCGTTTTATAAATACCATCAGCTACTACCACAGGTATATTACAAGGGTTAAAATGTATAACGAACCTTGAGAAGTTAGTAATTTATAAAGTTTGCATAACTATTGTTATTATGATATACTTACAGATTATATAAATTAAGAATTTCATCCTGGCATTTCTCTAAGCCACTAAAGGTATCACCTGTAGCAATTTGGCATTATTTATGAATTCCAAAAATAGATACTGGATTATGTTTGTGAACTGGTCTGTTCCTCTGGGTGTATTAGGTTGTATTCGATTCGGAGGTTTCACTTTTACTTGATTAAATAATGATCAAGGCTTTGATTGGGCCACGTCGGTAGGACGTGGAGTCCCCACCCTTCGGTGGGGGGGGACTCACAGAGGCACCCCACGGCAGCGAAGGGAGGTTGGAGTGTTGCTGCTGGAGCCTGGGAAGTAAATACACAGGAGAAGAGCACAGGGGAATAGAGACGGCTAAGCAGACACGGCAGCGGCCCTGGGAAGAGAGAGCCTGACAGTCTGGAGCTGGCCTTGTGGGGAGAGCAGCTGAGCCCCGGGAGAGGAACGAGCCTGTCCCAGCCACAGCTGACACTGCAAGAAGCTGGGACCACGGAGCCCGAAGAGGCAGAGGAAGCCTGAGCCCTTGCCTCTCTCACCAAACAGAAATTATCCAGTCTTCCAAAGAATGGGAATGCTGGCACCAAAATGGAAAATAGTGATCATAGCCGTAACCCACAGCACGTAAGCCGAGAGTCGTTCACCGTTAACTTTCCCTGCAACCACTGCCACCCTCACCACCTGCCTTTCAAAGGTTCAGGTAAAACACGTGGCGGCCGGAATTTCTTTCCTACAGAAATAAATGTTGGTCACATGCAATTTGTACTTGACCTTGTTCGTAAAAAAATACATGCATCAGATAATATTTTCTGACTCTGTCAGTGCTTCTCCGCTCATTCGATAAACCACGAGAAATCAAGCGTGAGGAAGTCAGCTCCGGGTCACCCGTGGTAGGTGTCCTCCCCAGCTGGACCAATCCGTGGCACAGCAAAGCTCCCTGCGGCGTCAGCAGCCCCCGGGGCCTGGGGAGAGGCAGGTCCCAGCAGGCGTCTGTGTTTAACAGCCCAGGGGCTCGTGTGGGCCGCACAGGCCGTCCTGCGCCTGCCTGGGAGTCGCGGGTGCCTGGTGGCAGCTCCAGCCAGCAGTTTTCAGGAGACTGAGTGAGGCTCGTGGGTGGATGGAGTTGGAAAGAGTGTCTGTGTGTGCGTGTGTGTCCTGTGTGCATGTGTGAGTGGGTGTGTATGTGCTGAGTGTGTGAGTGCATATGTGAGAGTGTGTCTGTCATGCGTGTGTGTGGATGTGTTTGTGTGGATGTGAGTGTGTGTGCACATGCCTGTGGTATGTAAGTGTGTGAGTCGTGTGCACGGCAGGGGCCTGGCGGGTAAGACCAGGACAAGGCCAGCCGGGCCCGCCTCCCCCGTCACTGGCCACAGACCCACCTGAGCTCACGGGCCAGAGGGATGGTCCGTGGTCCGCGCCTCGAGGGCCCGGGAGACGCCGGCCACGTGGCCCAGAGGGGAGACCTGCGCCCCGGGCAGGCAGTGTGAGCATGGCCGGGAAGGCGGCCCCCTGGCGCCTCGGGAGCAAGCCCTGGGGACAGGCGCCCCGAGCAGGGGTGGGGTGGGGGAGAGCCAGTTCTGGGGGGCCTGCGGACATGTTCTAGAACAGGGGCGGTGGTGGGAGACTCAGCAGACAAGAGCTGCAGGCGAGTCACGTCCCCAGGGACAGCAGGTCCTGGCCCGTCCTGTGCAGGGAGCCCCTTGCCGGCAGCACCTGGGGGTGTCGAGGGAGGGTGAGGCCAGACTGAGCAGCCCGGGCCTGGCTGGACACGGCTGGAGGCCTCAGGGCGGAGGAGACGGGCACCGCGGGGACACAGGAGCGACGCCAGGGACGGAGGCAGGACTGAGCCACGGTCGCCGGCAGCCGCCCCAGACCCTGCGGGCTTCAGGGCAGGCTCGACCCTGCCGCCCCTCCACGCTGGACCCTGCCCAGAGCTGTGCGCCGAGCTGTCTTACTCCGCGGCTAAGCGGCCCAGCCCGTGGCGTTTGTCCCAGCAGCCCTGGTGGACCAAGGCACAAGGACGACTATTTTTGAAGTGATTCCATGTGTGCCCTCGTGCTGCTGGGACTTTGAGATATGCAGGCCACACTGTGAAACATTTCCATGCCATGGTTTTTGTCTTTTAAAACAGTCTATGAATGTGGTTAAGCCATCATTTCTCAAAAAGTTCTAAATTTCTGGGACAAAAGAATTCTATGTATTCAACATATTTGTCCACTTGGAAGCACCAATATAGTAGATTGATTAATACATTGCTAGTGGTAATAGTTATAGTTAATGAGAGAACCAGCTTTCATTTTTAAAACTTTTTTTCCATGATGGCAAAACGTTTGCTAATGTTATCTTGCCTTAGACAACATTTTTCCTTGTCAGTGACAATAAAGGTTTGCCATTTTTTGTATGGAGCAGGTTTAAAAGTACGTGTTCCTATTCTTAACTGGATTTGGTGATTAAATAATTATCTCTCCCTCAGGGAGGCCAGTGGCACTGATTTTTCTTCCCGCTCTCTGAACTAAGCTCCTTCAATCAAGCAGGGAGAAGGCAAGGACAGGAAGGTATATTCCTTTATAGGAAACGTACATTGAGCCTTGACTTATTAGGAAATGCAATCTGAGGATAGAAAAATTACGTTCTTCACTTACTGGCTCGGCATTTCTCATTTTTGCATAAGTCTGTTCCTCTTAAACTCCCAGCCTTTAGGTCTCCGCCACTCCTATTGCCTTCAGGAAAACCGTCTTCAGTTACATGACCACAAACAAAACCCTAACGAACCATCCTAGCGGCTTCTCTGCAGGCACCCACGGCCGGCTCCATCCAGCCCCGAGCACGGGCCCACCCATGTTGAAATCACAGCGAACCTGCATGGTGGAGGTAGTCTTCACGGCCCCAGTGGCTCCCATCGCCCTGAATTCGCACCTTTATTAGTACATCCCCACACCGTTTCTGTGCTTGGCCTCAGGTTGTGCTTTGCTAACCAGGATAGCGGCAAATTTGATGCAGAGGCCTGACAAAGCTCTTGTATGCTTCTGCATCAATTCTTGAGTCCCTGCCTCCGCCGTTATAACATGCCTGAGCTAGCCTGTCCTGTAGGTACGAGGGAACCATGCAGGAAAGCCAAGTTTTCCAGCAGAGGCCAGTGTAGACCCGCCATCTCCCACCCACCTGCTGGCCTAAATCAGCTTCCGTCAGAAGAACCAGCCAGCTGAACTGCAAGCTCATGAGAAATAACAGATAGCTGTTATTTTAGTCACTAAGTTTTGGTGCAGTTTGTTACACAGCATTATTGTGGCAATAGATAACTGAGACATACTAACATGTAACTATCTCAAAGATAAAACATTGAGTCATAAAATGATTGTAGAATGATTCCATTATATATATATATATATAAAGAGCCTGATTCATATATAGGGAGAAAGGTCTACTATAGAAGGATATACACCAATTCTTATACCAATATTTACCTCTGGGGAGAGGATAGATTGAATGTGGAGGAAAAGGAGAGTCTTGCTTTTCAAAAATTTTAAGAATTTTAAAAATTTTCTCAGTGAGCATATTTTCACATATTACATAATTTTAACAACATTTTAGAAATAAAACATAACCATAGGAAACTTCCACCACAAAATATATTTCGAAGGAGCCTCTTCAAGACAAACTTAAGATCAATAGCTGGGTAACAGTGGTAAGAGCCGATGCCTGGTTTCTGAGCCATCGATACTATTTCATGGTCTTTGATGGTAGTAAATGGGCCACAACAGAAAATCAACACTCAGAATCCTTCCTACCTAGAAGCTCAGCACTGACACTCCACTGGCTTTATGCACTACTCCCTTGAGGCCAGAATTGTCTCAGGTATGGGAGAAGCACCGTTTTAGTGCACCTCATTCTAAAACGTCTCTATTTAAGGTGGTTTCCATGAAGAAAGTGGGGCTTTCAGTTGGGGAATCCAGAATTCATGTTCCACTTCGCTCACTCTTTTCAATCTTTCTGAGCCTAAATTATCTTTGAAAAAAGGATGATTCTACCTTCACACAAGATACCTGTGAATATTAAACACCTTCCTTTACCATATAAATAAATAAGAAACATGTTAACTGAACACCTTTGGCATCCACCAATATGGCACACAGCAGACAATTTCTCACGGGTAAGATTTCAAGAAAACCAGAGATTATTTTCCTGTCCCTAAATATCATCCCTTCTTTATTCTGGACCATTGAAATTTTGCATTAGAGAATCATTTACTTGCTTTAAAGAATGTTCATTTCCAAAAATCTAAAACCCCAAAAGGGGGCTAAAAGCTTAATGTAAGAATAGCAGGTCCATCTTTACTATCTGTGCAGCCAAGACAACCACCGACTTGCCTGTTTGTGGAAATCAAGGGAGACGCTGAATCTGGTGAGCCCAGCACAAGCCTGGCTCGTAGGGAGAGAGCCGCGAACCTCCGCTTGGAGGCGCTGGCGAGTTCATATGCTAGAGGTTCCTAGAGCCGTCACGGTCACTCCAAAAGCAACAGTTCTCAAGAGTGTCTAAATGATTCCTACCAAGAGGGTCTGGTAGACAAGCTCCTGTTGAGGTCCAGCTGTCTGCCAGCTACTGTAAGTAGGCTCTATTGATCTAAAGTCAAACAAAAATAACTCTCTCCAAAATTTGCTATCTAGAGCAGAAAAAAAAAAAAAAAAAAAAGTTAAGGAAATAGGAAGTCATTACACAGTTAGTTATGCCCAGGATGCTAGGGAACTAGACAACACTGCAGCCACGTGCCACATGTCACGACCAAAGGACTGAATTTTTAATTTTATTTAATTTTAATTAATTTATAAATTTAAATAGCCACAGGCAGCTTGTGGCTACCATATTGAAGAACGCAAATTTAAACATTTCCCTCATTACAGAAATTCCTAATGGACAGTGCCGCTCCAGACCAGGGATGGGCAAACTTGTTCTGGAAAAGACCAAATCGTACATATTTTAGGCCTCCTGAGCTGCCGCAGCTACTCAGCTCGGCCACTGCAGGACAAAAGCAGCCAGAGCAAAGCAAACAAATGACATGGTGCTGTCCCAAGACAACTTTATGGACACTGTGTTAGTACACCAAAGGGCGTTGATGCAAAGTACCAGAAATCTGTTGGCTTTTATGAAGGGTATTTATTTTGGGTGGAAGCTTACAGTCACAAGACCATGAATTTAATGCAATCCAAGGGTATCACACCCAGAGGAATCAACTAGTTTACAAACATAACAGTTCTCTTTTTGGGATTCATAAGTAATCTCAAACTGCCACAGACTCTGAAATTTGATTTTCATATAATTTTCATGCTTCAGAATATTAATCTTTTGTTTTTTTCCAACCATTTGAAAAAGTAGAAATCATTCTTAGCTAGCAGGCCACACAAAAATCAGGCAGCGGGCCCGATGTGGCTCTCAGGCATCTGTTCCCTGCTGGAGATGTCAAGGAACAGGTCCCAAACGGTCCTCGTTTAGTTGCAACTTGAAGAGCTAGAGTTCCCCAGGCATAATGTTCTGGAGAAATGCAGAGAGGGGGCAGGAGGAGAAGAAAGAGACAGAGGAAAAGGAGGAGGAGAAACCCACAGAGACACAGGCAGACTTGAGGGAGGGTCACGTGTTCAGGGAACTACAAGCAACACTGAGTGAATAAGACCGGAGGTCGAGAGGGGCTGGAGGGATCAGGGGCCAGGAGCTGTGTGGCGTAGCAAATCCCCTGGGAACGTCAAGCCCTCAGGAGTCTAACCTGCGGCACCTGCACGAGATCTCCCTAGAGGGAGGTGAGCATGGCCAGTGCCGTCAGCAGGGTCCGGTCCTCTTTGCCCCTCCCCAGCTAACCACCCAAGTGCTGAGGGAAGACGTCCCGTGGCAGGCGTGGGAGCCACGCTGGCTCAGTGGCACCGTGACCCACCAGGAACCAGTACCTCCTGTCGCGGTTCTGCAGATGTAGCCTCCAGGCTCTGCAAGAGACGCGCCCAGCCTCAAGCTCCGCCCACGTGAGGAGCCTGAGCCACGGTTTCCGCCGGGATTCTGAGTCCAGGTGCAGCGGGCGCTTTGCCCAGTGTCACAGGTGGAAGCACCTCGCTCCAGGTCAGTGCCTCCTGGGGAAGGGAAAGAGTGTGTTAATGCTGAGGAGTTTGCTCTTCATCTTACCAAGCAACAGAAAACAATACTGTGAGACTCGCACTTGAGGAAAATCGCCCTGGAGAGGAAGGGGAGCCTGGGAATCTGAGACGCTCGTAAGGAAGTTGTCGCAATGGTCAGAAATGATAATGGCGTGGACTAATGGAGCAGAAATTGAAGGGATTTGGTGACTAATTCAATACGGGAGGTGAAAAGCAGACTTGTGTCAGAGGTTGGCCCCACATGTCTGGCTTAGTGGTGGAGAGTTTAGTGGCTTCAGTCACTGAAATAGAAATGGTGGAAAAAGGAACACTGCCCAAAGTTGTACTGACCTCACAAGAGAAAATAAATTGCAATTCAGGACCATTTACGAAAGGAAACCATGCAGCAGTCTTGGTGTTCTCCTGGCCCTGTAGGAAGCCATCTGATGAGGGGGGCAGTGCTACGTGCCAGTCCCACCTGGGCCAGGGCCTAAGGAGTCGCCCTGCCGTGCGTTCAGACCCCCAAACCCCAGTCCACGTGCTGTAGAAATGTTTAGGCCCTTCGTGAGCAAGATAAACCAGGATGGACCTAAGGCTGAAGGGAATATCATTTCAGGTGCTTATTTCCAGGGTTTTCCCTTTGCTCTGCCTTTCAAAGGGCCCTCGTGATAAGGGAGAGAGCCTGGCCATCCCTCAGGCCTTGGGAAGTGTCTCAGTCAGCCTGGGCCGCGTGACAAATACCATACACCAGCGGCTTCAACAACAGGAATTTAAGCGCAGAAACCCCGTGCAGAATCAAGGTGTCGGCAGGACCATGTTTCCTCTGGACTCTGCAGGGCTCTGGGGGTGTCAGTGGGGGGCCATCCGTCCCTCGGACCCTGCCTCCGACTCGGCGGGCTCCGTCTGCGTCTGTCTCCTGCTCACCGTGCTCACGTGCATCCAAATCCCCTCTGCCTGCGAGGCACGTGGAGCAGGCTCACCCGATTCAGTCTGGCCTCATCCAAAGAGGACCTTGCCGGGCTACTCACAGACGAGTCCAGGCCGGCGACTTCCAAGGTCCTGATGCAAACGGCCTCACGGCCACGGGCACGATTCGGTCCATAACAGAAGGCGAGACGGGGGAACGGCAGAACGTGGAAAGCAGGGCGCGCGCTCCTGCCTCCCGCCCATCGGGAATGCCTGGAGCACGGTCGTGCTTGCGCAGAGCGGGGCCCTGCCTCAGCGGCAGGGGCAATTCTCACCTCCTGCTCGCCTCCTGCTCGCCCGGCTGCAGGCAATTCTCACCTCCTGCTCGCC
>JAKSZT010000049.1:2688175-2797932 GCA_026826555.1 Tolypeutes matacus | reverse complement strand
GCTCCTCGCTGTCCCGCACCGTGAGGGCAGGCCAGGAGCGCGCTCCGAGGGGGAGACGCTGCCTGCTGGTGAGCCCCACGCTCCAGGATTCCGGGAGCGCGTGGAGAATGACTCCGCACTTGCGGCAGGCCAGCTCTCCTCGTCCACACGGAGTCTGCCCGCCGGGGAGCCCCCGGAGGGGCCGGCCCCTGTGAGCCCTTCACCCTGTCCCACCAGCCCCTCGCGGTCCAGGAAGGACCCCCGAGTCTCGGCCCCCCGAACGCCCTCGCTGCATCCTTAATTAGAATGGAAGGAGGCCACAGCCTTACTGGTGGCGAAAGCATTACAACGATGGAGTCTGAAGCCGTCGGTCACTGAGGCTCCCGCCACAGCGAAAGCTGCAGATCGCCCTGTTCAGCTCCACCTCGCTGCTGCTTAGAAATCCCACCGGCTTCGCTCTCCACAGTAACTTCCCAATAGTCTCTTCCCCCGCTCTCTGTTAAGAGCATGCTTCTTTGTCCTGCAAACCTTCCCTCCCTTAGCCTGTCTCCGCCAGACTTGCTCCTTTAATTTTCTTTTGCTTGTTTTCAAATCATAAAGAAGGCAGAGAACAAGAGAGATGGACGGGGAGGAAGAATGGAAGGATTCAACAAGAGAGATTAGTGTCAATATATAAAAATGTTAATCATTTCTTTAATCTGGGAAAGAGTGAGGCTCAGGACGCAAACCTACCTGGGGTTGCTGGTGTGTGTGACTCCTCGGGAGCTGCTGGCACGAGCTGGCACAAGCTCAGGCCCTCCCCTCACCCCTCGAGGTTTCGCGAGGCTTCACCCTCCTTCCCCTTGGGGTGTCCGTTTGCACCTTACGAAGGAGGTGTGTGCAGTGCCAGCTCTCACTGCTGCCTGGCAAACGGTCCTTGGATGTTCCTTTCTGCTGCCATTGACGCAAAGGGCTTCTTCACGGCGAGTGGGCGTCCAGTATGCACCAGGGAGTGGACGGACGCCGTAAGAGTGCTTCTGCCAAAAGCAAGCAAATTAGAGGGCTAAGGCTAAACAACCCCCCAGGAGCCCTTTCTCTAAGAGAAGCAGGTTCGGGAGGCCCGTAGCTCGCCTGAGAGCACCGAGGAGCACGGGATCGCAGGCTGCAGTCTAGGGCCGAGCAAAAGAATGCCCCGAAGTGGACGGCGTGAAACCACAGAACGTGGCACGGTCACCTCCGAAGGCCTGTAAGTGCGATTTCAAGGCGTCGGCGCGCCGTGAGCCTTCCTCGCCTCTTCCCATTTCCTGGTGGTCTGCCGGCCATCCCTGGGGCTCCTTGGCTTGCGGCTGTGTCACCCCAGCTGTGGTTGGCCTTCTCCCCAGTGTCCGTCTGTCCATCTCAGATTTCCTCATCTAATAAGGACACCAGCCATATGGGATGAAGATCCAGTCTGGCCTCATCTGAGCCAATGACATCCTCAAAGACCCTATTTCCAAAAAGGGTCTCACCATGGACCAAGCTCAGGGCGTGAGCTTGTCTTCTGGGGGTACAGCTGAACCCTCAGCAGAGGGGAAGGCTGCCACGCGCCCGCTGCCTCCACGGGGCTCCACGCTGCGATGCGCTGCCTCGCTCTTCAGCGAGTGGGCCAGGAGTCGTGCCGCCCAGGGTGGCTCCAGCTCGCCCCCATCACAGGTGAACAAGACCAGGCCCGGCCTCACGGTGGGAGACCCTGCAAGCAGGACCTAGGTGACGTTCCCGGCTCGGTGCTCGGCAAACGGTGGGTACTGGCAAGTGGTAAATGCTATTAATATCGCCAAGGTTATTTTTAAATTTTTGTCTAATGTCTCAGTTGCTGCTGAAATGGTAGTTAAGATCCAAGCAGTCCCCAAATGTCTGAATTATTACAAACAATAAAAAACAGATGATGCTTTCGTGGATGGAAAAAGAGGTTTGCCACGCCCTCACGTGCAGGACCTGGTTTGCTTTCGAGATCGCCCGCCAGCTTGGGTGTCGCTGCTGGCAGAGCCTGGAAATCTGTCGCTTGAAGGCACCCCAAATATAATCTTCTTTTTGTATTTCTAACACAATTCTAGAAGGGGATCAAGTAATGTCAGTTGTATATGATGAAAATCAGTTATAAAAACGAAAATTAGCAGAAAAAGAGATAAGGAACAAAAATAAATCAATGGTTTTGGTGTGGCAATATAGTGACTGCTTTTTCTCTGACAGCTTAATGTACATTTTTACCTTTTATTTAAAGACCATTGTAATCATTTGATATTGATTCCAACCCTGTTTCATACCTGATAATGCTAGTTAGTTTTACTTGTAGTTGAACACAATAGTTAAGCTCTTTTCTATTTCTATTTGGCTGTTCGGTCCTAAGACCCTCAGGGCCTACTGTCAAAATCCTGAGGAAGCTTACTGATCCCAAAACCACAGCACAGTCTTCGCATGGGGTCGGGTCACTACACATCTGCAAAGGGCCGACCATACGATAGCCACATTTAGATGCTGGGGACAGAGGGTGCTTAGGAGTGGCCTTGAGGAAATTTTACTAGCATCATGGAGTTAGAAAGAGAAGTAGAAGGTTCCAATGCAATGTATTAAAGTGCAATGAGAGAAGGCAAGGCAGGCTCCAGGGCTCAGAGCCTATATATTATGCTAGTGGCTCTGTAGATGGATTTGCTTTCCAGATTTTATCAGAAATATTTTCACATGATTTTGGCATTAAAAATCTGCCACCCCTGCCAATAACAAACTCAAAATCAAAATGTATAAACTACAATGTAAGGGTGTTTTAAAGAAAAAAATTCCAGGGAAAAACACAACATAATTCTTCTTTTATTATCATCCTCACAGCATCCTATTTCTAAACAATGTCCACAAATTGTGTTGAAAGACTGATATACTGAAACGAGGCAGAAGAAAAATCCTTGGATTGCCTTAATGAGATTTATTAGAGGCTCAATATTATAAGTAAAAAAAGGAATCATATATGGAAATCTCACTTTCTGTAATGCTAGACCAACTCTCCAGCATAGAAAATTAGAAGGCTCGACAAAGACTTCTCAAAGGTCTGTAATTGGCAACAAACAGCTAATGAGGCAATTCAAAACTGCATGGCCAAAACCTGGCTAAGAAAGAAACCCAGGGAAGAGCAAGTAATGTTTGGAGCTATTTTTCTCTGATGAGCAATTTCTAATTCCAGGAGAGGCAGCTAAAAGGCAGAGAAGCTGAGCAGAAATTTTCACAGACTATGAGACTGAGGGACCAAAAATTGGAGTTCAGACCAGCTGAGAAGGGCTTGTCAACCTGAGTGGCTTTCATGGCCCATCTTCTGCTTGGGCATCTCTCAAAATGGAAACTGAAATCCAAGGGGGAGCATCTCAAGGGTGAACATACCATGAGACCAGGTGGAAACCTGCTGTGACCTTGCCTTGGAAGTCAGGAAGCATTGTTTTTGCCATATTCTACTGGTCAGCATTGAGTCACAGGGCCAGCCCAGATTCAAGAGGAAGGGAATGCACAATGCACTAGACATGGGGGACAAGATTCATTGGGAGGGCCTGTTTGAAGACTACTTACCAACCAGGACCTTGGGTCATGGAAAAACACTCATGTTCACAGTCCCAGCTGAGCTCCCAAACATGGGCTGTCACAGAGGTACCAGACTACTTGAGGCTTCAGGAGCCACCGCATGATGACAGATGTATGAGAGAACCCAAGGACAGCTGCCCAGCTGAGCCCCATCCACCAGGAACCATGAGAGGTAGTAATTGCTGTTTTAGGTGTCACATTTGGCAGTGACTTGTTGTGCAAAAATGAATAGCAGAAACGCCTTGAATTGCCCAGCAATAATAATAAGATAGGGTGTATGTGGTAATCCCTAGGGTAACAACTAAAATGAAAGAGGAAATACTATACAGCTATAAAGCCAATGGGGGAGAGAATAGAAAAATAATCCATCCAGACCAACCTTAGTGTCTAGAAATGAGCTACTGTTTAGGTATGAGAACACAGCAGGCCATTGCTCCTACAGAAACAACCAGAAAAGAAGATAAATTGATTATTCAATTTATATTTTAATTTATATAAAGCCATGGAAGCAAAAAGATGTAAATTATTTTAAAGAAAGAAAAAATCTTTCTTCGGGGAGTAATAATACCCAGTTAATTTTTCTCCATGGAACATGAACTAATTTCAGATGTAGACTAAAGATCTGGTCTGTCCAAGGTTCATGCTTATCAAAACAGAGAGCCTCTGCTGGGGGAAAGATAAACCAGTAACGTTTTTTATAATCACAGAGGAAGTAGGGTAGCAAATTGAAAACTTAAGGGAACTGGAACAACAGCTGATATCGTCCCAAATCATCTGCTTCATTCTGATAGTTTATAGGGATAAGGGAGATAGGCCAAATGCTTCTAGGGGAAGACTGAAATTCTCTCAGCTTCTCAAAGTTTAAGAAACAAAGACTTGTCCCAGGCACACTATCAAGCTTCCCTTCAAAACACTTGTCAAATTGTGAAGATATGCAGGGTATGAGCCTGGAGATTCAATAGAACTAATGCAGGCTCTAAACAAGAAGCCTTGGAGAGCCACATTCTAGGAACAAAGATGAACCAGAGGAAGACTATGAATTCTGAAAATTCAAACTCAGTTTGATTTTGAATTGGATTGAAATGATAAGACTTTTGTCCTACCTGCTTCACAGAGGAAAGAGAGAATCCTCTCTGGTAGAAATTTATAACATCAAGAACTTCCATGTTATTTATTTATTTATTTTTTATGATCAATGGCATATCTCAGTTTATTGGCAGCAATGTTTTCTTACTCAGTGGTACATAAAAATAATGATGCATTACATTTACAATTCATGGTATCTTACATACAGTAAAACGGTATCACAAAGGCTTCTCTGATGTCTAACGCCTGCTTTCCTTGTCATTGCTATTAATAACTTTTTTTTTCCTTTTTTTTTTTTATTATGGGTAAAAATCAAAATTCTCATAATACATACAAACATTTGCAAAATGATATATAAATATATATGCATATATGTATATTTGCTTACAAAAATGTTATTTATATATATATATATACATATATTTTAAGAGGTGCTTAGATTACCTAAAATATTACACAGAACCCACTGGGATTCCCATGTTGCCCACCTCCCACACCTCCCACCACATCCAACACAAACATCTCCCACAGTGTGGCCCACCAACCTCAATGAACTTACACATCCTGGAGCCTTGCCACCAACCATAGACCACAGTTCACACTGTAGACCACACTCTCTCCCACTCAGTTCTGAGTGGTGTGTGCTGATTTAAAATGGCCTACATCCATTGCCACAACAGTACTCAGGACAACCTCCAACTCCCAAAGAAGCCCCTGTATTTCAACTGCTCATCCCCTCCCTACCCAAAAACTGTCAAGTGGCCACTGGCTCTACCTCATTGTTATAATTTCTTGCATTGCAAGAATCACCATATGTGAGCAAGAGAATACCATCAAGTCCACTCTAGTCCATAGTTCTTCCCCCAATCCAGAGGCGACTGGGATGGTGATGTCCACTCCAACTCCAAGTGAGAGAGGGCTTATATCCCATGGATAAGGTGGGTGGGATGATCCTGCCTGCAGATGCAGGCCCTCTCCATCCCCTGGGATGGCCATTTCCCATCGTTGTCTCCTCACCAGGTGACTTGGATGAGTCCATTGAGCTGTAGGGTAGGAGTTGCAGCTCCACCTAGATTTCATGCACACCTGGCACATAGGTAGGCAGGAGGCTCCAGTCTCTGGAAGTATACCTAAGAAACTCCAGCATCACATGTAGGTTTGAATAGAAGGGACTGGTGAACCATGTGCAGGTAGGACTTATTTGAGTCTAATTCTGTCACTCTCAGATGTGACAAAATGTGGCCTCTCTCTAAGCCAAACTCAGCATATGATTGCATTACCTTCCCCCCAACGTGGGACATGACTCCCGGGGATGAGCCTCCCTGGCAACGAGGGATTAATACCAAGTGCCAACTGGCAGCTTTGTGCAGTGGCAGTATCGTAGCCAATGAGGTTTATCCGAGGCACGATTATTGCTAATTGAAAACTTTTCCCAAGTGCCAACTGGCAATACAACTGGAAAAAGACCTTGAATAAAAGGGGGAAATGGTAAAGACAAATGAGTTCAAGTGGCTAAGAGACTTCAAAGAGAGTCGGGAGGTCATCCCAGAGGTAACTCTTACGCCCACCTCAGTAGGAGCTCATAGAACATCTAAGTGCCTATCACCCCACTCAGTGGGGTTCCTGAGAGCTCCGGAGACATCCTGGTCCTATATAAGGGGGGATAGCCCCAGAGACTGATGCCTTATCAGTGGGTTCTATTTTGGAATCTGTGCTTCCATGTTATTTATATGCCCATCATATGTAGATTTTCAACACATAATTAAAAGTTACCAGATTGAAAAAGAGGTAAGAAAACATTACAATTTTTTTAAAAAGGAAAATGATAGGCAATAGAAACAGACATACAGATAATCCAAATATAAAGTTAACAGACACAGACTTTAATACAGTCAAGAAAAAAATATATGGATCAAAGAGATAAAAGGATGGAAAAATTCTATGGAAAATTACAATCTCTAAAAAAAATAATTAAATGGACATTCTAGGACTGAAAATAGAGAAATAGACTATAGAAAGTAAATAAATCAATTGATGATTTAGTAACAGATTGGATATAGCAAAGCACAGGAGTAATAAATTGGAAAGCAAATCGATAAAAATAACCAAGAGATGCAAAGAAAGAGAAAATAATGAGGAAAAAAAAAACAGAACAAAATTTATAAGGCAAGTGAGAAATACTAAGAAAATCTAACACATGTATAATTAGCATACCAAAATAGAAATGGGAAGAAACCAATATTTGAAAAGATAATCATTGAGCTAATTCCAAAACTGTTGTAAGAGTTCAATACACAGATTCAAGAAGATCTATGAACCCCAAGCAGCATAAACCAAAGACAAAGAGCAAAGCAGAAAAGTAGAAAAGGGGAAAACATTTACCTTTGAAAGACCAATAATAAGAATTACAGCAGACTTCTCAAGGGGAATAATGAAAATAAGAAGGCAATGGAAATAACATGTATAACGAGCTAAAAGAAAATAACTGCCCACCTAGAATTCTATATCCAGTGAAAATAACTTTCAAAAATGAAATTTAACAAAAACAAATGTTGGGAAAGTGACTAAGCTGATTTATTGCCAGAGGGAATTTAAAAAACAAAACCTAATGAGGACTCTGCAGGCAGAGGAAAAATTATTCCAGATGAAAACATGGAAATATAGAAGGAAATTAAGATCATCAGTAAGAATGAATATAAATGAATACTGGGTAGATATGAATATATGTAAGTAAGTGTGAATAATATATCAATAATGAATATGGATAAGCATAACTGAATATTGACTCCAGAAAACAATAATTGAAATGTGCTGTGAAATATAATTATATGTAGAACAAAAATAATGCAAAAGGCAGGAAGTAGGTAAAGAGGTTTTAAGAATTCTAAGGTTCTATCAGTATTGGGGAAATGGCTAACTTAATACTTTGTATCAGACTGTAATAAGAAAATGAAGAATATTATATTTTCTCTGGTAATTAGTAAAATAATAGTAAAGGAATGTATAAAAATCATTAATAAAGGGAAATGTAATAAAAAATATTTGATTAATGCAACAGAAGGAAGAAAAATGAGCATAAGTGACAATATAATAGATCTATACCCAACTATATTGGTAATTGCATTAAATATGAATGGACTAAATAATCCAAAGAAGATACCATGGTTGTCAGACTGGATTTAAAACCAACAATAATAACAATTTTGTGCTGCTTAGAAGGAACACATTTTAAAAGTGATTCAGAAGTTGAAAAATAAAAAGAGGGAAAGAAGCATATCATGCCAACACTAACTAAAAGAAAGCTTACTTATTTTAAGAAACAGTAAACTTTAAGGCAAGAAGCATTACTAGAAATCGAGCTATTTCATAAAGATAAAGTACTCAACCCAAAAGGAAGATATCACAAACCCAAATCTGTATATATCTAATAAAATAACTTTAAAATATATTAATTAAAAAGGAGAGGTAGGCAAATTTGAACCACAGTGGAATATTTTAACATACATTTCTCAACAGCTAATAGAACAAGCAACAAAAACCCCAGCAAGAATATATAGAGATAATTTGAACTATATGATTAATAAATTGGATCATAATGATATATAGAGAACAGTGAACCAAACACTGCAGAAAACACATTTTTTTCAATACACATATTTTAGACCACAAGATGAATCTCAACAGATTTCAAACTATTGAAATCATATTGAGTATATTCTCTGGCCACAGTAGAATTAATGTAGAAATCAATAACAAAAGAGTGTTACTAGAAAGTGTGAAATTTAAGCAAAAAGTGTGAAAGTTAAGCAATACACTTCTAAAAAACCCATGAGTTAGAATACTTTCTAAATGGAATTTAGAAAATATTTTGATCTGAATAAAAAGAAAATATAAAATGCCAAATATTGCAGTGCTTTTAAAGCCTTGATTAGAAGAAATATAGAGACTTAAATTCATACTTTAAGAAAGAATAAAGTCTGAGAATAAATTAAATAACTATCTTTCTCACAAAGTTATAAAAATTAAAGCAAATTAAATCCAAGAAAGTAGAAGCTGTGAAAAATGAAAAAAAAACAAAACAAAAAACAAAAAAAAAAAAAACAGAAATTAATGAAATAGAAAACAAGCATATGATAAAGATCATCAACAAATCCCAAAATCAGTTTTATGAAAAGATAAATATCATTGACAGAAACTGGCAAGACTAACTGAGAAAAGGAGAAATTGGCTCAGATGAAATTTTGAAAATGGAGCCTTACTACAGTTCCAGCCAACATTTAAAGGATCATGAGACAATTGTATGAGTTAGGTTATACCAATAAATTTTAAAATGTAAATGAAGTGGATGAAATCCTTGACAAAATCAACCTAACAAAACTGATACAAGAGGAAATATAAAATTCACTAAACTTATTTTTTAAATATCATAAAAGATCTATTTATTTAAAACTGCCCACAAAGAAGACTCCAAGTTCAGAATACTTCACCAAGAAATTCTACTAGACATTTAAGAAAAAATGCCAATATTACATTAACACTTTCAGAGAACAGGGTTAGGGAAGGGAAGAGAAATCATTTCCCACATCATATTATGAGATCAATCTCACTTAGATATAAAAACATTATAAGGACATCATGATACAGGAAAATGATTGGTCAATTTCAGTAATTTAAATAAATGCAAAAATATTCAACAGATTGTAAATAACCTGAATCTGGTTGTAGGTAAAAAGGAAAGTATAACACAATCAAATGGATTTATTTCAAGAAAGCAAGTTTAATTTAAATGTCAAAAATAATAAGATGAACTTACTACATTAACAAAATAAAGAACAAAATCGTATGATCATCTCAATGGATGCAGGAAAAGGATGTGATAAATAATCAGTATGGGAGGATCATGGGAAGATGGCAATGGACTAACAGGCAGAGCTGAATGCTCTCACAAAAACAATGGAGAAAAGCCAAAAGTTCTTAGAGGGACCTGCTTTGGGGATCAGCAGACCAGGATAGTGCTAAACAACTCCCAGGAGGGTAAGGGACAGAGAGATATGTCTTCTTAAATGTCTACTAAACATTTAAGAAAAAATGACAAATGTGAGTTACCAAGCCCCCATAGTGGCTGGGAAGGGCTCCCTTCTCCCACCGCCAAGATATTAAGCAGGGGTAAAACACCTGGCTCACTGACTGAGAAGGGAACAGATATCTTCCTCCCCATTAGCTGTTACAAGAAAAAAGGGAGTGGAGGTTGGGGAGATTTTCTTTAGTGAATTCAGCCAGTAGAGCCCGCTTTGAACACAGGAAAACTGAGACTGAAACACCTGTGTGGAAATGTGTATTGACCAGTGCTGTCTGCTGGCCTATCTGGAATTGCATGGACAAAAACTGTTCTCTGTGCTCTCTATATCTAACCCCTGGGAGAAAATCAGTGCCCCACTAGTGAGTCCCTGCCCCAATTTTGAAAACTTAAGCTGGGCAATTTTAAAAACTAAGAATAAGTTGAACCAAATATCAAAGAAGAGTTGTGGGGGGGGGGGAATAGGCAAGAGAGAGAAATTAGCCGTCAGTAAATTCACCAACACATTTAGACCTAGACATCAGCAAAAAATTACAAGTCATACTAGGAAACAGGAAAAGATGGCCCAGCTAAAAGAACTAAATATCCTAAAGAGAAACAGGATTTAATACAATTAATCAGTGACAATCACACAACTCTCCCAAATCATTTCAAAAAATTTAAAGAAAATATGATTAAAGAAATAAAGGATATTAAAAAGACACTGGATAAGCATAAAGAACAATTTGAAAGCCTGCAAAGAAAAGTAACAGACCTTATGAGAATGAAAGACATGATAGATGAGATTAAAAATACATTAGAGGCACATAAGAGCAGATTTGGATAGCTTTAAGACATAATTCATGATTTCAAAGACAGAACATCTTAGCTGGAATAGACAGGAGAACAGAAAAAGAAGAGAGTGGAAAAAAATGGAACAGAGTCTCAGAGAACTGAATAACAATCCGAAACACACAAACATTCATTATTGTGCCAGAAGGAGAAGAGAATGGAAAAGGGGCAGCAAGAATATTTGAGGAAATAATGACTGAAAACTTCCCAACCCTTATGAAGTACATAAATATCAATATCCAAGAAGAACAATGCACCCCAAACAGAATAAATTCAAATAGACCTACCCTGAGACACCTGCTATTCAGAATGACAAATATCAGAGATAAAGAGAGGATTCTGAAAGCAGCAAGAAAAAAAGCAAAGTATCACATAGGAGGGAAACTTGGTAAGATTAAGTGTGGACCTCTCATCAGAAACCATGGAGGGGAGAAGAAAGCGTCATGTTGTATTTAAGGTACTGAAAGAGAAAAACTGCCAGCCAAGAATTCTGTATCTGGCAAAGCTGTCCTTCAAAAATGAGGATGAGTTCAAAGTCTTCACAGACAAACAAAACCTGATAGAAAACATTACCAAAAGACCAGATTTGCAAGAGATACTAAAGGGAGTGCTGCAGCCTGAAAAGAAAAAACAAGGGTGAGAGATTTGGAGTAGAGTTTAG
The DNA here is from genome assembly GCA_026826555.1 of Tolypeutes matacus. NCBI lineage: Eukaryota > Metazoa > Chordata > Mammalia > Cingulata > Chlamyphoridae > Tolypeutes > Tolypeutes matacus. The sequence continues at coordinate 2,786,719 of JAKSZT010000049.1, read as the reverse complement.
AAATGAAGATTATTAGGAAGGAAAAACTAAAGGATAAGAAGACAGATAATAGAATAATATGACAACAGAGAGCCGAAGAACAAAATGGATGAAGTAAGTAATGCCTTTACAGTAATAGCACTGAATGTTAATGGATTAAATTCCCCAATCAAAAGACATAGACTGATAGAATGGATTAAAAAAATATGAGCCATCTATATGTTGTCTACAAGAAACCCACTTCAGTCTTAAGGACAAGACGAGGTTAAAAGTGAAAGTTTGGAAAAAGATATTCCATGCAAATAGTAACCAAAAAAGAGCTGGAGTAGACAAGATAAATAAAAGATAACAACATTATAGTATATGAACAATAATTACTCAGGGCAACTGACAAATTGTTCCTGTAATCAATATTCTGTAACTTTTTTCATACAGAATAAACACTTGCTTTTAATTGAGGAGGGCTGGAGAAGAGATATATTTTTGGACACTTCATTTGTCTTTACCCCTTTTTTATTCATATATTTAATTAAAATAATCTATCTGCATCAATAATGATTTAGCATGACTACTGCTGAACAAAATTTTGAGTGTTTCTGCCTCATAAAATTATGAGTTGGCAAATTGTTATCTGCTGTAATTCATTCCAATAAGATGTGAAGAATTCCCAGATAGGAATTTGATAATCTAAAAAGAATTATGGCCTAAATGGAAATTAAATAACTAAACCATTAACTTATTTCATTCTTAGAGATTATTATGTCCAATAGTTAAAGCTATAATATAAAATTTAGAATTATAATTAATTTCTATTATATTTTAATTATTATTTACATTTATAAATGTTTATTGCTATGCTATCTATTTTTTTTATAATTGATTATATTAAATCTAACCTGGTCTTGTACTCTATTTTAAAATTTGTAATTTCTTTCAATCTATTTTTCTATTTATTTTACAAACTTACAATAAAGGACTTTTAAACAGCTAAAAAAAAAAAAAAAAGGCCATTGATTATACACTGTGGATACATCATATGGTATGTGAATATATCTCAATAAATCTACTTAATAAAAAAATAAATAATTTTGCAATAATAGCCAGAAATAGCAGTTATGTACAGCAGGAGAAACAGAGAGATTGAGAGGTGAGGAATTTTCTTGCTTGTTTGTTTTTTGTTTATTATGATGATTATTGAAATAATGAAAATGCTTTAATAATGATTGAAATGATGAACACACAGCTATGTGATTATACTAAATATCAATGATTGTATACTTTGGATAAATTGTAAGCTTTATTAATATGTATCAATAAAATTAATTTGTTTAAAAATAAATAATTTTTTAAAAATCAATATGCATTTATCATGTGAAAAATAAACTTTTAGCAAATATGAAACAGAAGAGAACTTCTTAAACTGACAAAGAGTGTTTGCCTAAACTCTAAACTAACATCATGCTTACTGGTGATATATAGAAAACTTTCCCTTAGAACCTTCATCTACTGCTGGTGGGAAATGTAGAATGGTGCAGCCATTCTTCAGGAAGCTAACTATAGAACTGCCATATGATCCAGCAATCCTACTGCTCGGTATATACCCAGAAGATTTGAAAGCAGGTACACGAACAGATACTTGCACACCAATGTTCATAGCAGCATTATTCACTATTGCCAAAAGTTGGAAGCAACCCAAGTATTCATCAAAAGAAGAATGGATAAGCAAATTGTTGTATATATACACAGTGGAATATTACTCAGCTATAAGAAGGAATGAAGTAATGACACATAAGACAACATGGATGAATGTTGAGTGAAGTAAGCAATTCACTGAAGGACAAATATTACATGGCCTCACTGATATGATCTAAGCAAATTGAGCAGACTCACATAGCCAGAGTCTGGTTATCAGGAGACAGAAAAGAAGTAGAGTGTAGTGATCCAATGCTCAATATGGGCAAAACCTATGATAAAGTGGAAGGGGGTGGTTTGGCAGTGGATGGGGGTGATGGTGGCACAAGGATGTGAGTGGGGTCAACAGTGTTGGACTATTAGGGTGAGCAGGATGGAGGGGTTGGGTTGGACTATCCATAGAACTGGGGGGAGGGCTGGAGGAAGGAACAGGAGAACTCTGGGCACTTGCAGGTCTAGTGGTTAAAACCACAATGGTGGGAATGTTCTTTTAGCAAATATGGCAGGGGAAGGTTATTGGTGCAGGGAGTTGGGGCGGGCGGATATGTGGGATAGGGCACACCTGGAGCACACTTCTATGGAATATGAAGTGTTCATCTTATGGCGTGTTATCTCAATGGGTGGAGACCCACACAATAAACAATAAAACATTAAACTCCCATCCTGGGGAGTCCTGCTAGGTTCTCAAATAGAGGGGAAAGAGAATAAAGGCAGTGCCTAATTAAAGAAGACAAGCTAATATGTCAAGCCCTCAATATTAATGTATGTAACTAACAACTTTATTCTTCAAAAATTGTAACCTAGTGGTTACCATGGGTTCCGAGGGGAGGGGGAGGAAGGAATGAATGGAGCATGGGGCAAGACCATGTTCTTCATGGTCTTGCAATGATGGATACAGGCCATTGAGCATTTTGTTAGAATTGATAACAGTGAGGTGGAGCCAGTGGCCACTGGACACTTTCGGGGCAGGGAGGGCATGTGCAGTTGAAATACAGGGGCTTCTTTGGGATTTGGAGGTTGTCCTGAGTGCTGCTGTGGCAATGGATGTGGGCCATTTTAAATCATCACACATCATTCAGAACTGTGTGGGAGAGAGTGTGATCTACAATGTGAACTGTGGTCTATGGTTGGTGGCAAGGCCCCAGGATGTGTAAGTCCATTGAGGGTGATGGGCCACACTTGTGGGAGATGTTTGTGTGGGATGTGGTGGGAGGTGTGGGAGGCGGGGAACATGGGAATCCCTGTAGGTTCCATGTAATATTTAGGTAAGTTAAGCACCTCTTAAAATATATATATATATATATCATTTTTGTAAGCAAATGCACATATATGCATATATATTTATATATCATTTTACAAATATTGGTATGTATTGGGAAAAATTTGATTTTTACCCACAATAAAAAATAAATAAATTTTAAAAAAATGTATGGTACAGAATGTGAACCATAATGTAAACCATTGACCATGGTTAGTGGCAATGCTTCAATATTTGTTCATCAACTGTAACAAATGTACCATACTCACATAAGATGTTATTAATAGGGTAAAATGTGAGAGGAAGAGGGGGTGGGGTATATGGGAATCCCATATATTTTCTATGTAACTTTTCTGTTACCTAAAGCTTACTTGAAAATAAAGTGAAAAAATAAGACACTGGGGGAACATATGGAAAAAATTGTCACTGTACATAAAAATTAACAGATCTTATGGAAATGAAAGACATTCATTATTTCTTAATTTTTAAAAAAAAATTATATATTTTGTATTTTGTATCATTTTTTGGCTTGTTTGGGGGAAGGCTTTGGATTGCAGAAGAGTCACAACTGTGATGGGGAGGATCACTGGTGCAGGGTATCAGTGGTGGGGGACGTGTGCGGAGAGGGGTGAACCTGGGGCAGGCCTCTATGGAATATGAATGTGTTCAAGTGGTCATGTGTTATTATCTTGGTGGGTAGAGACCCACAAAATAACCAAAAGACTATTGAATTCCCATCCTGGGAAATTCTGCTACATTCTCTAATAGAGTGTCAAGAATCCCTAGAGTACATGGGCAGTGTCTAGTGAAAGAGGACAGACCAATACACCAGGACCTTGATATCGATGCTTGTATTTATGAACTTTGTTCTTGTGAAACTGAAACTTAGCCTAGTATTATATATTGCCTAAGAGTTACCACCTGAGAGCCTCCTTGTCGCTATAATGTGGCCTCTCTCTAAGCCAAACTCAGCATATAAATGCACTACATTCCCCTGGTGTGGGACATGACTTCTGGGGATGACCCTCCCTGGCACCAAGGAATTATTACCAAGAGCCAACTAGTGATGCATCTGGTAAAAGACCTTGACTAAAATAGGGAAATATTAAAAACAAATGAGTTTTTATTGCTAAGAGATTTCAAAGTGAATCGGGAGGTCATTCCAGAGGTTACACTTATGGATGTCTCAGCAAGATCTCATTGATTGCCAAAGTAAACAGTGCCTCAAACAGCAGGGCTCTAGAAACATCTGGACACTATAGGCAGGGCAGAAAACTCCAGGAATTTGGCACCTTGTCAGTGGGCCTTATCTTGGAAAAATCTATCACCCCAATGTATTGGAGTTAGACTCATTTATAATTTTCCTACACATGGTTCTTATGCCCCTATCATCTGAACCTATAATTAGCCCTCCAGCCATTAAATATATGTCCCAGAGACTTAAATCTTCCAGCTGTTCATACGCCAGTTGAGCCTTGAATCTCAGCAGAGTTGCAGCCAACACCTACCCTCCAATTCACCGGACTCACCCAGGACAACTAATAACAGGATGATGATGGGCAATGCCCATCCAAAAAAACAGAGTCTCTACAACTGCAAGCAAGACAGCTCCACCCCCTTTGCCCCGTGGGATCTAAGCCCCCTCTCAATCAGAAGCAGAGTGGGCATCACCATCCCAAAATCCTCTGGATTGAGGAATGAACAAACATAAGGTGGGAATGCAACTATGGACTAAAGTAGACTTACTATTGTTCTAGCAATGGAAGAACTTGTGACTTTGATATGAGGGCAGTTGCCAGCAGAAGTTCTGACGGGAGGGAGAGAGAAGAATAGGTGTAACATGGGGCATTTTGGGGACATTGGAATTGTTATGCATGACCTTGCAATGTCAGATACAGGCCATTATACATTTTGTCAAAACTTATAAAATTGTGTGGTGCAAAGTGTAAACCATAATGTAAACTAGACTATAGTTAGTAGCAATTCTAAAATACGTGTTCATCAGTTGTAACAAATGTACCACACTAATGAAAGACTATGTTAATGGGGAAAAGTGTGGGAGGGGGTGGGGATGGAATATATTGGAATTTCCTATATTTTTTATGTAACATTTATGTAATCTAAAGCTTCTTTAAAAATAATAACAATAAAGCTTTCTCTCTGAGATCATGAACAAGGCAAGAATGCCCATTATCACCACTTCAAGTGAATATTCCACTAGAAGTTCTAGCCAGAGCAATAAGGCAGGAAAATAGGTATTAGAAACAAAGAAAAATATGTTCTTAGACTTAACATTACTAGGTACTTAGAAAATTAAAATAACCTTCCATTTATTATTATAATTAATAAAAGATCCAAGTTTGCTGGATACATGGCTAGAATAGAAAAGTATTTTTCTATGCTAGCAACAAACATTAGAAAAAGGAAGTTTAAAAAAATCATTTACAATGTATATTTTAGTTTTCAAGATGCTAAAAATAAGCACCATGCAATGAATTGGCATAATAAACACTGGGAATTCATTGGCTCATGGTTTTGAGGTGAGGAGAAGTCCAAAATGAGACATCAAGCAAGGCAATGCTTTCTCCCCAAAGACTATGGCATTCAGGGGCTGGCTACCGGCAATCTTTGGTCGTTGGCTTTTCTGTCACATGACAATGCACTTGGCAGCATCTTCTCCCTTCTCCTCTGGGTTCCATTAACTTCTGGCTGCTGGCTGCTCCCTATTGCTTCTCCCTCTGTCTGCCTTTCACTCTGCATATAAGTAACTCCAGGAATCCAGATTAAAGCCCCACCTGATTCAATTGGTCACACCTTCACTGAAGCAGCATCTCAAAGAGGCCCTAGATACAATGAGTGCACACCCACCAGGACTGGGCCAAGACCAAGAGCATGTCCACACTGGGGTGCACAGTTCAATCCACCAAAATGACAACAAAAATATGAGAAATTTATAAATATACCTAATTAAATAGGTATAAGACACAACCTAAACATTGACTCGTATTTCCATGAGTGTGTATTGCATGACACTTGTCTTGTCATACACCCGTTGACAAAGGTGGCACTGGAAATAAGAGGAGTAATGATGGTCCTTTCAATAACGGATCCCAGGTGAACTGGCAATCCATTTGAGGAAAACAGAAAACATACGTGCAAATGTATTCCAGGTGGAATGCAGATCCAAACGTAATATATAACACACTAAGGTCTTTAGAAGATGGTAGAAGGGAATTTTTTCATGACCCTGAGGTTTTAAAATATGTCTTATGTGGGGAATGTTGCTCAATGGTTGAGCACCTGCTCCCCATGTACGAGGTTCTGGGTTCAATTCCTGGTACCTCCTAAATATATATATCTTAAATGGGACAAGAAAGCCTCAACAAGAACAGAAAAGATTGAGAAATTGAACTACATTAAACTAACCAGTAATAAAAAGCCAAGTCACAGAGTGGGGAAAAAAATCTTTGCAACACATATAGCAAATGAATGGCTCAAATCCAGAGTATATAAAGTAATTCCATTAATTCAAACAACTCAGTTTTTTAAAATGAGCAAAAACTCGAATCAGCACTTCACAAAACAGAATATCCAAATGAACAACAAATATAAGGAAAGGAACTTAGCAGGATTTTGGCCAGATGGCAGCTTTTCATTTTCTGATCATGTATGATACTCACTGATATTCAAATCACTTTTCTTTTCTTTTTTCAATATAGAAAATTAAATTTCTTAATTTAAAAAAAACAAGAAACCTTGTAACGAAGGCTGACTTCAATAGTGCGCAGTGAGAGAACTGCTCTGCTGCGAACGAAACCCCAACCCAGAAGCAGGTCTTCCGGAATGGTTTAGCACCAGATCCCCACAAACGTGCGGTGCATGTGGAGAGAGGGGCAGCCCCCTTTCCGACCACGCCCCATTCCCCAGGAAGAGGGGCTCTCCACACCCATCCCAGGTCCCGACGCTACAGCCCGCAGGTCAGAGTTTTGCTGGAAGCCCATCCTGGGAATGACGGCACAGCAAATGTCAGGGCTGTGGCAAGTTTGCTGGATTTTAGAGAAGCAATGCCACATGCAGAAAATCTGAACAAAATGAAAAGACCAAGACATGGGCTTTGCTGGAGAATGGACTACTCCCTTAGCAGATGGCACAGAGTTGTCCAATCGTCTTTGGAATACAGCAAGAGATTTATTTAAAGCTGCTCTTCAGATGGTAAGACACCATAAGCAGCTGAAATTGCAAGCACGGGGCTCAGTGATACTTAGCTTCTGCTGAATCTCGGAGAGCATGGGGGAGCATGTGTATGAAAAAAATGGCTCATCAGTTGTTTAATGGTGGAGCTTATGAAAAATATCCGTGAACTATCTTTCAACCTAAATAAAAATTATCCAGAAATAAGCTGTCATTTAGACAAATTCACTGTCAAGCTATCTTGAAGATCGTACAATCTGAATAAATAATACAATTTCATGCTTTCAGACTTTAAAAAAGACGCATTTAAGCATTGCTCTGTGGTCTCTAAAAGTATAATTGAAGCACAAATTAATGGACTTTTTGGCCCAGTAAAGCACTTTCTTTATCTTTTATTTGTGAAAAGATTTTACCTTCACATTTACTTTTTGAAAAGGAAAAATATTCTGAGACTGAGAGCCACTGGAAGACCCATTTCAAATATAAAATCACAACCTGCTGATGGAAAGGAAATAAAACTAGGCACTTAAGCGGGTGGCAAGGTAAAAAGCGTAACTGAACCCGCCTTGGTTTGGAACTTGTGCTGGCTCTGAGGGCTGGCAGCCCAGCCAGAAACAGGACCTAGAGCTTGGCTTTGGAGCCAAGTAAATCTGGGTTGGAAACCAAGCTTGGCCACTTTCTATTTGGGGGATATCTTAGCTTTCTGACCTGCCTTGACAAGCATACACCACGGGTCGGCTGAAACAATGGGAATTTATTTGGCTCATGGTATTGAGGTCAGGAGAAGTCCAAACTCGAGGCATCGGCGAGGCGATGCTTGTTCTCCAAGACCTCGTTGGCATTCCAGTGCCGGCTGCCGGAGAGCCTTGGGGTTCCGTGGCTTATATCCCAGCCTCACACCCAACGGCCCAGGCCTCTCTCTTCTAGACTCTGGCTCCTCCCCACCACTTTCCCTCCCCAAGGCTTCCAGTTCAGGATTAAGGCCTGCCCTGACTCAGCTGGGCCACACGCTAGTGGAAATAGCACCTTCAGGAGATCCTGCTTACATCAGGTTCAGCGTGGGACAGGCTGAAGATAAGCACAGAATTCAAGCTCCTGCACATGACCTCGGGGCGTGACTTCAGGAGCCTCTGCTTCCTTGTCTTTACTGCGTGGTAGGCCCTGTCCTTCTCACAGCCGTCCTAAGAATCAATGATGTGGCACACGAAAACGCTTGGGTCCCGTGCTCCCTGCTCATAAATGATCTTACCAGCGTTTTACGTTGTTTTTAAGGCATGAGTTTGTAAAATCACCAGTTACCTGGTTTTACAGAACTGGTCAAAACTGGTGACTTCGAATGTCAGGGGCGTCAGCTCGGTTCAAGATTATGTTTTTTAAGGAGAAAAGCCACCCAACTCTTTACTGAGAATTGTTTCCTATTCAAATTCCCCAAAGGTATCTGGAAACAGGTTAATCATGGGACAAGGCAGGGCAGCCAAACTGAGGTGGGGGTTCGGCAGCTGCCAATTGGAAAATTGGGGTGTGGGTCAAGGCCTTGCAAAGGTCCCATCGAAATACTTTTAGTCCTGCAGGGACTTTTCCAATCACAGCCTGATGATGGCAACAAAGTGAATTAACGTATTCATATACTCTTAAGTATACCGCAGTAAGAGCTAACAGCCAAGTGGGAAGGACGGGGAGGTGGGGGGCAGGCAGGGGAGCCACTAGGGACTCATTGTGAGGGAAGCCATTTCTGCAGAATATTTGGGACTGGGAGGCGGTGGGGGTCTTGAGGGGAGAGGCTGGCCCTTCCCCAGGAATGACTGGGACGTGCCTGCTCGGGCCTTGAAGGGACGTCTGAGTGCTTCTCGTCCCATATTCTGGATTCAAACAGAGGTGTTTGGAGACTTGGTCCCAGCTTCCCTCTTGTAAATGGGAATACTAATACTGGTCCCCCAGGATGGCTCTGACGATTAAAGGAGAGGACCTATGAAAACCCTCCGAGGAGTCAGCAGTCACTCCAGGGTAACTGTTATTTCATTCTGTGTCAGCCATTGACCTGCTTCTGTAATTCACGTTGAACTCCTCGCATTTGCTTTTGAAAGGTATAGTAAACGCCTCTTCATCTCCTGAATTCCCTACATTCGCAAGGACACTGAAAGGGCTGTTAGGAACAAAAGCAGCTAGCAAGGCCTGTCCATTTCTCTTCTAGGAATATTTCCTAAGGGAATAATTGGAGTATTATCAAAGGCATCTGTACAAAGAAATGAATAATTATTTAAAAAGCGCACTGACCAGGAGTTTTGATACCACAGGAAAATTCTAACGTTGGGAAGAATAAAACCCCCATCTTTATGTGCAGTCCATTTTAAAACGCGTAGAGAAAAGGACCGGCCAGAGCAAAAATGTGCTAGAAATTGGCCTCTGCCTTCTGCGCTGTGCCTCCCACACAGGTGTTCTGTAGAAGGTGAAAAAATTTTAGACCTTCCTGGCCTTAGGCGAGGACATGGATTCTTCTGGGCCAAACACTGCCTGGAAGAGTCTCCTGCGTTTTCAGAGCCTTGCTTCACGGTTTCTTCCTGCCACCTGCAACCCCGCCTGCCTCTGCTGTTGAAAGCTGCCCGCTGCTGTCACAGCCGTGCGTCAGAACCCGTGAGGATGTTTCCCCAAAACGGGAGAACCATGCCTCATTCTGTGGGATTCACGGGACAACAACAAAACCAGGCTTCCGTCCCCTCCTTCTACCCCTCCCCATTTCAGGAACGCCTCGCACAGGTCGCCGGAGCGGCTTCAGAGGTACAGTTCCTGCTGGCGGGCTGCAGCTCCCTCATCTGCAAAGGAGTAAACCTTCCTATCGAGACTGACTGCATTATCCTCCTGACGGTTTCCTGTTACCTAATTAACAAAATCAACACAATGTGATTTTGCCTTCGATTACAGTCTCAACTTTTCAGCCACCCTGTCCCCAGAAGACAAGATCTCCAGTCAATCTGAATTCCTCTCTGTTCCCCGTCATAAATACCTCTTTTCTGTGTCCAAACTTTGCTCACAGTACGCCCTCACCTTAAAATTCCCCTTCACCTGCCCTGCCAGTCTTAATAGTTCTGCTGACACGGTTTTCTGCACGGTTTGCTCCCTAACTGTTCTCCCTGCTTCCATGTCTGCCCGCCGGCCTACTGCTTTGGATGTGATCTGTAACCATCCTGCATCTCCCCAGAATAAACTCGGGAGGGCAGGGGAAGCACCTCCCACCCAGCCGCAGCCCCTGTCTCTCCCAACGCCCTTCTCCCCTCCACGCACGTTCCCTCCCTCACTTCCCTGCATTGTCCTCTCTGCCATCCCCAAGCCCCTCGAGCTCATTACCTTCTCTGAGCCCTTACACCTACCTCTTCCTCCAGCAGAAACATTCCCCCCACCAGCCCACCTCCCAGGTTCTCCACAGCTTTCTCTTTCACAAAATCCAAGCTTCTGCTCAAGTGTTCCTTTTCCAGAAAATCCTTCTCTACCCCACCTAAAATAGGGCCCTTCTCAACACTTGGTTCCACTTTGTTCCTTTCCCCTCCTATTTTTCCTTCTTGGCTGTTTTATGTGCCAGACTCTTCCTCAACAGGCCGCTCTTGTTTCAGGTTTCCCTTAATTTATGATGTGACCTGGGGTAGGGCTGAGCTTTTCTGAACCGTCACCTCACCTTATGTAAGGTGAGCTGGGAGAACCTCATGATCACAAAGCCCCTTCCGAACCCAGCAGTTTGGTTACTCAGGACCTGAAGGTACAGGAAAAAGAACACAAAAGCAATCCAGGTTTCCAAATAACTTTCAATTTAGTGCTACCTATCAAGATGCGAGTTATAAAGTCAATTGTTATGCATTGCAGGCAAAGCTTATTTATATTCAGAGCATTGAGGACGTTTCCATGTAAAACACGAGAAATGTCTAGCATGCCAATGGTGTTTCTGTCCTTTGAAGACTAACCAACTTGAAAAGAGGACATCAAAACCAAAGTGTCAGCAGAGGTAGAATATGTCAGTCTTTCATGTCTTAGAGCAAAGACACTAACAGGCTTCTATTAGGTGTAAATAAAGCCCATTAATGTAGATGTGGTTTTACAACTTCCACAAATGATGCTGCCCAAGAACCCAAGGAAGATGCATTAGCAATAGATGTAGAATTTCCAAAACTCTTACATCAAAGTTTTTCTGTAAAAAGCAACCTGGTATCAATTCACGATGTCTTCAATATATATCTACTGAGGCCCTACTGTGTCCCAGCTCTGGCTCTTCATAACTAGATAGGGGAACCTGGCCAAGTCACCTAGCTCAGTGTACCTCAGTCTCCCCATCATTGGAATGGGATAATAGATGAGCCAAGTTCATGGGCTGTGGTGAGGATTAAGTGAGTAAAAACATGTTAAACCCTAGAACAGGACTAGCATGTAGCTGACAATATTTAAGTGGTTTCTGTTACTAGTGGAGCTGCTTTGTTTTTATTTCCCCGTGTGAGGCCCTCTGCTAGATGTGCTGGAGAATTAAAAGACATCGCACAACATCGCATCCGTATCCTGCCCCTTAGAAACCCTGATGCCGTTGGAGAGATGAACGACGGCAGTAGAAGGCGAAGTGGTGGGTTATGGAACAGATCACGAAACGGCACAGATGTCAAAAAGACTTACCCACGTAGACTTCCACCATGGCCCTTGCCATGCCCTGCGATTTTTTACATTCTTCTCCCCACACTGAACTGAAGTCACCTGGAAGGCACATACCTTGGCTAATTCGTCTTGGACTTACTTTGCCTTCCTTCAATATGATACGAAGGAAAACATCAACAAATCTTGGTTGAATGAGAGTCAAAGTGGGTGAGATCAGTTTCAGATGGAAAACATTTGACTCTAAACTGAGCATTCACATAAAGTCATCTAACAAAGAACTGGAAATAGTGGTTAACCAATGTGTCTTGAGTGAAGGGAGGGCCACGTGAGATTCGCGCTTTACAGAAATATTCTGCAGGGCAGCTAATGTGGCTCAGTGATTAAGCGCTGGCTTCCCACATATGGGGTTCAATCCCTGGCCCTAGTAAAGAAAAAACTTCCATTGAGAGGGAGGGAATGTACGCTATGGACCTTGGTTGGTAGTAATAGTCTGATGATATTGTCTCATAATCTGTAACAAATGTTCCACCACAGTGTGGTGTGTTGGTGAAGGGGTGTTGTATGGGAATTCTACACATGTGCATGATTGTTTTGTAAGTTCACAACTTCTGTAATAAAAATATATTTTGAAAAATAGGGTGGGTTGGGGGGAAAATACACCAAATGTAAGATATGGACTATAGTTAGCAGTAATATTTTGACAATATTCTTTCATAATTTGTAACAAATGTTTCATGACAATGCAAGATGTTGCTGGTGGGGTGATGTTATGGGAGCCCTGTATGATGTTACACATGTTTATTTTGTTAAATTTCACAATTTTTGCTATACACTTATTGTTTATGTTGTTCATGTATGAATGATAAACTTCAATTAAAAAATTTTTAAGTAAAAAAAAATCTGATAGTTGTCCACAGGATGAACTGGAAAATAAATAAGTCAAAAGGCCATTTAAATATCTCAGTGTTATTAGGAAACTTAATTCAAAATCTTTTCAATTTATCTTGAGTTTTACATATTTAATAAAATTTATAGAAAAGACTGCAATTCCATTACTGGAGTGACATCACTTGGTTGATTATTAAAATAAAACTGGAGCATTCTAAATGTGAGCTATTCAGAAATGCTGAAGCTATATCAGTTCTAAGATAAAATAGATATTGTAGGTATCTTCTGTCAGAAAGAAGGATCTTAGGACAGAGGCTTAGCTGAGAAAATTTTATTAGGAATTATACTATTGAGGCTTTATTCTTCTCTTTGAGGATTTGGCTAGAATCTACAGCCTTTAAAAAGTAATTTAACACAATCACTTCACAGATACATAGAGAACAGAATTAATTCCTCAGCCTCATCTCTCCTGCAGGGATTTCAGAAGCTGTGGTTAAAGTAAAATTCCATCCTTTAGGGCTACCTACCCCCCCCCCAAAAAAAAAAAAAAATACTTAAGAGACATGTGCAATGTACCTTCTCTCATTGCAAAACAGTTCTTTATTTCCTTCTTCCTTGGGAATTCAGACTGAATTAGAGCGTAGATCTATGTATTTCTGAAAAGATGATGAGATTCTGTTTCTGGCAGTTTGGGAATTAAGATTCTGAACATCCACCCCAACCCACTGCATAAAAATTAGATAAATTACAAAAATCATTTTTAAACACCTTGCTAATCTGAAAAAAAAGTCTGGAAAAATCCCTAAAGGCAATAGTAAAAATAATAGTAACAAAAAGCTGAAAGCAGAGTGTATTAGTCAGCCAAAAGAGGTGCTGATGCAAAGTACCGGAAATATGTTGGTTTTTATAAAGAATCTTAGAGTTACAAGGCCCTAAAGAGTCCAACTTAAGGTACCATAAGAGGTACTTTCTCACCCAAAGTCTGTTGCCACGTGTTGGAGCAAGATGGCGGGCAACATCTACAAGGGTTCAGCCTTCCTCTTCCCTCTTAAGGCTCCGTGGGTCCAGCTTCTTCCGATCTTAGCTGCAGGCTGGCATACGGCTCATCTCTCTTCCTGGGGCTTGTTTCTTTCTGGCTTCTCAGCTACTCTGTGCTCTTCTCAAGGTCAGCTGTAAACTAACAGGTGAATGTCTCATCTCTCCCCGGGGCTACAGCATCAAAACCAAGTTCTCTCCTCTGCCTTGTCTTTCTCTGTGTATCTACTTCCTCTTGGCTACCTCTGTATGAGAGTCTGTTTTATCAGCCCACCAAAGGGGTGGGGACTCAACTCTGCACGCCCTAATGATGTGGTTGAATCAAAGCCCTAATCTTAAAATAATTTAATCAAAGACATCTCAGCTGAATCTAATACAATCAAAGGGTATCACACCCACAGGAACAGACCAGTTTACAAATGTAATCACATATGTTTTTTTGGAATTAATAAATAATATCAAACTGCCACACAAAATGTAAAGAAAATATGAAAACAGAAATGCTCTAGGGAAGGGCAATGTCTGGCGCTTTGGGGACGGACGTCTCTCCATGCTGACCACTGAGGACACAGCTCTGGCCCGCTTCAGGACAGAGAAGACTGAACGTAAGACCCCCACAGAGACATCTCTACAGCACTGGAGTGTGGGCTGGGCAGCTCGATTCTGCAGCAAACGCAGCCAAAGGCACCTGTCTGCCTGTTTTTTATTTGTTTTTTGTTTTTTTTTTTCTTATGCCATGAGACTGTTAACATAGATTTACCACACAGAGGTATGCGGTTTGGTTTTATATTACAGGTATGATTTGGGCAAGTTCAAGCCAAGATATTAAAAGAGATCCCAGGATGATAACACAAATCCTGTCTGGAGGAAAGACAGTCAGTTATTAGTTTTAAAAATCATCAAATACATGAGAAAACAAGCCATCCTGAGGAAAAGGCAGTAGAAACAACAAACAACAGGTTTAGGTCCCCAAGGATTCTAATGCTAGAATACACAGAATGTGAAATAATCAAGTATCAAATGTTTAAAGAATAAATCATCAGATCATGGTCAAGGTCCAAGAGAATATTAAAAAGGAGCAGGCAGAGTTGACAAATAACCAAGTAAAACTTCTAAAATTAAAAAATGTAATCTTTGAAGTTCAAAAGTCAGGGGGATGGGTCAGACAGCCCATGAAACAAAACCAAAGAGAGAATTAATAAACTAGAAGATAGTTCTGAAGAAATTACCCAAATGTAGCAAAAAGAAAATAGAGAGTTTAAAAGACTTGGTGAATAGAATTAGAAGTTTTAATATTTACCTAATCACTATTCCAGATAGAAAGAATAAAGAGATTTGGTTACAGATAATATCTAAAGAGTAATGTCTAAGAAATTTCTAGAAATTATTAAACAAAAAAATGCTCAAGAAAGCTTTAAAGAAAAATAGAAATCCATACCCTAGACACATCATGGAAACATGGCAGAAACTAAAGATAAAATAAAGATGATCTATAAAGTCAGAAAAGACAAAAAATAAACCAAAGGAATATTGAGAAAGAAGAAAGTAAATAGCAGAAATAAATGAAATAGAAACTTAGTTTCCTGGCTGCTAAGACAAATACCATGCAATGGGCTGGCTTAAGCAATGGAAATTTATTAGCTCATGTTTTTTAGGCTAAGAGAGTCCAAAATGGAGACGTCAGCAAAGTGATGCTTTCTCCCTGAAGACTGTGGCATTCAGGAGCGGGCTGCCAGCAATCCTCGGTCGTTGGTTTTTCCATCACATGGTGGCCTCTCCTTTCCTTTCTGGGTTCCATTGACTTCCAGCTTCCAGCTGCTCCCCATGGCTTCCCTCTCTGTGTCCAATTTCCTTTGCTTATAAGGACGTCAGCCCTATTGGACTAAGGCCCATCCTCACTCAGTCTGGTCCTCACCTTAACTAATAACATCTTCAAAGGTCTTATTTGCGAATGTGTTCACACCCCCAGGACCAGGGGCTGGGACCTGAGCATGCCTTTTATGGGGGACATGATTCAATCCCCAGCAGAAACCAAAGATACAAACACAAATATTTGCAATTACTCCTGGGCACCAGTGAGAACGTGGCTTACCAGCTGGGAGCCTCTAGAAGAGACCAACACGTATATTGAAGTATGATTATGATGGAGAAAGTATTGCAGACCAGGGGGGATCATGGTGCTTTAAATGGAAAGACAGAAAAATGGGTTAATAAAAAAAGTGATGCTGGAATAATTGGTTAAACATTTTTTAAAAAGCGGGAACCCTATCGCATTGTACAGAAAAATCAATTCTAGGAGATTAAAGACATAAATGTGAAAAGAAAAACATTTTTTTAATATAAAAGAAAGTATAGGAAAATATCTTCAGGATCCTGCAGTATGAAATACTGTATTAAATAAGACATAAGACCATGAATCATGATTGAAAAATTAATAAATTTGACCCATTAAATTTGACTTCAAGACATTTATAAAGAAAATGTAAAATCAAATACCAAACCTAGAAGATAATTTTGCAATTCATAAATAAACCAGAATACATAAACAATTCTTACAAATCAAAAGAAAAAATGAGTTTTTAAAACAGGAGCACAAAAAGAAGAAATATAAATGTCCAATAAATATGTGAAAACATGTCATTTTTAATCAGGGACATGAAAATTCAAACCAAGAGAGAGCACTTTGCAGACCACAGCGAACAGCCCGACCCCGGGCAGTTGCCAGGGTGTGCCAGCAGTCCTCACGGGGACGGCCGATGTCCTCACACAGGCCTGGCGCCCGGGCGCTCCGCAGCCTCTGCGGGGAGTTGCCGTCACGGACTCGAGCCCCAGGGACAGCCGTGTGCACTTGCACACCTTGTTCCCAGCCCAGGGGCCTCCAAGCCCAGGCTGCCAAGTGGGGGGCCGTGGCTGACACAGTTTCCAGATGCCTCCACTGAGACCTCTGGTTGTAGTTGGCTAAAGGCTGTCCATGGAATAGACCAGAAATGGATTGACTTTACCATGGGAGAGTTATCACCCTAAAAGCTTACAGACCTGAGGCCATGGCGATGTCCAAATCAAGGCATCATGCAAAGCTCTTTTCCCCAGAGCCTGGCCCGGCGACCCTGGGCTCCTGCCATCCCCGCCTTCTCCTCAGCTCCATCTGTGTCTTTCTCTCTCAGCTTCTGGGACTCTCTCTGCGCCTCTGTGTCCCACTGATTTCAGCTCCTGGCTCCGGCGGCTGTCTCAGCTTCTGGTTCCTCTCTATCTCTGCAGCTTTTTTCTGTATCTGAGGCTTTTTATTTCTTTCTTATAAAGGACTTCAGTAAGAGGATTAAGACCCACCCTGGGCCACGAAATCTAATCAAAGGCCTATAATTGAAATAACATAATCAAAAAGTCCTGCCTATAATAGGTTTATACACACAGGGATGGATTAGCTTTAAGAACAGGATTTTCTGGGATCCACAGAAGACTCAAACTGCCACTAAGGGGGACTCAATGGTAGCACTTTTCTCCACTTCTAGTTCTTCCCCTTCTCCCTCTTCCTGGCCCCCCACATCCATAAAAAGGCAGAATCTTTTTTTAGGGCCTCCTGGAAGTGAGACGTTCCCCCAAATGCATCCATCTGACCCTTTCCCAGTTCCATAAAGAAAAATGGAACTCTCGGAGAAGGTACCTTTCTCTTCCGCTCTTGCCTGCACTGTTTCCATAAGTGAATAAAGGCTTGATCTTCCTTTCCATTTGGCTTGTTGTCCTCACTGACCACCTTCATCCCTGGCAGCTCAACAAATAGTTTGGCAAAAATTTTAAAACCCGACTTTACCAAGAATTGATGAATACACTGAATCCATTGGTGGGAGGTAAATTTGTTAAACAATTTTGGAAAACAACATGTCATTATTTTATCATGCCACTTCTAAAATATTGTTCTACTTTTGCATTAATAAATTAGAGATACCCTTTGTACATTTTCACTAGAAAATATATATACATATATATTAGTCAGCCAAAGGGGCGCTAATGCAAAATATCAGAAATGGGTTGGTCTTTATAAAGGGTATTTATTTGGGGTAGAAGTCCACAGTTACCAGACCAGAAAGCGTTTCTTCTCTCACCAAAGTCCATTGCCATGTGTTGGAACAAGACAGCTGCCGACGTTTGCCAGGGTTCAGGGTTTTGGAGTTCCTCTCTTCCTGGGGCTGCGTTTCTCTCCGAGCTTAGCTTCTCTGTTTCCACCACAAGGTCAGCTGTAGACTATCAGGCGAACGGCTCACTTCTCTTCCCCTGGGGCCTTCTCTCCAACATCAAAACTCCAACATCAAAACTGCTACTCAAAACTGCTCCCTCTGTCCTTTGCTTTGCCTTTTATATTCGATTCCCCCACCCACCAAGGGGTGGGGCTCAACGCCCTACTGAGGTGGCCCACTCAACGCCCTAATCATAACTTAATCATGTCCAGATTAACAGATCCGTTTACAAGCATGATCCAATTATATTTTTGGAATTCATAATTACATCAAATTGCAAAACAGCTACAACATATTACTGCAAAGAGTAAAAATCTTCAAAAGAAAATGAATAAATAAATTCATTTTATAGTCATACAATGAACTATGAGTGTGAAAATGAATGCATTAATTCTCCATACAAAAGCAAGGACAAATCTCCAACATAACTATTCTTTTATAATGATTTTTTTTTAAAGATACTTAGATTACAGAAATGTTACACAAAAATTGTAGAGATTCCCATATGCCCCACCTCCTGCTCCTCCCACACCCTCCCACATAAACATCCTTCATTAGTGTGGCTCATCACCTGCAATGGATATACACATCCTGGGGCTTTGCCACTAAGCATGGACCATAGTTCACATTGTAGACCCCACTCTCTCCCACGCAGGTCTGCATGGTATACACTGATGTAAAATGGCCTATATCTGTCATTGCAATGTCACTCAGGATAATTCCCAAGTTCTGGAAAAGCACCTGTATTATACCTGCTTTTCTCTCTCCCTGCCCATAAAGACTCTGGTGGCCACTGGCTCCTCATTAATTCTGTAATTACTTCCATTGTGTGAATCACAATATGTCTATAACAGAATACCAGTAAGTCCACTCTACTGCATAGCTCTTCCCCCAATCCTGAGGAGTCTGAGATGGTGATGTCCACTCCACCTCCAAGTGAGAGGGGGCTTATATCTCATGGATAAGATGGATGGGATTATCCTGCCTGCAGCTGCAGACTCTCTCCATTCCTTGGGATGGCCATTGTCCATCATTATCTCCCCACCAGGTATCCAGGGTGAATCCATTGAGCTGTAGAGTAGGAGTTGCAGCTCCACCAAGATTCCGGGCCCAGCTGGCATGTGGACAGCCCAAAGACTCCGGTCTGGAAGTACACCTACAAACTCCGGCACCACATATAGGTTTGAATAGAAGGGACAGATGGACTATGTGCAGGGAAGACATATTTGGGTCCAACTCTGTCATCTCTGGAGCAAGGATTCCAAAGTAGGGCCCACTGATAAGGCGCAAAACTCTGGGGCTATCCGCCCTGATATAGGGACCTGGGTGTCTCCAGAGCCCTCAGGAGCCCCTCTGTTTGGGGTGTATCCACATTGGTAGCCTATGAGGTCCTACTGAGATATGCATAAGCTTTACCTCTGGGATGACCTCTCGACTCACCTTGAATTCTCTTAGCCATATGAACTCATTTGTCTTTACCTTTCCCCCTTTTATTCGAGGTCTTTTTCCAGTTGTATTGCCTGTTGGCACTTGTTAGTAATCCCTCATTGCCAGGGAGGCTAATCCCCAGGAGTCATGTCCCACACTGGGAGAAAGGTAAGTATTAATATGCTGAGTTTGGCTTAGAGAGTGGCCACATTTGAGCAACAAAGAGGCTCTCAGGAGGCAACCCTTAGGCACCTTATAACAATAGGCTGAGTTTCAATTTCAAGAGCAAAGACTCATAAGGCTAGTCATCAATAACAAGAGCCCATCAGTGGATCATCCTCCTTTGCCAGACACTGCCCCTGCACTTGGGGGACTGTTGCTACTCCCTTGGAGAATATGGCAGAGCTCTCCAGGATGGGAATTCAGTATTCTCTCATTTATTGAGTGGTTCTCCACCCACTGTGACCATGCCCCATGAGCATTTGGACAACTTTATATACCTTTTATGTATGTTCAGGTGAACTTCCATGTACCGCCCCCATCCCTGACACCCCCCACCAATGATCCTCTCCCGTCCCAGTTGTAACCCTTCTGTGATCCAAAGCTTCTTTAAAGATGAAGCCAATAAAATAGCCAAATACAATTAATAGGAAAATGAAATAATAATGATGTTTAAATGTAAGAGATAAAACACATGAAAACTTAAAAAAAAAACAAAAAACTAAAACTAAAATTAAATTAAAGGATTGGGTTATTCAAAAAATGAGGAAAAAAAATTTTTTTAATTAAAAACAAAATTTTTTTTGACATTTTGCCTTTTATCACTGCAATATCTGGTGTCCAGTCTGTACCGTGGCACCTTTCCCCTCTCACTCTCCAGTGTCTCACTATTTTTCTTTTAATTTTCAAAGAATTTTTAGGTCACACCAAATACAAAACACTCTCATATACCCAACCTCCTTCCCCTTTCCTCACCCCATATTAAAACCTTTTTGTATATGGATGATAGCATTGTTATAACTGATATACAGATACTGAAACATAGCAGTATGGTTTACATTTTAGATGGTACACTTTTATAAATTTTGATGATATTTACCATGTCCTGTGTCCATCACTGTAAAGGTAATGAGAAACATTTCCACTGACCACTAAATACCCCCTGTTTGATCTATTCTGTTCCTCCCTCCCCATCCCCCCAGGGCCCATGACGACCCCCTGGCTTGATTCATTGGATGACAAGATTCATAGTTACATGCAACAAGAGGTCATGACACACTGCTTTGTCTTCCACTATTAGGAACCACCCTTGCTCTTAAGAGATGCCCACCTGTCTATTTATGCTCTCTCCTCAATATCCTGGGTATTCTAACCCACCCCTCCCAATCTACTCACCTGTTAACCCTGCACCATCCAACCCAATATATCACTACCCTCCTGTCCTATCCCTTCAATATACAATTATACTCTATCACTTTACCATAGGTTACGTCCATATGGGTGACGGCTCACAACTTTCTCTTTTCTTTCTCTTTCTTGTACACCTATCTTTCACACAATAGTTCTCAGAGACTGCTCAATTTCCTTAATTCATATCAGTGAGGTCATGTACTGTTCATCCTTCAATGCCTGGCTTGCTTCATTCAACATAAGATCTTCCAAATTCATCCATGTTATCCCATGTGTTAACACTTTATTCCTTGTTACAGCTGAGCAATATTCCATTACATGTATGTACCACATTTTGTTTATCCATTCTTCTGTTGATGGGCACCTGGGCTGATTTCAATTTTTGGCAATAGTGAACAATGCCGCTATAAACATTGGTGTGCATATATCTGATCATGTCTTTGCTTTCAGTTCTTCTGGGTATATATCCAGCAGTGGATTCGCTGGATCATATGGAAGTTCTATATTTAGTTTTTGAGGAACCGCCAAACTGTCCTGCACAGTGGCTGGACCATTCCACAATACCACCAGCAGTAGATGAGGGTTCCCATTCCTCCACATCCTCTCCAACACTTATAGTCTGTTATTTTTTTAATAGCCGCCATTCAAATGGGTGTAAGATGGTATCTCAATGTAGTTTTGATTTGCATTTCTCTAATAGCTAGAGATGTCAAGCATTTTATCATTTGTATTTCTTCCTTCCAGAAGTGTCTTTTCAGGTCACTTGCCCATTTTTTAAATGGGTTGTTAGTCTTCTTATTTTGGAGTTGTAGGATTTCTATATATATGCAGGATATTAGGCTCCTATCAGATATATGGTTGCCAAATATTTTCTCCCATTGGATAGACTGCCTTTTTATTTTCTTGATAACGTCCTTTGAGGTGCAAAAGTTTTTATTTTGAGGAGATCCCATTTATCTATTTTTTCTCTTGCTGCTCGTGCTTTGGGTGTGAAGTTCATGAAACCATTTCCTATTACAAGGCCCTGTAGATGCTTCCCTACATTATCTTCCAAGGTCTTTATGATCTTGGCTCTTATATTAAGATCTTTGATCCATCTTGAGTTGATTTTCATATAAGGTGTGAGATGGTGTTCCTCTCTCGTTCTTTTGGATATGGATATCCAGTTCTCCATGCACCACTTGTTGAAGAGGCCTTTCTCTCCCAACTGAGTGGGCTTGGTGGCCTTGTTGAAAACCAGATGACTGTATATGCAAGGATTTATATCAGGACTCTCAATTCCGTTCCATTAGTCAATGTGTCTATCCTTGTGCCAATGCCATGCGGTTTCCACCACTGTAGCTTTGTAGTATGTTTTAAAATCAGGAAGTGTGATACCTCCAACTTCATTTTTCCTTTTCAATATATCTTTGGCAATTCGAGGCCTCTTATCTTTCCAAATATATTTTGTGGTTAGTTTTTCCGGTTCCTTGAAAAATACAGTGTTGACTTTTATTGGGATTGCATTAAATCTGTAGATTAGTTTGGGTAGGATAGACATCTTGATGATGTTTAGTCTTCCCATCCATGAACAGGGAATATTCTTCCATTTATTTAAGTCTTCTTTGATTTCCTTTAACAGTGTTGTGTAGTTTTCTGTATATAAGTCCTTTACATCTTTAGTTAAATTTATTCCTAGGTATTTGATTCTATTAGTTACTATTGTAAATGATATTTTTTTCTTGATTTCCTCCTCAGATTGTTCATTATTGGTGTACAGAAATGCTCCTGATTTTTGACCATTGATCTTATAACCTGTGACGTTACTGAACTCCTTTATAAGTTTTAGAAGCTTTGTTGTAGATTTCTCAGGGCTTTCTACGTATAGGATCATGTCATCTGCAAATAATGAAATTTTTACTTCTTCTTTTCCAATTTGGATGCCTTTTATATCTTTTTCTTACCTCAGTGCTCAAGCAAGTACTTCTAAGACAATGTTAAATAGGAGTGGTGATAGTGGGCATCCTTGTCTTGTTCCCGATCTCAGAGGGAAGGCTTTTAGGATTTCACCATTGAAGATGATGTTAGCTTTGGGTTTTTCATATATACCCTTTATCATGTTCAGAAAGTTTCCTTCTATTCCTATCTTTTGCAGTGCTTTTATCAGGAAAGGGTGCTGTATTTTGTGGAATGCTTTTTCTGCATCTGTAGAGATGATAATATGATTTTTTTTTTCTTTCAATCTGTTTATGTGGTGTATTACATTGATTGTTTTTCTTATGTTGAACCATCCTTGCATACCCAGGATGAATCCCACTTGGTCATAGTGTATAATTCTTTTGATATGTTGTTGAATGCAATTAGCAAGTATTTTGCTGTGGATTTTGGCATCTAGGTTCATTAGAGAAATTGGTCTGTAATTTTCCTTTCTTGTGTTATCTTTGTTTGGCTTTGGTATTAGGGTAATGTTGGCATCATCGAATGAGTTTGGCAATTTTCCTTCTGCTTCTATTTTTTGGAAGAGCTTAAGCAGAATTGGTGTTAGCTCTTTCCGGAATGTTTGGTAGAATTCAGCTGTGAAGCCATCTGGTCTGAGCTCTTCTAGGTTGGGAGGTTTTTGATGACTGAGTATCTTTTTACTTATAATTGGACTGTTGAGTTCATCAGTTTCTTCTTTTGTCAATGTAGGCTGTTTGTGAGTTCTAGGAATTTGTCCATTTCCCCTATATTATCATTCTTGTTGGCATATAATTTTTCAAAGTATTCTCTTATGATACTCTTTATTTCTGTGGGGTCAGTAGTAATATCCCCTTGCTCATTCCTTATTTTGTGTATTTGCATCTGTTCTCTCTTTTCCTTTGTTAGTCTGGCTAAGGGTTTGTCAATGTTATTGATCTTCTCAAAGAATCAGCTTTTGGTTTTGTTTATTTTTTCTAGTCCTTTCTTATTTTCTATTTCATTTAGTTCTGATCTAATCTTTGTTATTTCTTTCTTTCTACTTCCTTTGGAGTTAGTTTGTTGTTGTTTTCCCAATTCCTCCAGGTGTGCAGTTAGGTCTTCAACTTTAGCTCTTCCTTGTTTTTCAATATTTGCATTTATGGCTATGAATTTCCCTCTCAGTACAGCTTTGGCTGCATCCCATAGGTTTTGATATGTTGTGTTGTCATTTTCATTTGATTCAAGGTAGTTACTGATTTCTTTTGAGATTTCCTCCTTGACCCACTGTTTGTCTAAGAGTGTGTTGTTTAGCTTCCATATCTTTGCACCTAATCTGGTCCTCTGGCCCTTAGTGATTTCCAGTTTCATTCCATTGTGGTCAGAGAAATTACTTTGTATAATCTCAATCTTTCTGAATTCATTGAGAGTTGTTCTGTGGCCTAGTATGTGGTCTATCTTGGAGTATGATCCATGTGCACTCAAGAAGAATGTATATCCTGCTGTATTTGGGTGTAGCGTTCTGTATATGTCTATTAGGTCCAGGTCCTCTAATATATTATTCAGAGCCTTTGTTTCTTTATTTATTCTCTGTCTAGAAGTTCTGTCTAATGGTGATAATTGTGTATTAAAGTTTCCCACTATAGGTGTTGAGGCATTTATTTCTCCATTTTGTTTTTCCAGTGTTTGCCTCATGTATTTTGAGGCACCCCGATTAGGTGCATAAATGTTTATGGTTGTTCTCTCTTCTTGGAAGATTACCACTTTTACTAATATATAGTGTCCATCTTTGTCTCTTATAATAGTTTTGCATTTAAAGTCTATTTTGTCCGATATTAGAATAGCTACTCCTGCCCTTTTTTGGTTATTGTTTGCTTGTAAAATTGTTTTCCAGACATTCACTTTCAGGCTCCTTTAATCCCTGGGTCTAAGGTGGGTTTCTTGTAGGCAACATATAGATGGGTCATATTTCCTTATCCATTCTTCCAATCTGTGTCTCTTGACTGGTAAGTTTAATCCATTAACATTCAGTGTTATTACTCTCAATGAATTTCTTATATCAGCCATATTTTCTTTGGGTTTATTTTTGTTATATATTGTTTTTATTTCTCTTTTTGTCTTTTTAGTTGTTCTTACACTTTCTTCCAACTCTCTCCTGTTTTTTCCTTTCAACCTGTAGAACTTCCTTTAGTATTTCTTGAAGTGCAGGTTTCTTATTGGCATATTCTCTTAATTTCTGTTTACTGTGAATATTTTGAACTCTCCATCATTTTTGAATTCCTGCTTTGCTGGATACAGAATTCATGTCTGGGAGTTTTTTTCTTTTAGTACCTTGACTATGTCATATCAATGTCTTCTTGCCTCCATTGTTTCAGATGAGAAATCAGCACTTAATCTTATTGTGCTTCCCTTGTGTGTGATGGTTCTCTTTTCTCTTGCTGCTTTAAGTATTTTCTCTATATCTTGTGCATTGGACATTTTGATAATTATATGTCTTGGAGTAGGCCTGTTGGGATTTATACTGTTTGGGGTGCATTGTGTTTCCTGGACATGTACATCCATCTCTCTCAATAGGGTTGGGAAGTTTTCAGCCATTATTTCCTTCAACAATCCTTCTGTTCCCTTTCCCTTCTCTTCCCCTTCTGGGATGCCTATAATGCATACATTTGTGCATTTTGTGTTGTCAGTTACATCCCTAAGTCCCTGCTGGATTTTTTTCTATCTTTTTATCTATCTGTTCTACTATCTGTTTGATTTCAAATGTACTGTCTTCCACATCACTAATTCTTTCTTCTGCCTGTTCAAATCTGCTGTTATGTGAATCCAGCATCTTTTTGATTTCTTGGATTCTACCATTCATCACCATCATATCCATTATCTTTTTATGTATGTTTACAGTTTCTTCAATATGTCCTCCCAGTGTCTTCTTAATATCCTTAATCTCTTCCTTCACTTCATTAAGTTGGTCCATGATATTTGTTTGGACAGCTTTGATTAGTTGTTCAATGTTCTGCATCTCTTCCTTGATCATTGGAATGGTCCATGTCTTCCTGTTTCTCAGTATGGTTTGTAATTTTTTGTTGCCCTCTGGTCATCATTTTATCTTGATTGGTTTGTTCAGTTGATTAGCTTCTCTCTCTCTCCTCTAGTTTTATTTAGCTGGTGGTTCTGTGTGTGTGTTAAGTTTTCTCTTTGACACTTTGTTCTTCTTGTATTCCCTTGCTTTTTTCTATGTTCCCCTGAAGGAAAAAGATAAGGGCCAGAGGAATCAAAAGAGGTAAGAAAGGAAAAAGGATAATAGTAATATTGATAAAAGTTAGAAAAGGGGCCATATAAGACTTAGTATAATGAATATCTAACTCATGTAGGCAGTGTAGAGTAATAGGGGGGGGGGGGAAGTGGAGTGCTTACAATGGAATGGGAAACCAAATAGAGAAAAATATATAGAATGATTTAAAAGGCCAGAATGATGAGGAGAGAGGGAAAGAGTAAAGAAAGGGCTGAGAGGAAAAAGTTAATAATAATAATAATAATAATAATAAAAAGAAAGCAGAATAGACAAGATAGAAATCAACACCCATGAAGTTGAGGACTAATGAATAAAGGTGGAATGTAAGAACCACAAAAGAAAGCAGAAGATGGACAGATGAAGGAAGGAAAAGAGATAGCATTCATAGACAAAATCACTATACACAGAGAATAGAAAATCAAGGAAGAAGAAGCACAGCAAAAAAGAGACAAGCTAGCAGCATCTAATTTAAAAGGGGGGGGGGAAAGAGGAAAGAAAAACAAGAAACAAACAAACAAAGAAAAACCAAACAAACACACAAGCATGCATCAAACAAAGCTAAGGAAGAACAGTGTTCCTTCTTGGGCCCTTGTGGAGCCTTTCCGCCTGCATTCATCAATCAATTACCCTGCAGCCTTCTCTCTGCAGGTTTTGAGGCAGATTTTAGTGATTAAATTAAGTTAAAACAAAAATTTTTTGAAGAAATAAGGGACCCATAAGAAGGCCTCTTCTGGACCACCCCCTCCACCGAGGGGACTCTAAACAGGCTCGTGGAAACTTATCAAACACTTCCCAATGCCTGACGCCCCCAGGGGAGCTGAGACTCTGACTCTCAGGACAGAATTCTAAAATTGGCCACCTCCGCCCCCTCCCGAGCCCAGCCTCTGTGCCCCACGGCTGCCAGGTAAATCAGGCTTCCTCAGCAGATTCGCCTCTCCCCTCAGCCCGGCACCACTTCTAGCTGGCTGGTTTGCTCCCAAAAAGCTGCAAGGGGGTCCAGGCAGCCAAACCAACAGAAAGAAACCCTTCCTTTTGCCAGGACCCTCCCACTCTGGGAGAGCGCTCCTTTTCACCCAGTTGCTGGGAGGGTGGGGCTTAGCCGTCTGCGTCCACTATTTCCAGCTGAGGGAAAAACTCACGATTTTATATTGAGCAGTCCACCTCGCTGTCCAGCTCCCTCCAGATCGATGTCCCCAAGGTTCTCGCTCTGCAGGCTCCCAGAACAGACCACCCAGGCAGGATCCTGTCCCCAGTCAGCCGTCCTCCGTCCTCCGGGAGAGAAATGGTGAGTGGCCACCTAAACCAACGCCATCTTCTACCTCTCTCCTCCGACATAACTATAACATTGGGGGACCCAATGGAAGCACTTGTTCTTATGGATAACAAAGCAAATCATTGAAAAATTCAGAGTAGGGTACCATTCCTTTGTAGGTCAACAACATACAAAACTGAATACTATATTATTAAAATATGTACCTATGTAAAGGAAGCTAAAGAAAAATGTCATACAGACTCTATTTTCCAACCATAATCGAACAACATTAAAAATCAATTTCCTATGAATGAAACCTGTTGTGCTGGATTGGAGTTGAAGGGATCAGTGGGAACTCAGGGTGTTTTTTGTTGTTTTGTTGTTTTAATTTTTTTATTTTTAGAGAAGCTCTAGATTACATAAATGTTATATCAAAATTATAGGGGATTCACATATGCCCCACCCCTCCCACACTTTCCCACATCAACAACATCTTTCATTAGTGTGTGTATTAGTCAGTCAAAGGGGTGCTGATGCAAAGTACCAGAAATTTGTTGGCTTTTATAAAGGTATTTATTTGGGGTAGAAGCTTACAGTCATAAGGCCATAATGAGGAAGTTACTTTTCTCACCAAAGTCTGTTGCCACATGTCGGAGGAAGATGGCTGCCAGTCTCTGCAAGGGTTCAGCCTTCCTCTTCCTCTTAAGGCTCTTCTTATCTCAGCTGTAGACTGGCATAAAGCTCGTCTCTCTCAGGACTTAGCTGCTCTTTCTCTCCACAAGGCCAGCTGTAAACTATCAGGCAAACAGCTTGGTTCTCTCCCCAGGGCTCCAGCATTAAAACACTAAGCTCTCTCCTCTGTCATGTTGTTTTCTGTGTGAGTCTCTGCCCACCATGGAGGCAGGGACTCAACGTCTTACTGGCGTGGCCAAATCAAAGCCCTAATCTTAACTTAATCGAATAAAAGTGAAACCTCTGAATTTAATACGATCAAAGAGTATCATGCCCAGAGGAACAGACCAGTTTACAAACATAATCAGAATTTCTTTTTTGGAATTCATCAATAATATCAAACTGCCACAATGTGGTACATTTGTTACAATTGATGAACACATATTGAAGTATTGCTACTAATCATGGACTATCATCTGCATTATAGTTTATACTTTGTCTCACACAATTTTATAGTTTATGACAAAATGTATAATGGCCTGTATCCATCATTGCAATGTCATGCAGAACAATTCCAAGTCCCGAAAACGCCCCCATATTCTTCCCTCTCCCTCCCCTCAGAATTTCTGGTGGCCACTGCCTTTATATCAATGATGAAAGCTCTTCCATTGCTAGAATAATAACAAGTCTATAATAGTATAATAATAAGTCTACTTTAGTCCATTGTTCATTCCCCAATCATGAGGGTTTGGGGACGGTGATCCCCACTGTTTCTAACTGAGAAGTGGCTTAGATCCCATGGGGCAGATAGATGGAGCTATCTTGCTTGCAGTTGCAGACTCTCTCTGCTCCTTGGGATGGGCATTGTCCATCACCATCTCTTTGTTAGTTGTCCTGGGCTAGTCCAATGAACTGTGTTCAATTACAGTTTAGATAGATGGATAGATAGATGATAGATAGATAGATAGATAGATAGATAGATAGATAGATAGATAGATGAAGGCAGACACAGAAATAAATGCAATTTATGCATACATGGGTTACTTTACATATATATATTTCCTGGTTCTATCCACTGAGCAGGATTAAAGCAATGACACCCTAGAAAAATGAGCACACCTTGTACCAAAATCTTAGTTTGTAAATACTATTCTCCAATTAAAGGCGCAAGGATTCCTCGGATCTTGAGGCTGGAGTGGGGAAAACACAAGATAAGCCAGGAGCATCTTGTGGTCTTGGAAAGAAAAGGCTAAGCAATGAAATGAGGGAGGCGTGTGAAAAGGGCAGCAAAGACACCATGAAGGAGCTCCCCGATAGCTAACACTGGAGCAATTTGAGCTGCAAAATGAAATAATTCAAGTATTGGACTGCAATCCAAAGAATAAAACAGATATCCTTGAGTCCTTAACGGTACCAATAAATCATGGGATACTTAAATAAATGGGGGAGAAGGATGGCTCTTCCTTACAGATTTCCAATTAACCACTGTACAAAGAATGAGGGATATGGAAACTCACCATTAGAACACCACAGTCAAAATTGTCACCAGCAAACTCTACCACTGGATGTAATAGTGGACAAAAGTTTAAGCAGGAACAGGATAGTTAGATTCAAATTATCTCCCCCAAAATACTTAACAATTGCAAAAGAAAGATTAGTAACTTCCCAGTGGAAAATCCTGGCAACCACTACTTGACCAAGAGATGGAAGCCAAGAGATGGAGGTCAGACGCATGTCACGTACCCCGATATGATGTGCAGGGAAAGGCATGTGGCTGTGGCGTCCGTCCCATAGCGCTCAACCTCAATGTCGGCGTGAGCAAACATCAGCAAAACTGAACAGGAGGGACATTCTACTCCAGGATGAGCCAGTGGTAAAAGACAAGGAAGGCGGAGGAGCTACCACAGGCCACAATGGACAAAAGACACATGGCAATTAAATGTGATGTGTGATCCAGGATTCTCTTTTGGAACAGAAAAGGGCGCCAGTGGAAAATGGATGAAATCCTAGTAAATTCTGTACATTTTTTAATAGTATTGTACCGAGGTTAATTTCTTAGTTTTGACCATTATTCTACAGTTATGCAAGTTGTTAAAATGGAGGTGGCTGAGTTAAGAGTATCTGGGAACTTTATATATTATTGTTGCGACTCTTCTATAAATCTAAGATTATCTTCAAATAAAAAGTAAAAAAATATTTTTTAAATTTGAGAGCCGTATCCCAAACCTCAACCTGCAGTAGTCATTATAGGATCACCATCAACAACAAGAAAATGTATTTTAAATTATATGCCATAATAAAGCTTTCTATATTCTAAAGCAGTATAGTTGGTTGGTTTTTATTGATAATCTAATATCCGTCACATTTTTGCCTGCCAGGTGTTATTTTCAACACAGATTTTGTAGCAGTTCAAAACTACCCGAAAACTTAAGGATAAATATATAAACATTTTGTGTTACCAAAATGTTGAAAGTAAAACTCTAGAAAATGCTGAAGAGCAGCAGGCGGTAGACAGCCTTTCAGTTCCTGCTCGCCCACACCTGCTCCTTGCCTGAGCACCTTCCCCTTAGCCACGTTACCACAGGCATCCCTCTTCCCACGGCTGCCTGAACTGGGCCGAGGGTCCACCGACTGGACAGAACCAATCACATTGTCTCACCTGAGGAATTTGACTCTGACCCCAAACCCTCTAGTACCATAGTTCATTAGTGCTAAGATGCACATTTTTTCACATTTTATCATTTCTAAATCACAATGGTGCATCATCATTAACAGACAGTATTTTTCTTAGTAACTCATAAAACAAGGGTGTATCTTGTAGTAGATGGCTTCATAGACTAGCTAAATCCCTCGGCTGGGAGACCATGTAATTCTGGTGCTGCCCTTCGATTTCTGTAGCTGGAAGAAAGAAGGCAATTCTAAGAAGAGAAAAGGAAGAGCCACCCAAACATACAGAGGCGAAGCAGAAGTAAAGACCCCAAGGCCCAGAGGGAAGTGAGAACCGCTGTGCGGCTCCGGGCAGGTGCCGTTTTGTTTGATCCAGTCTTCTGGGTGGCCCAGTGGCACATCCATCCTTAGGTTCCACAAGTTACTTTCAGATCCTTACACGATATATATCTTTTTAAAAATATATACGCTGTAAGAGCTGGGTTTTCCAAGGATACCACAAAGATCAGCAGGTGGGCCAAGTTGTCAGATTTGGGGGAAGAGATGCGCCAAATGCCCTGAATGTTTAGCGTGAAAGACACTGCTCTGCATTCATCAAAGCCGCTATTCCAGGCCAAAACTGGGCAAAGGTCACCAAAGGATGCAAAAGACGAAGCCAAACGTCCCTGAGAAAGGACAAAGGCAAAAATGAGGAAGAAACCAGGAAGACGATGAAAGAACACGATCATCTTACAGTGTAAATGCCAAGCACTATGCTTTGCAAAAACATCCCTGGGATGGTGGGATCTTCACTTCCTATATGTTCCTCTTTTTCCATGATATCGATGTTTCTCATTTACTTTATGATTTTACTTTTTCAATTATACAGGCCTATAAAGTGAATTACACACGTTTCATATTTGGCAGTGGCATTTTTATGGATTGACTTGTCTGCTCAAATTTAGGACTTGACAAAAGGACATAGAAATAGGGCAGCTCCGGTAACTGAGCCTTCTTGCTCAGGTTCCCCCAAAAGACACATCCTGAGTCAACAGGTGGCCTTCGGGGGGTTATTCTGGGAGGTGATCTCAGGAAACAGGGGCGGAGTCTGGGGCGAGGGGAAGGGAAGGAGGAAACGCCGTCTGCCTGCGCCCTGAGCTGATGCCGCCGTGGACACTGGACCTGGGCTGAGGGCCCTCCGGGCGGAGGAGGCAAGAGTCCTGCGCAGGTCCCACCTTTCCGGGTTGAGGCACAGGTGAGAGGCGCCGCGTGGACCAGAAGACCTCCCACCAGGAGCCGCCAAGGCCCACGCAGGACGCCAGGCCCAGCCTTGCCCACGCGCCCGCGGGTCAGCCTTCCTGCAGCCGTGGCCATGGCAACGAGTGGGGGGAAGCGGGCCTGGGGCGTGCGGCTGGACAGGAGAGGCGCGCAGAGCTCCCAGTTAGCGTCCACGCTAATTACATTCGGAGACCTGTCACGACCTGTAGCAGAAATAAACCGTTCGCACTGGGCGATCCTTCCTTAGCGGGGTACGCCCCGGGGCACTTCCTGGGGTGACGGTGCTAAATGGCGGCTGCACGCGGCTGTGGCTAAGGGGACCAGTTTTAACAGATGACTCTTTCTCTGCATCCGTTCTGCTCCTTTAAAAGGCAGACCCAACAGGCAGAATAATGGGAGTTGGTTTTATGCTAGCCAAAGAAAATTGAGGGGAAAAAATAATAATAAAAGAAAAAAAGAAAAAAAATTAAAAAAAGGAAACTGAGGGGAGCGGTGGATGTGGCTCAAGCAGTTGAGCCCCCACCTCCCACATGGGAGGTCCGGGGTTCAATTCCCAGAGCCTCCTAAAGAACAAACAGACAATGAGCAGACAATAAGCAAAAAAAAAAAAAAAAACCCAATGAGCACAAACAACGAGCAAGCATGAGCGAGCCATGGGGGGTGGGGGGTAAAAGAAAACTGGGAGCAGATGTGGCTCGAGTGGTTGAATGCCTGCTTCCCATGTACAAGGTCCTGGGTTCAATCCCCAGTACCTCCTTAAAAAATACATAGATAGATAGATGATAGATAGATAGATGAAAGAAAAGAAAAGAAAGCTGAGGCACCAATAGAAATCAATATAATGGGCTTATTGAAAGAGGACTGTTAACAGCGACATGTCAAACCAGTATCAGAATCTCCAAATAGTTAACGAGTTACCTGGGCTTACAGAGGCAGTTAGGAGATTTCCAAAGGGGAAGTTAGAAAAATTGGCTGACATTTAAGTTCGTTATTACAAAAGAGAGTCTTACAAAGCAAAAAATACTTGTGTTTTTCTGATCAGCTATTTCTACTGGACCAAAATCAGCTCATTCCCAATTGTTGCTTAAACTCAGCTTTGGCCGGGTACATTCCATTTGTTGTTTTTAGTTGTTTTGGGTTTTTCCCAGAAAGCCCCACTTTTCTGACTCTTTAGAAAGTCCTTGTTACTTCTCAAAACAGGGGTTGCTCCTGCAAACCAGTGCCGCAGCCAATTTATTCCACTTAACAGCGTTGATGGAGAGCAGCAGGTAGAGCTGCACACAAATGGGATGCCCTGCCCTATGGAGCAGAAAGCCCCCATTGGCTCCGGGAAAGTGCGGACCCCTCACTCTCAGACGACGCAAGACCCCGGCTGAAGGGGCAGTGTGGCCCCACGTTTGCACCAGAGGAGCTCGTGGAGTCCTAAGTGAAGCATTTGCACACCTGGCGGGGCACTGGACAGCAGGCGTGAAAAGGCCACCACAGCCAGCTCACAGCAGAGCAGAGGAGGGAGAAGGGACCACGTGGGCTTGAGGCAGCCAGGACGCACCTGGTGGGTGGCCACGCTCGCGTGGCCGTATCCCCCCTCCCAGGAGTCTAGACGAGGACGGGTCGGAGGAGAGGAGGGAGTCCTCGGGAGTTAGCCTGGGCGTATTTTCAGTACCTGGTGTGAACTGAACCTCTCTCTTTTTGGCTCATGTCCCCCCCCCCCGCCCCTGGAGAAAAACTCACCCATCTTAGATTATTTCGTCCCAGGGTTATGCATCTTGCAACCTTAACTGCTCCCAAAGCTAGTGCCGTGCTAATGCCTCCGGGGCTGAGCTCCAGTGGGCATTTTAAAGGGCGGTGACCATTAGGTCCACGGAGTCCCCACCCTCCCTCACACTCAGCAGCCGTGTCCGCCCGGAGCTGGTGTTGACAAAGCCTGCTCTGCCCGTGGCACGGGCTGTTTTCCAGCCCCTTTCCTGCTGAAGTGCTCAGTCTTAGGTTATCTATGTCACCGTTTATCAAACACTGCCCGTGAACCCTGCTTTACACGCTCCTTTTGGTGGCACATCAGTGTCACGCAGATTGGGAATCCCTCAGTAACCTGTTTTCTTGATCCAGTTGTATCATCATGTGTTTTCATGAGTGCCTTAAATACTTGCAGAAGTAGGTGACAACAAAGAGAGGGCATTTGCTTCAGTTTTCTAGTTCTCTGTCCAATTGCTGCATTAGAAATTCTTATATAAATATGTAAAATAGACAATGGTGATGAGCAAAGGTGTAGAATGTTGAGGGAAATCTTGTGTTTTTCAGGGAAGCAAACAAGTTAATCTAATATTGGGCATGTTATTTGCAGGGATAAATGACGTATATCACCAGTCACTCAGGAGCCTTATATAGGATGAGCCTTATATAGGATGAGGTAGTTTTAAACTGTGGCCTTCAAATTTGTGACCCTTCCCTCCTTGAGAGGTGGTAGCTGGACTGCTCTCCTTGAATCCAGGTGCTGGGAACCTTTTAAAAATAGAATATAGCAAAAGTTGTGCTGTGCCTGACCCTGAGCCTCAAGAAACTGGCAGCGTGCCCTCCTTTCTCTGGGGATACCTGCCCTTGGAATCCAGCCACCTTGCTGGAGGGGAGCAAACAGCCCATGGTGAAGGTCCAGCTGGGGAGGAACCAGCCCCCGGCCCCTGAGCCCCCAGCCAGCGGTCAGCACCGACTTGCTGACCCTGTGCGTGCACCATCTTAAAGCCTGGTGGGCTCACCCCGGTCAGGCAGCCCCAGCCGAGAGCGTGGGGGGCAGAGGCTCAGCTCTGCCCAAAGTGCAGAGGCACAGAGTTTTCCCAGTGCATTGGGATAATGTTTCCCAGCAACAGAAACAAGAACACGGGGATTTACAAAACACCTTGAGCAACTCTTAAATGTCACACAGAAGTTAAAAGAAATAAAACTGACAGTAATAAGAGAGACGATGAGCATGCACCAGTTTTAGAGATGTTCGTGTGCTCTCCTTGTAAACGAGAAGACAGCCACTGAGACGACAAGAGATCTAAGGCAAGCCTCAAGCCCCTGCTCGGATGCTTTGCCCACACCCCACCCCTTTGCCTGCAGCCCCTGTTTGAAAGCATTTGCTTTGTATGGCACGTGCGCCCTCAGAACAGCTCAGCGCTAATCAGGGCAAAGGAAGCTCACGCTGGAAGCCAAATGCACGTTGCAGACTAAACACTTATTCTAGGATTGATGTTCCTTCTCTAAGCCCTAAGTGATAGCATTTATTAATTATTGACAACAGAACGCTATCCAAACCCTGGGTAGTGCTAGCAGTTGCACCATTAAGTGGGGAGACCAGAACAGTTTAAACTCCAGGAATAGCCAGAAGAATGGCTGGCCAAATTACGACTTCAAAAGTTAGCAAAATAGATATCTCCTAGGATAAGCTCTGTCTGTACGCAGCTTAAGAATCTACTGACCTCTCGCTGAAAATAAATTTAAAATAGAAATATCCCCCTGCCATCCCCCACCCCAACTATCACTTGGTGTTTCCACTTCTAGCATAAATTTACTGAGAAGGGTAAATATACAAAATATTCATAATAAAGAATAAAGTACCACATAGAAGAGGTCAGGCAGACCTGATAAAGTTAAGCACACAACGCAGAAAAAGTTAGCTTTTGAGTCTTTTTTGTGATTTCAACAAAATACCTGGCCAGGACTCTTTCCCCCCCCCCAGGCCAATGGCACAGGAAACTCTCTGCCCTTCTGACTAGCAAAATAAATAACCATTTCCGTCTCCTTTCCCATGATTCAGCAGATGTGAGTCAGATGAATATCCAAATCTATCACAGCTCTAGCTTATCGGCTGTCCTAGCCAAGCAATCTCAGCAGCCGATAGACAATGCCCGGTCCTGGGCAGATGCACCTCCTTCGTACATCAGATTTCTCTCTGAAAACAACTACTGTAAGAGCGGGGGAAATGTCTGTTTTCTGAGGATGTTCTCCACTTTGATTTCTCTGACCTTAACAGAACTGGTCTGTTTACAAGAAATAGCTCAGAATACATTTCAGGTATCTGTTAACCCAGATACTTCCATAAATTCTGACTGTGGGATGTAAAACACCCATTACTGATTACACGAGGCCCACCACATATGTGTGATAACATAGAAGTTAAGATTCAGGACTGGGAATCAGGGGACATGGGTGAACTTCTGACTGTCATCTATTAGCACTATGACATTGGGCAAGTTACTAAACCTCTCCAGCCTGTTCTGATCTGGTTTTGTAAAGATTAAATTGGACGAAATAAGAAAACCTTTTTTCTTTTTAAACTACAATTATTTTCTTTATTAGAGAAGTTGTGGGTTTCCAGAACAATCGTGCATAAAATCCAGGATTCCCATACACCACCCCGCCACCAACACCTTACATTGGTGTGGAGCATTTATTACCATTGATGATAGCACACAGTCAGTTTATACCATTAATCAAAGCCCCTGGTTTCCGATGCAGTTC
This sequence comes from Tolypeutes matacus, assembly GCA_026826555.1. Classification (NCBI taxonomy): domain Eukaryota; kingdom Metazoa; phylum Chordata; class Mammalia; order Cingulata; family Chlamyphoridae; genus Tolypeutes; species Tolypeutes matacus. The sequence continues at coordinate 2,750,432 of JAKSZT010000049.1, read as the reverse complement.
ACCGTGCAGTGCAGCTCTATGGAGCTTTTTAATGCTTTATTCTGTCACCATATACATGCTCTAGCATTTCCCCTTGCAATCACATTCAGATATGCATAACTCAGTGCTGGTACCGCGGTCAGAGTGCCGTGCTGCCATCACCACCAAACAGGAAAACCCATAGCCCCAAACAGGAGCCCTGTACATGTTACGCCACAACTTGCCATTCCCCATCTCCATCCCGTCCCCTGGTAACCTGTATTCTAGCTCCTGGCTCTACGAGTTTGCTTACTCTAATTGGTTCAAATCAGTGAGATCATACAATGATTGTGCCTGGCGTATTTCACTCGACATGATGTCTTCAAGGTTCATCCATGTTGTCGCATGTACCAGGACTTCATTCCTTTTTACTGCTGAATACTATTCCAGGGTTTTATTTGTCTGTTCATTGGTTGGTGGACACTTGCTTGCTTCCATCTTTTGGGAACTGTGAACAATGCTGTTACAAAAATCAGTGTTCAACTATCTGTTCGAGTCCCTGCTTTCAATTCTTTGGGGTATATCCCTAGCAGCAGGATTGCCAGGCATATGGGATTTCTATACTTAGCTTTCCAGGGAATCGCCTAACTTTTTTTGTTTATTTGTTTGTTTGTTTTTCTCATATTGTTTATTAAATTTTTTAAAATTTATTTTTATTTTTTTCTAAAAGATATTTAGATTACATAAAATGTTACATAAAAGAATATAAGGGATTCCCACATGACCCACTCTCACACCTCCCACTTTCCCCCACGTTAACAACCTCCTTCATCAGTATGTACATTTGTTACAATTGATGAACATATTTTGGAGCATTACCACTAAGCATGGATTATAGTTTACATTGTACTTTACACTCTCTCCCACCCAATTCTGTAGGTTATGGCAGGATATATAATGGCCTGTATCTGTCATTGAAATGTCATTCAGACAATTCCAATTGCCCAAAGTACCCAAATATTGCAGCTCCTCCTTTCTCTCCCTGCCCCCAGCACCACCAGTGGCAACTGTCTCCACATCAATGATATAATTTCTTCCCTTGCTAGAATCACAATAAGTCTATAGCAGAATACCAGTAAGTCCACTCTCGTCCCCAATCCTGAGGATTCTGGGATGGCGATGCCCTCTCCACCTCCAACTGAGAAGGGGCTTCAATCCCATATGGCTGATGGATGAGACTCTCCTGCCCTCAGCTGCAGTCTTTCTCGACTTCTTGGTATGGTGGCTGTCCATCCTCACCTCCTCGTTAGTTGTCCTGGGTGAGTCCAATGAACTGGAGAGTAGGTGTTGCAACTCCACTGAGGCTCAGGGCCCAGCTGGCACATGAACAGCCCAAAGATTCAAGTCTCTTGGACGTACACCTACCAACTCTAGCACCAACTATAGGTTCAAATAGAAGGGACAGAAAAGGCATGTATAGAGAAGTCACAACTGAGTTCAACTCTGTCACACTCAGGAGCACAAATCCGAGTTTGGCAAGACACCAAGCCCCGGAGCTATCTGCCATGACCATAGGGCCTGGGTGTCTCCAGAGCCAGGAGCCCCACTATTTGGGGTAGTATCTACTACTCAACTTTGAACTCACTTTGAAGTCTCTTAGCCATATAAACTCATTTGTCTTTACATTTTTCCCCTTTTATTCAAGGTCTTCCTCCATTGCATTGCTAGTTGGTGCTTGGTAGTAATCCCTCGGTGCCAGGGAGGCTCATCCCCAGGAGTCATGTCCCATGCTGGGGGGAAGGTAATGCATCTATATGCTGAGTTTGGCTTAGAAAGAAGCCACATGTGAGCAACATGGAGGCTCTCAGGAGGTAACTCTTAGGCACCCTACAACACTAGGCTAAGTTGCAATTTCAAGAACAAAGGCTCATAAGCATAGTTGTCAATATCAAGGGCCCATCAATGGGCCATCCTTCTTCACTAGTCATTATCGTTGTACTTACGGGATTGTTGCTGTTCCATTAGAGAATGTGGCAGAGCTCCCAGGATGGGAATTCAATATTCTTTAGGTTATTGTGTGAATCTCCACCTACTGTGACAATGCCCGACAAACACCTGAACACATTTATATACTTTATATGTATGCCCAAGTGAACTTCCTCCCATGTATCCCCCATCACTGACACCCCACACTAATGATCCTCCCCTGCCACAGTTGTAACCCCTCTGTGGTCCAAAACTTCTTCAAAAACGAAGCCAAGAATATTGCCAAATACAATTAATAGGAAAATGAAATAATAATGATAGGTTTAAAAATAAGAAATAAATACATAATAATTTAGAAAAACTAAATTAAAACTTAAAATTGGGATATTAAAAAAATAATGAAAAATATTTTAAAATTTTTTTTGGCATTTTGCCTTTCATCACTGTAATATCTGTTGTCCTGTATATACAGTGACATTTTCTTTCACTTCTTCCCCAGTGTCTTACTGTTTTTCATTCTGTCCGCAAATAAGTTTTAGGTCACAGTAAAGTCACATACAGAATATAGGGGACTGCCATATACCCAACATCCTCCCCCTTTTCCCACTTCTCATATTAATAAGCTTTTTATATGTGGATGGTACATTTGTTACAACTGATGTACAAAAATTGAAACATAGCTTATAATCATGGTCAATGGTTTACATTATGGTTTACATTTTAGACCATACACCTCCATAAATTTTTGCTGAAATTTAACATGGTCTGTATCCAACATTGCAAGATCATGCAGAACACTTCCATTGCCCCCCAAATACTCCCTATTACATCCATTCCACTCCTCCATCCCCCTCCCCTCAGGGCACACAGTGACCACCAGCCTTCAGTCCTTGAAGGACAAGATTCATAGTTACTTGCATTAACACTGAGGGCTTGACACACTGGTCTGTCCTCCCCTATTAGGAACCACCCATGTTCTTGAGAGACACTCACCCCTCTGTTTGAAAACATATCGAGCCTCCCCTGGATGGGAGTCCAAATCCCTTCCCGCTCATTATGTGGGTCTCCACCCAATTACTCAACACACTATGACAAAATGATCTATTACACATTCTCTAGAACACTGCCCCAGGTGCACCATGTCCCGAATGCCCCCCCATCCAACACCTTAAACCAGTAACCCTTCCTTGTCCTATTGCCAAAAGAGCTTTCCCAAAATTGTAGTTTCAACCACATACCCACCAATCCCCAGTGTTCACCTGCTCCCTCCCACAACCCTCCCCCCAGTTCCATGGACTGTCCAACACACCCTCCCCACCCTACCTCCCTGTCAAACTTGCACAGCTCAACCCAATAGTATCACTATACCCCTGTCATATCCCTTCACTGCACAACTACTCACTTCCCCCTTATCACAGATTTTGCCCATATGGGTGTTGGCTGACAACCTTCTTCTCCCTTTTTATTTCCTGTAAACCTATGCTCCAGACTCTAGCTCTGAATCTGCTCAATTTGCTTAATTCATATCAGAGAGGTCATGTAATATTTGTCCTTCAATATCTGACTTGCTTCACTCAACATGAGGTCCTCAAGATTCATCCATATTTTCCTGTGTGTTAGTACTGTATTCCTTCTTACAGTTGAAAAATATTCCATTGTATGTATATACCACATTTTGTTTATCCATTCATCTGTTGATGGGTATTTGGGTTGATTCCAACTTTTGGCAATAGTAAATAATGCTGCTATGAACATTAGTATGCATATATCTGTTCGTGTTCCTGCTTTCAGTTCTTCTGGGTACATACTCAGAGATGGAATTGCTGGATCATATGGCAGATCTATAGTTAGTTTTTTGAGGAACTACCAAACTGTCCTGCAAAATGGCTGAACCATTCTACATTCCCACCAGCAGTGGATGAGGGTTCCCATTCCTCCACATCCTCTCCAACACTTGTAGTCCTCAGTTTTTTTAATGGCCACCAGTCTAATCAGTGTAAGATGATATCTCATTGTAGTTTTGATTTGCATTTCTCTAATAGCTAGTGATGTTGAGCATCTTTTCGTGTGCTTTTTAGCTATTTGTATTTCTTCTTTGGAAAGTATCTGTTCAAATCATTTGCCCAATTTTTAAATGTGTTGTCTTTTTATTTTCAAAATAAAGGATTTCTTTATATATGCTGGATATTAGGCTTCTCTCAGATACATGGTTACCAAATATTTTCTCCCATTGGGTAGGCTGTCTTTTCACTTTCTTGACAAACTCCCTTGAGGTGCAATAGTTTTTAATTTTGAGGAGGTCCCATTTATCTATTTTTTCTTTCGCTGCTTGTTCTTTGGGTGTGAAGTTCATGAAACCATTTCCTATTACAAGATCCTGTAGATGCTTCCCTACATTATTTTCCAAGGTCTTTATGGTCTTGGCTCTTATATTTAGATCTTTGATCCATCTTGAGTTGATTTTTGTATAAGGTGTAAGATGGTGTTCCTTTCTCATTCTTTTGGATATGGATATCCAGTTCTCCAAGCACCATTTGTTGAAGAGGCCATTCTCTTCCAGTTGAGTGGGCTTGGTGGACTTGTCATATATCAGATGACTGTATATGCAAGGATCCATATAAGAACTTTCCATTTGGTCCCATTGGTCAGTATGTCTATCCTTGTGCCAGTACCATGCAGTTTTGACCACTGTAGCTTTGTAGTATGTTTTAAAAGTCAGGTAGTGTGATTCCTCCATTTCATTTTTCATTTTCAATATGTCTTTGGTTATTTGGGGACTCTTGCCCTTCCAAATAAATTTCATAGTTTGTAAAACTATGTAAAACATAGTAAAACGATGTAAAACATAGTTAGTAAAACACAGTTAGTAAAACTTTGGTAAAAAATGCTGTGTTGATTTTTATTGGAATTGCATTGAATCTGTGGATCAGTTTGGGTAGGATAGAAATCTTAATGATGTTTAGTCTTCCTATCCATGAACAGGGAATATTGTTCCATTTATTTGTCTTCTTTGATTTCCTTTAACAATGTTGCGTAGTTTTCTGTGTATAAGTCATGTACATTTTAGTTAAATTTATTCCTGGGTATTTGATTCTTTTAGTTGCTATTGTAAATGGGATTTTTTTCTTGAATTCCTCCTCAGATTGCTCATTATTGGTGTACAGAAATGCTACAGATTTTTGTGCATTGATCTTATAACTTGCGACTTTTCTGAACTCATTTATAAGCTCTAGGAGCTTTGTTGTAGATTTTTCAGGGCTTTCTATTTATAGGATCATGTCGTCTGCAAATAGTGAAATTTTGACTTCTTCCTTTCCAGTTTGGATGACTTATATATCTTTTTCTTGCCTAAGTGCTCGAACAAGTACTTCTAATACAATGGGTTTTTTTTTAAAGATTTATTTATCTATTTTACTTTTTTTATCCATTTTAACCACCCCCCCCTTGCTGTTTTGTGTCCATTTGCTGGGCAATTCTCTGTGTCTGTTTCCTGCCCTCTCTTATCATCCTTCTCCTCCTGTCTTCATGGGGATTTGATCCTGGGAACCTCTGATGTGGGAGAGAGGCGTTCTGCCACCTGTGCCACCTCATTTCCTGGTTTTTCGGCATGTCTCGTCTTGGCTCTCCCTTGTGTCACTCTCCTGTTATGTCATCATCTTGTGTGGCTCAGCAGGGCCTGGCACACTCTCACGTGGGGTCTGGGGGCTCGCCTGCTCGCGGGGCCTGATGGCATGGCTGTACACAAGGCCTAGCAGCCCATGCGCCTTCTATATTTTCTCTTTATTTTACCAGGAGTTTCCGGGGATCAAACCCAGGTCCCTCCATATGGGAGATGGATACCCAACTATTTGAGCCACATCCACCCCCACTAACACAATGTTAAATAAGAGCAGTGATAGTGGGTATGATGGTTAGGCTAATATGTCAACTCGGCCAGGTAATTGTGCCCAGTTGTTTGGTCAAGCAAGCACTGGGCTAATTGTAATACAAGGACATTTATTCACTTTGGTCACCAGTGAGTTTACTTGCATAGATAGCTCATTACATCTACATAAATCAGGGAGATTGCCATCTGCAATGAGTGACTCTTTATCCAATCAACTGAATGCCTTAAAAGGGGAACTGATTTCAGCATTCAGAGAGAATTTCCCAGCTCTTCTTTACACAGCCAACCTCTCCTAGAAACTCATCAAGAACCTTAATTGGACTTTCATTGGAGCCCCTGGTTTGCAGCCTGCCTTTGGAACCTGGACTTGTGTATCCCCACAGTCACATGAGAGACTTAAAATCTCATATTGTTGACAGAGATCTGCTGATTCTGTCTCCCTAGAGAACCCTGACTAATACAATGGGCATCCTTGCCTGGTACCCAATCTTAGAGGGAACGCTTTTAGGATTTCACTATTGTATATGATATTAGCTGTGAGTTTTTCATATATACCCTTTATTGCGTTGAGGGAGTTTCCTTTTCTTCCTATCCTTTGCAGTGTTTTTATCAGGAAAGGGTGCTGTATTTTGTCCAATGCTTTTTCTGCTTCTATAGAGACGATCATGTGATTTTTTTCTTTTGATCTGTTTATGTGGTATATTACATTGATTGATTTTCTTATGTTGAAACATCCTTGCATACCTGGGATGTAACCCACATGGTCATGGTGTATAATTCATTTGATGTTTTGTTGAATATGATTAGCAAGTCTTTTTTGAGGATTTTAGCATCTAGGTTCATTAGAGAGATTGGTATGTAATTTTCCTTTCTTCTGGTGTCTTTGTTAGGCTTTGGTATTAGGGTAATGTTGGCATCATAGAATGAGTTAGGCAATGTTCCTTCTACTTCTATTTTTTGGAAGAGTTTAAGCAGGATTGATGTTAGTTCTTTCCAGAATGTTTGGTAGAATTCATCTATGAAGCCATCTGGTCCTGAGCTCTTCTTAGTTCAGAGGTTTTTGATGACAAATTCAATCTCGTTACTTGTGAGTCATCTATTGAGTTCATTAATTTCTTCTTTCTTCCATGTAGGCTGCTTGAGTGATTCTAGGAATTTGTCCATTTCCTCTAAATTATCATTCTTGTTGGCAAATAACTTTTCAAAGTATCTTCTTATGATACTCTTTATTTCTGTGGGGTCAGTGGTGATATCCCCTTCCTCATTTCTTATTTTGTATATTTGCATATTTTCACTTTTTGTCTTTGTTAGTCTTGCTAAGTGTTTGTCAGTTTCATTGATCTTCTCCAAGAACCAGCTTTTGGCTTTGTTTATTTTTTCTAGTGCTTTTTTATTTTCTATTTCATTTAGTTCAGCTCTAATCTTTGTTATTTCCTTCTTTCTACTTCCTTTGGTGTTAGTTTCTTGTTCTTTTTCTAATTCCTCTAGGTGTGCACTTAGATCTTCAATTTTAGCTCTTTCTGCTTTTTTGATATATGTATTTATGGCTATGAATTTCCCTCTCAGTTCAGCTTTTGCTGCATCCCATAGGTTTTGACATGTTGTGTTATCATTTTCATTTCAAGGTAGTTACTGATTTCTTTTGTAATTTCCTCTTTGACCCACAGTTTGTCTAAGTGTGTGCTGTTTAACTTCCATATCTTTGTGCCTAATCTGGTTCTCTGACCCTTACTGATTTCCAGCTTCATTCCATTGTGGTCAGAGAAATTACTTTGCATAATTTCAATCTTTCAGAATTCATTTAGAGTTGTTCTGCGGCCTAGCATGTGGTCTATCCTGGAGAATGATCCATGTGCACTCAAGAAAAAAGTATATACTGCTGTATTTGGATGTAGTGCTCTGTAAATGTCTATTAGGTCCAGATGCTTTAATGTATTATTCATAGTCTTTGTTTCTTTATTGATTCTCTGTTGAGGTGTCCTATCTAATGGTGACAACGGTGTATTAAAGTCCCCCACTATAGTTGTAAAGGCATCTATTTCTCCACTTAGCCTTTCCAGTGTTTGCCTCATGTATTTTGAGGTGCCCCAGTTAGGTGCATAAATGTTTATGGTTGTTTTTTCTTCTTAAAAGATTACCACTTTTACTAATATATAGTGTCTGCCTTTGTCTCTTAAAATAGTTTTGCATTTAAAGTCTATTTTGTCCGATATTAGTATAGCTACTCCTGCCCTTTTTTGGTTGTTGTTTGCTTGTAAAATTGTTTTCCAGCCATTCACTTTGAGTCTCCTTGAATTCCTGGGTCTAAGGTGGGTTTCTTTTAGACAGCATATAGATAGGTTATATTTCCTTATCCATTCTGCCAATCTATGTCTCTTGACTGGTGAGTTTAATCCATTGACATTTAGTTTTATTACTGTTAAGGAATTGCTTATATTAGCCTTATTTTCTTTGGGTTTATGTATGTCATATGTTGTTTTTATTTCTCTTTTTGTTTTTGTTTTTGTTTTTTTTTTCTTACACTCTCCACCAACTCTCTCTTTCCTGTTTTTTCCTTTCAACCTGCAGCACTCCCTTTAGTATTTCTTGAAGGGCAGGTTTCTTATTGACATACTCTCTTAATTTCTGCTTATCTGTGAATATTTTTAATTCTCCATCATTTTTTAATGCCAGCTTTGCTGGATAGAGGATTCTTGGGAGAAAGTTTTTTTCTTTTAGCACCTTGACTATGTCATACCACTGCCTTCTTGCCTCTGTGGTTTCAGATGAGAGATCACCACTTAATCTTATTGAGCTTCCCTTGTATGTAATGGTTCTCTTTTCTCTTGCTGCTTTCAGTACTCTCTCTTTTCCTTAAGCATTAGAGAGTTTGACAAGTATGTGTCTTGGAGTAGGCGTCTTAGGATTTATACTGTTTGGGGTGCACTGCACTTCCTGGACATGTACATCCATCTCTCTCAATAGGGTTGGGAAGTTATCAGCTATTATTTCTTCCAACACTCCTTCTTGTCTCATTTCCCTTCTCTTCTCCCTCTGATATCCCTACAATGCATATGTTTGTATGTTTAATATTGTCATTCAGATCCCTAAGTCCTTGCAGGATTTTTTCTATCTTTTTATCTACCTGTTCTATTATCTGTTTGATTTCAGATGTACTGTCTTCCACATCACTAATTCTTTCCTATGCCTGGTCAAATCTGCTGTTATGTGCTTACAATGTAGCTTTGATTTCTTGGATTGTACCTTTCATCACCATCATATATGATATCTTTTTATGTATGTTTAGAATTTCCGCAGTATGTTCTCCCAGTGTCTTTTTAATATCCTTAATCTCTTCCTTCACTTCATTAAGTAGGTTCATGATATTTGTTTGGACAGCTCTGATTAGTTGTTCCATGTTCTGCATCTCCTCCTGGTTTTTAGTTTGTTCATTGGACTGGGCCATGCCTTCCTGTTTCTTAGTAAGGTTTATAAATTTTTTTGGTGGTTAGGCATCTCTTTATCTTGATGGGTTTATTCGGTTGATTAGTTTCTATCTCTACTCTAGGGTTTTATTTAGTTGCATTTTTGTGTGTGTGGTAAGATGTCTCTTTGATACTTTGTTCCTATTACTCTATTTCCTTGCTATTGCTTATGTTCCCTTGAAAGAAAAAGATTAGGGCCAGGGTTAGAGGTAAGAAGAGAAAAAGGATAATAGTAATAGTAATAGTAAAATGTAGAAGAGGAACCATATAAGACCTAGGGAAGTGAATAATTAACTCATGTAAGAAGTGCAGGAGAATAAGAATAAAAAAATTGAGTACAAACAATGAAATGAAAAACCAAATAGAGAAAAACATCTAGAATGAATTAACAGGCCAGAATGATAAGAAGAGAAGGAAAGAGAAAAGAAAAGGCAATAAGAAAAAAAGCTAAAAAAAAAAAAAAAAAAAAGAAAGAAAGAAAGAAAACAGAGAATAGAGGAGATAGAAATAAAAACAAGAAAAATTGAAGACTAAACAAAGAGGTGGAATGTAAGAACAAAAACAGAAAGCAGGAAATAGAAAGATGACGGAAGGAAAAGAATTAGCATAGGTAGACAAAACTGGTATACAAAAAAAGGGGGGGGACTAAGGAAGGGGTAAACACAGCAAACAAGAAACAAGACAGCAGCACCTAATTTTTTTAAAAAATGGGGGAGGGGAACAAAGAGGAGGAAAAAAAGAACAAAAAACAGACACTCAAGCAAGCAATCAAACAAAAACTTAGGAAAAACAGCCTTCCCTCCTAGACCCCCGAGGAGCTTCTGCTCATCAACCAGTTACCCTGCAGCCTGCCCTCTGCTGGTTTTGAATTGGGTTTTAGTGAGTAAACTAAGTTAAAATTTTTAAAAAAGAACTTTTTTTTAAGAAAAATAAGACACCCAAAAGAAGCTAATACAAAATGTCTATGTGTTCCTTGTCCTAAAGTATCAGTTGGAAGTCTGATATCCTGGTGGATCACTACACTTAAGGAGAGCCGGGAATGGAGCCAGGGATCTCGTATATTCAAAGCAGAGACCCCTCCCCAGAGCTAAACTTCTTATTGGGTCGGTTAGCAGAGAGCTATCCAGTCACTTTCCCTAGGGCAGGTCTGACTCTTTGCAGTTGGGTAGATTCCTGCTGATTAGGAGCCCGTCTGTCCCTGCGCCCTTTCTATTCTTATTGTTTTCTCTCCCAGGGCGGCAGGACGGATAGCCTGTGTGAGCGGATCCCCCTCACCTCTCCTGGTCAGGCTGAGTTCCCTTCTGAAATTCCTATGGGGATCCGAACTCACCACAGAGAAATGACTCTCAACCCTTTTCCAGACCTCCGCCTCCTCCCAGGGCACCCTAAATAGGCCCTTGGAAGGTTATTAAGTGCTTCCTACTGCCCATTTCCCTTAGGGGAGTTGGAATTTTGATCGTTTTCAGCACAGGACTAGTCAGTTGCCTGTCTCCACCCTCTCCCAGCCCAAGTTCCTCCCTCCCAGGCCGGCTAGGTAGATCAGGCTGCCTGAGCAGATTCGCCTCTCCCCTCCTCCCGGGGCGCCTCTTGCCAGCTGGCATGCTCCCCAAAGTTCAAAGGGGTGCAGGTAACAAACCACAGAAAGGAAACGCCTCTCCACCCCCCACCGGAGCCCTCTTCCTCAGCTCGGTGGCTGGTGGGAGTCAGGGGGTTCGCAGCGGCTCTCTGCCTCAAGGTGAGTCTTAGCCGCCCACCGTCTCCAGCCACCAGGGCGAGAAACCCATGGTTTCCTCTTGGGCTTTCTGTCTCTTTGTCCAGTTCCCTCCAGATAGATGCCCCAAATCCTCCCGCTCTGTGGGTTCCCAAAGCAGCTCACTCGGGCAGGATCTTGCCCCCTCTCGCCGTTCTCTGCGAGAGAGCTGGTGAGTGCCCACTTGAACCACTGCCATCTTTCCAGCTAACTTTCTGAAGGTTCTTTCTTTTTTTAATTTGCCCATAGACAAAGAAACAGCCCAGTTAGCAGTGAAACTCAATTTTGTCTGTCCCCAAAGCTCCTGCTTTACCTACCACACAAGACCGTGTCTACAAACATATATGAAATGCATGGCACAGAGTTATTATTGTATTCAGAGGCTTGGGATCAGCATTTAAATGTAGTGTCGTTTTATGCAAATCATTACATCTTCAGGAAAATAGAACATCACTCTACGTGTTTTTCATGAGAAAATATGCCCCGGACATTTTTGCACATCTTGTAAGTGAAGCATTGGCCATCCTTTGTTCCAGACTATATTTCCAAGGATGTTTGTACAGAAAATAACCCTGGAAGACAGAGCTACTTTCCCCCTCTGGAGCAAAGGGAGGCATGCTTACTGGGCAGTGTTTGCTCTGGAGCAGAGGCAGGCATCCGAGCCAGAAGCTCAGGATCTCTCTCCTGTAACAAAACCACTGCGGGTGCACGTGATTCGCCCTCTTTACATTGCTTTGTGGGAAATGGGTCAGGGGCTGAGCTGTTATCTGGCTCCTGCTCCTGCTGAGTAACAAGCCGTCCTTCAGCCCTGACCCAGGGGCCTCACCTCTTCCACCAACTACCGTGAAACTGCAGTAGGCTAAGCTGTCAGCCTGCCAACAGGCTGAAGTCACAGACCTTCACAGTTCTTGCTAACAATACATAACAATACATAATGCACATCTTTTTTTTAATAATATGCTTAAACTTTTCGCATTGAACTTCCAGATAATGGTAGCATAGTTCATTTGAACCACAGATTCCCTCTTCGCATAACTAATGAAATTGACAAAAAGTAGTCAAATATTTTTCAAAAGCAGCAGCAATCATCCACCCAAGAAGTAGGCATACCGTAAACCTAAGAAATTTCAAAAAGTGATGGATTAGGTGAAAACAAACAAGAACAAATCTCAGAAGATTCTATTCTCACTGCCCGCCTTTAACAGGGCACAGGTAAGAGAAGATGAGGCAAGAGAATACTAAAAATTCTCACTATTAGTCTGTATCTGGAAAAAATGTGCTAGGGAGAGAACTGGAGCCCCAGAAAGTATCAAGGAAAAACCCTCGGGGGTAAAGCCCCTGGGACCACCAGGGGCTCTCAGGGGCTGCAGTGAAAACCGACCCTGTGACTCAGCTCTGGCTTGAAGGAAATGGGCTTGGGGAGACCCCCGGAGAATGCTGTACACAGAGGCTACAGGAAGCCCAGGTGGACCCTGCTCTGCCCACCAGCCAGCCAGACAGAACGGGGCAGACGGAAACGCTCGGCTCTTGGTGGATGGGAGAGGACGGGTCTGAGGGGGTCTCCTCGCCTCACCCCACGTGTGATCCGCCAGCAGTCTTCTTGGCTCCGCCACAACAGCGTCTTCACGACGCCACCCTCCCGGCCACCCCAGCACCCTGTCTCAACTGGACTACGCGCCTGCCCCCTTAGGCTTCGTTTCCCACACAGCAGCAAGAGGAATTCTGCGAAGACAGAGAGCAGACCCCGGGCTCCTCTGCTCAAACCCCGCGGGATTCCCTCTCTCAGCATCATCACGCCCAGGGCAGAGTGCGTGAGCAGGGAGCATGCTGCGGGCACAGACACTATTCAGTGCGTGCTTCGTGGTGGGTGCAGGACGCCATGGGGCTGTCAAATCCCACAGACCTGCTCAACCCAGAGTGAGCCCTGAGGAGACCTGTGGACTTCAGTTACCAAAATGTATCAATATTGGTTCAATTAACAAATGTACCACATGACGCAATATGCTAATAATAGGGGCAAGTGTGGAAGGGGCTAGGGGTGTTACATAGGTACCCTGTACTTTTCTGCACAGTCTTCCTGTAAACCTAAAAGTGCTCAAAAACTGAAGCCTATAGAAAATACAAAGATGTAACTGTCCCTTCACTACCCCACTGATTCCCTGCCCTGCTTTAATTTCCTAATATGTATTTATAACTATCCTCCCAAATGTAGCTCCAGGTGCATAACTTACTGACTTATTGTCTGGGCCCCTTACTGGATTGTAAGCGCCTTGAGGTCAAGATCCCTGTTTGTTCATGCCCCGGCCCCCGGGGCGGCCCCCCCACCCAGGACAACGCCTGCAACACAGCCCCCCCGAACGCATGTCTGGTGGAAATGGGTGACAGCGGGGTCTCTGCAAGGTCACTGGGAGGCCTGGCCAGAAATACCCCGCGTGGGCTGAGTAAGGTGAAATGGGCTGTGGCAAAAACAGAGAAAAGGGGAAGAAAAGAAAATCCCAAAAGAGAAATGACAAAAAGCAAGGGTGTGCCGTTTGTATTCAAATCACAGCTTCCAACTACTATATATTGGCTTATTCTTTGGTTTTGTGAATAGTGCATTCTTCTCTGATTGTATCAATTGTCCCATCACAGGGGCCATTTGTACTTTCATTTCCCGGAGTCTCTAGCATATATCTTTCTCCTTCAGAAATCAAGTCAATATTTGTAAAATTCTCTGTCATAACCCCATTCAGTCAGTGTCCAATATGGAAAAAATAATTCTCTGCACAAGCTGATTCTATAGGACAGCCTCACAAAAACAGCTTCTATATCAAAAACCCTTATTAAGTGGTATCAAAGAGTTCTAAGGTGACTGCAAATTATCCAGTAGCTCTCTTTCAAAGTTGATATTTAACCCAAACATAAACTGTACTATGCATTTTATGATATTTATTTATTAAAATACCTATGTGTTGGGGAAGTGGCTGTGGCTCAATTGATTGGGCTCCCGTCTACCATATGGGAAGCCCCGGGTTCGATTCCCAGGGCCTCCTGGTGAAGGCAAGCCGGCCTGCACCACAGAGAGCTGATTGATTGCCCATGCGTGTGGAGAGCTGGTGCAGCAAGATGATGCAACAAAGGGAGACAAGCAGACCCAGAACGCACAGCAAACGGACACAGAGAGCAGACAGCAAGCATAAGCGGCAAGGGGGCGTGATAAATAAATAAAAATAAATCTTAAAAAAATAAAAATAAAATAAAATACCTATGTGTTAATTAATACAATTCTTTTTCAAAGTCAAATTACCTTTCTTAACTTTCATGCAGTTTAATAACTATGCATATAGTAAATCAAATGTTAGTATTTTACTATGCTTTCTTCCCAATATCCTTAGCTACATAAGGATGCATGATACTTACCCACCAAAAAATAATTTTAAGAGGCATACAAGATAGAAAGTGGAATTTGCAATTATGTTCTTCAAAGTAGATCCTGAATTAAAAAAAAAAAAAAGATTAAAGCATTCTTCAAAGCGATGGTTTCAAACCTTGATATTGTGCAACCTAATAGAATTTAAATGTTTGGCCACCCAATTTATGGCCAATGGGTATTTTCTCTATTGTATAAAGTTCCTATTGCCCAAAGTTAATGTATAAACTTGTCAAACATAGTAATGAGCCCAATACAATTGTATACATCACAAGCCTAGCAAAGCATTTACAAGTGTATATAAACTGTTGGGATAAATTATTTCCTTGACTTCTTGGATTACAATGTTATTGGAACTTGACATTTGGAGGAATTGGAACTTAATGAACTTGAGATGAACTGGGATATGGTCAGTTGCCTCTAATGAATCACTGTGACAGAAGCTGGTTTTCTTCATTCCTTTTTTTTTTTTTTTTTTTTTTTTCCCAAAAACAGGAAAGTGAACGTGGGGAGAGTTACAGTTTATTTCCATCAAAAGCTTGATGAGAATTTGCAAGGTGAGTGGAATTGCGAGGCTTTGTTTTGATGAATACAGAGCTCACTGGCTAAACACCAGCCATCCAGCAGTTGACCAAGCATCTAGAAAATATAACCTTCCATAGCAATTTACAAAAATTAGCTGGGAAGCAATTTAGAGCACAGCATTTCTCCAAAACAGTTCATCAGTCTCAATCAAGCTGGCCTCCCACTGGTGGGCTCCGAACATCGGCAGGGCTTGAAAGTCTGAGAAAGGGGTGTCAAGGCAGAGCACAGATGGAACAATCACACCTTCCTGCACCCCAAACTGGGAGATACAAACGTTGACATCAACTGGAGCCTCTAAAGAAGAATTTCATTTATGAGAGTTGATCTCCCTCTACCCAATGTCTGACTCATGGGTCCTAACTGGATGGAAGAAAGAAGCAGAGTTCTGGTCTACCACGTCTCAGTGTCCTAGCTGTTATGTCAAATACGAATCAGTGCATTGGCTTAATCACGGGCATTTATTGTCTCTGTTTCAGAGGCTAGACGGCTGCTTTCTCCTGGGGTCAGCAGTGTTCCAGCTGGGCAGCATCCCTTGGGTTCCTTGAATTTCCCGTTCCACGACCATGTCGTCTCCTCTTTCTTCTGATTCCACTCCCTTCTGGCTTCTGGCTCCTCCCCGTGGCTTTCTCACTATAAAAGCTCCAGTAATAGGACTAAGACCCATCCTGACTCAGGTGGCCACATCTTTTGTTTTTTAATTATTTTTAAAGAAGGTTTAGATTACATAAATGTTACATCAGAAATACAGAGGATTCAGGAGCAGATGTGGTTCAAGTGTCTGAGCACCAGCTTCCCACATGAGAAGTCCAGGGTTCGGTTCCCAATGCCTCCTAAAAACAAAAACAAGCAACAAGCAAACAAATGGAAAAAAAAAAAAAAAACAATTCAGGGGAGCCAATGTGGCTCAGTGGTTGAGCGCCAGCTTCCCACATAAAAAGTCCCGGGTTCAGGGGACAGATGTGGCTCAAATGGTTGGGCGTCCGTCTCCCATATGGAGGGACCCAGTTTCGATCCCCGGGACCTCCTGGTAAAAAAATAAAATTTAATTTAATTTAATTTAATTTTAAAAAATTTAAAAAGTCCCGTGTTCAGTCCCCAGCTCTGGTACCTAAAAAAAAAAAAAAAAAAAAAAAATATATATATATATATATATATGGTATTCCCATTTACCCCACCCCCTCCCCTCCCACACTTTCCCCATTAACATCATCCTTCATTAGTGGGGTACATTTGTTACAATTGATGAACACATATTTAAGCATTGCTACTAACCATGATCTATAGTTTACATTATGGTTTACACCATATAATGCACCGCACAATTTTATAAGTTTTGACAAAATGTATAATGGCCTATGTCTGTCATTGCAAGGTCATGCATAGCAATTCCAATGTCCCCAAAATTCCCCATGTTACACCAATTCTTCTCTCTCCCTCCCCTCAGAACCTCTGCTGGCAACTGCCCTCATATCAAAGTCACAAGTTCTTCCATTGCTAGAACAATAATAAGTCTACTTCAGTCCATAGTTGCATTCCCACCTTATGTTTGTTCATTCCTCAATCCAGAGGATTTGGGGATGGTGATGCCCACTTTGCTTCTGATTGAGAGGGGGCTTAGATACCATGGGGCAGATGGGTGGAATTGTCTTGTTTGCAGTTATAGATACTCTCTGTTTTTTGGGATAGGTGTTTTCCATCATCATCTTTTTGTTAGTTGTCCTGGACGAGTCTGATGACCTGGAGAGTAGGTATTGGCTGCAACTCTGCTGAGATTCAGGCCTCAACCAGCATATGAACAGCTGGAAGATTTAAGTCTCTGGGACATATATTTAATGAGTATAGTGCTAATTATAGATTCAAATAAAAGGGACAGAAGATCCATGTGTAGAGAAATTACATATGAGTCTAACTCTGTAAGGCCTACTGACAGGGCGCCAAATTCCTGTGCTTGTCTGCCCTGCCTGTAGTGTCTAGATGTCTCTAGAGCCCTCGGGGGTCCCACTCTTTGAATTTGGGCACATCTTAACTAAAAACAACATCTTCAGAGGGTCCTATTTACAGTGGCTTCACATGCACAGGAATGACTTAGGAGTAAGGTCATGTTTTGGGGGTACATAGTCCAACCTGCCACACCCACCAACAACGTATTTCATCTCCCTTCCTTTCTCTTCTCCTTCCCCTCTCCGTACCAGCACTGTGGCTGTACTTTTGCATGCCCATCATTTCCCTTTCAATCGTGGGGACCTGCTCTGCCAGTTTAGTCCCTCGAGCAAGGGGGGAAACCACTACTTATCATAGAAGCAATTAATCCGCGCGTCCGTCGCAGGATATGGGAACATCTATGGGGAGCCGAGCAAGTCAATCGAGAGGAAAGTCTTCTTCCCAGCTGCCATGTTTCCTACTTTCTTCTACTCCAGATAAAAGAACAATGTCTGCTAATGACTGAAATGTTATTTAATTTAAAGTAACATGACGATACAGTGATCGTGCCCCAGACAAATCCCGGCTCATTGGAGATCAGCGTGGCTGAAACAAAGGCTAGCCCAGAGGCCTTTCGGATGCTGGCCTAACCTGCCCAGTCATACACCCCGTTTATTCTTTCTTTTTTAAGATTTTATTTATTATTATTTTTTATTTATTTATCCCCCCTTGCTGCTTGTGCTTGCTGTGTCCATTTGCTGTGTGTTTTTCTGTGTCTGCTTGTCTCCCTTTGTTGAGTCATCTTGCTGCGTCAGCTCACCGCACCGTGCGGACTGGCTTGCCTTAACCAGGAGGCCCTGGGAATCAAACCCGGGGTCTCCTATGCGGTAAATGGGAGCCCTATCGATTGAGCCACATCCGCTTCCCATACACACTGTTTAAAGACCAGCAGCCAAGGCCAGTCGTTAACTCTAGGATTTTCTCTACTTTCCTTTCGACCTGGTTGAACAGACGACTGGAGGAAGGGAAAATCTAGGTGTCTAGTAAGTCAACCACTGTATTGGGGCTGTCACCTAATTACTAGCTCTCCTTGAGAGGACATCTGGAGATGGACATCCAAAAGGTAGTGGAGCAGGATGGCGGCTGGCAGGGGAGACCCATCTCATGGTTTGTAGCTTCCAAGTACTGTCATCCCACTGACCAGTCCAGGTGGCTTACAGGTCACTTCTCCTACCAGACTGGACCCATCTGCAGCCAGACCTCAGGGGTTAGAATTCCAGCTCCACAAATCCTTGGGCAAGTCACTTGTCCTCTCCGTGACTCAGTTTCCATCTCTCTAAAATGGGGATAATAGCTCTCAACCTCATTGGAATTTTTTCCCAATTAACTGAGTTTATGCTTGTAGAGCAACACCCAGCAAATTCTCCTGTCCAAACCTCCATGGACTTGCTTTGCATTTAACCCTTAGGTAACACAGGATAAGCATGCTGGCTTGTGGTCCTGGAGACATTAAAGTTTTCTGATCCTGGGGGAAAGAAAAGTGTGGGGAGGAGGAGGCAGAGATGAAACAAGGTTGACCAATACCAGTAACGCTTGATTCTGGGTGATGGGTTCATGGGGTTTCTTTGCACTTGTATCTTTAGTCTTGTGGATGTTTGAATAGTTGTAGTGGTATAATGAAATTTAAAACAAAAGCTGTGACCTGAGCCTCGGTTCTTTCGCCTATGGAATAATGATCATAATAAGATTACAGATGCATGAAACACAAGGTATGGGCCGTGGTAGCAGCCCTGGACAAAGGACAACTATTATTCTTATTCTTTTTTTTTTTTTTTTCACTGTATTGGGGATAGAATGGGCCACCCCAGTAGTTCCTGAGGCTAATACATTTCTATCACCACAATTACTTTAGCAAACCTGGTTCCCCTTGCTTCTGCAACTTCATGCAGAGCTAGTGATCGAGTTTGCACTATTCTTATTCTTTTATTGACTGATGAATGAAATTTTACACCAGTTTGAACCAGTAATACAAATGCAGGCACTTTGTTCATATTCTGTAGCTAAGTTTATTGAAGGTCTAGAAGTTCCATGATTTCAATATACCTAAAAGAGCTTCACAAAACCTATTAAGGGGAACAGCTGTGACTTGACTGGTTGGGCACCCGCCTACCACATGGGAGGTCCCAGGTTCGGGTCCCAGTGCCTCCTAAAGAAAACGAGCTAGACGCCGCAAACCACCACAATGAGCTACACACCACACCTGCCCAAACGAGCAGACACCACCAGCCAGCAGACGCCGCAGCCCGCGGGAGCAGATGTGGCTCAGGCCACTGGGCACTCACCTCCCATGCGGGAGGCCCTGGGTTTGGTTCTGGTGCCTCCTGGAGAAGACAAGCAGACACAGAGAGCAAAACAATGAGCAGACAGATAAGGGAACCATCGGGGGAGGGGATAAATTTTTTAAAATTAAAAAAAAAAATGATTGCTCTCTTTGCCTATAGGAGCCCACACCAAATTTTGGTGTGTATTTCTGTCTTTCTCTCCCATTTCTCAGCAAGCTCTGTTCTTTCACCCATTTCCCAAATAAATTCTTTTTACTGGCCTAAAAAAAATGATTAAAATGAATGAAACATGTGAAAGATAAACTTTACACCAATTATTAACTTACACTGGAGATGCTGGGGAGACTAACTTAGTTAAAGAAGACAAAACTATGGAGCTATATTGTCCCAATAGGCATTTCTTTCATCCAGGAAACACAACTAACTGGATTTCTCTCTTTCTTTCCCCCACATTCTGGGATAGTGCTGGATGAAAACTGCCAGATTCTTAGTTTCAAATTACCCTTACCCCAGGCTGCAGCTGCTCTCTCTTTCTCCAGACAGGTCAGTGCTAGTAATCCAGCTGATTGTTCCACTTGCTCAGTCTCTCCTAGAGAAAAAGTAGGAAGCGAGCTAACTAAAATCTCACCTCCGTCCTCTTCCCACCCTGGCGCCGCCCTCCCACCTCTCGAGCTCCCTCTTCACGGCATCACTTCTTGAGAACCCTTTCTGCACGCATCTCCATTCCCTCACCCCCAAATCTACCTCCCATTCTCATCTGGCTTCTGCAACCCGTCAAAACATCTCACCACAACATCCACCAGCCGCCACCTGTTCAGGTGTCAGGGTTTTATCATCGTCTTGAGCACTCCATGGCATCCACTCCCAAGAGCCCTCCTCTCTACAGCCATCTCCCCTTGACCACACTCCCAGCGAGTTCCTTACTTTTCCCGCCACTCCCTGCTACCTTCAGATGTCACCGAGACTCGGGTCTACCCCGTTCTTTCACCATCACGTGCCCTCTTCGTCTTTCCACCCATATGTCCCAAACTGGTGGTTTTCACTTAGACCTCTCCTCTGAATTTCAAGTCCATATAACTACTGCCTACGCAACATTCTTCTAAGATGTCACAAAGTGACTCAACTGCAGTGCATACAAAACTGAACTCACCATCTTGACCCAACCTGCCCTGAGTTCTCTGCCCAAAACATGGTTCTACATGGGAGAAATGTAGGTGTCTTCCTCGCCTCCCCTTTGTTCATTTATTTCTTCATTTCATACACGTACATGAATTATGTGTATGTGTGCACACGCATCCTGGGAGGATTTGGGGAAGTTTTGAGTGCCCACTTGAGGGTTATGATCATTTATCTAATGTAAAATTAATCAATAGAATTGGGCAATTTGTTCCAATACACTCAGCCGCTTAGGGCAGGTGCAGCAGGTGGAGAGTGCTGGGTTTGGCCAGGCGAGGCTAATGGAAGAGAAGGTGGTTAGAGGATTGAGGGATCCTGCAAGGGGCAATTATAAGGATGGACGATGGACTCCATCTTGAGCTGGTAGAGAAGTTAATACAGCAGGGCATGACTGATGAAACAATGGTGCTTTCAGTGGTTCCAGCTCCCGGGACGTTGAAAAAAACGATTGGAACAGATTGGAATGCTCAGAACCAGGAACGTGGGCGGCCAGGTTTGGGGATGGGCGAGAAATAAGTTAAAATGATCAATGATAATGATTGGGCGGGGCATCAATAGATCCCACGTCTCAATGTCACCCACCTGTTTCCACCACTGTCCCCCTAGTCCACGTCACCACGTATGGAAAGTCCCAGTGACACGCCAGACTCATGCCACATATATAATCACTTTTGCATTTGTGTATAAAGGTAGCGCCAAAGCCATTTCTAAATTACATATGACTGACAGTATTTTTCTAGGAAAAAGAGAACAGGAAAAAATGTTTATCTGCTTAACATAATATCAATGCTTACTGGAGCCTTACACCAAAAAAAAATGTGCACATTACAAAGAAAACACAAACTATAATATGCATATCAGTAAAATTCTTTACATCTAAAAAGTCTGGGGAAAATAACTAAAAATATAAATTTTTTAAATTATAATTCTGTAGTGATAACTTAAAAGGTAAATGTGGATAACATAATTCCTTCAGATATTTCTCAAACCATGTTGCACTGTGAAGGAATGATACCTCTGATAAATTTGAATATGCAAGAATCTGCATTCCAAATAAGTAGTCCATTGTGGCATGGGAAGATGTGACTTAGGGCCTCTAGCAAGGCAACAGAACAATATCTATGTTTTGTTTCTTTTTTGAGCAAAAATATCTGAGTTGGGTAAATGAATGAGCCATTTGTAGCAAAAAGAAACTCGATTAATAAGTTAGCCAACACATACTGTCACATTGTGAAGATAATCCATGGGCTCATAATTGTATTATTTCTGGCAAAATGCTGAAATTTAAAAAAGAATATATCAGAAATACATTTTATTATGCATAATGAACAAATAGCATGTCAAAACAGTTTTTACAAAACCACAATGCTTTCCCATCACCTCTAAAATCCATTTAGCTCTGATATCACAAATACAGCTGTACCCTCATTTATGGTGGAGTGCCCCACTGCCTCTGCAAAATCCTCTCAATTAGTGTTTCCGAGGGAATGACAGTGCTACTGTTCCAATTACACAGCGTAGCACATAGAAAAGCCAGCAGTATAAATGTAAGTAAACACTATTTTTTACTTATGATGATATAACAGTTTGAGCATATGACTTGCAGACAGAATTATTAGTTTTCAATGTTTGCAAAAACGCGTTGAAAGAGGAGGGATTATTCAGTAAACCTATACGCATATCTTTTTAAGCAGATTCATCTTTTTAAATTACATGATCTAGATGATAAAATGTGCTATGCCAAGCGCAGATGAACTCTTCAGACATAGTTTTCACACTGCTTTAAGGAAGTTTTGTTTTACTATAACTGACCGACCCACAGTAGGTGTGAATTCCCCAGCGCAGTGTCTGTCACTGCATCCCCTGAAGGCCAATCACAGGCACAGCACACAGCTTGAGCCTGCCTATTTTTGAGGCTACATGATAAAAAGCATTTTTCTAAGGCAACTAAAATCCAGTTATAGCATTTTTCAACCTCTCTACCTGGAGGTGAATCACAAAACCACCGCTGCACACATAAGCCCCACGTTTCTCAAGGAGCCAGACCCAAACGGCGCCTGAAAGGACGGCGTCCTGAGCCCTTGCTCAAACAGAAGGGAAAACGCTGGAAAACGCCAGTGACGCTCGCGAGGCTTCAAAAATGAAGTGCTAAGAAAGAGATTGGGGGAGTTTACAGGAATGAGAAAATAATTAAGAATGAAGTGATGACACTAGGTTATTGACATGGTTTGCAGCCTCAGATGCCACGTGTTGTTGATACTACTGAGGACACAGTGTTGGTCATTGAAAGGAATTTTTCCAGTATCTTCTAATTATTTACTTTAAAAAAAAAAAAACAAGAAAATAGCACTTTAAAAGAGGAAATCATTGTTTCTCTCCCTTTGGTCATTTCACCACTCTTTATCAGAGAATGGAGAAAGGAAAGTGAATCCAGCCCAGGGAAGACTTGCTACTTCTCCTTCTCAAGATCATTGGGGGGAGGAAGGTGCTTGAGGGCTGGGCATTGACTAAATGAATGTGCGTGGTTACCTACGATTCTGGTCCCCCACTTGCCAGAAATATTGTAATGAATTCTACTCACCTGATATTTAAGAAATTAAAAAAGCAAAATGCCCTAATTAGTTTGCACGCATGTGTTATGTAGCGAGTAGATCCTAACCATATGCTCGTTGAGAACCATCACCAAGTATTAGAAAAGGCTTTGACTAATGAAATATTTTAATTAAAGTTACATAGCCTCAATTTTGTTATTTTGAGATGTTCAAGCTTAAGTCCCCTAACTTAACACTATGGAACTAGGGACGGGACTAAAATATGAATAAAGACCCTGATACATTTGAGTCACATTTGAGTTACATCCAATATCAATTCTCTAAGAATAAATTCTCTTGACTTTCTCTTTTTCAAGTGTGTGGTCTGAATTTGCTTCTAATGATCTAGATGGTGCAGCAGGGATACTCCTTGTATCTGAGCTGGGAACGTGCCTGTGTGGCATCTTCTCGTGCATCCCCCTTGTAGCAGTTTGATATTATTTATGAATTCCAAAAATAGATATTGGATTATGTTTGTGAACTAGTCTTTTCCTCTGGACATATTAGATTGGATTGGATTCGGAAGTTTCACTTTTACTTGATTGGGCCATGACAGTAGGACGTTGCATCCCCGCCCCCTTGGTGGAGACTCACAGAGAAACCACACTGTAGAGAAGGGAGGTGGGGGTTTTAATGCTGGAGCCTGGGAAGTAAGCACACAGAGGAGCAGAGCAGCTGAGCCCAGAGAGAATTGAGTCCCAGGGAGAGAAGCAGAGCTGGTAGCCTGGTAGTCTACAGCTGGCCTCGTGGAGCGAGCAGAGAAGCTGAGCCTGGAGAGAAACAAGTTCCAGGAAGAGAGGAGCCCAGAAGCCTGAACTCTTGGCAGACGTCAGCAGCCATCTTGCCCCAACATGTGGCAACGGACTTTGGTGAGGGAAGTAACTTATGCTTTATGGCCTGATAACTGTAAGCTTCCACCCCAAATAAATATCCTTTATAAAAGCTCACAGATTTCTGGTATTTTGTATCAGCACCCCTTTGGCTGACTAATCCACCCCTTTTGGGGAGCAGGGAAACCCACAGTTAGGAGCTGCCATAGGTTGCAGGTATCAGATCTCAGAGTGAGTTTTGAGGCTGAGTAACCAGTAGAACATTCACAAAAATAAAAGGCTATTATCAGATTAGACAGCTCTTAAACCTCAATTCTATGGTGGAGGAGACACTAAAGACCAATCATCTCAACTCAATAGCTCAGCTTAATGACTCTACAAGCTTGAGGTGCATCCCCTGCAGTTAGGGGTACAAAGTAGACAGGTGTCTGACTCGTGCAGAAACCAGATGCTGACCTTGGATGGGTAGACTGTCTTAAGTTTGCCTCACTGCTGTGAAAAATACCACAAAAAGGCTTTTATTATCTCACAGTTTTGAAGGCCAGAAGTCCAAAATCTAGATGTCAGCAAGGCTGTGCTTCCTCCCAGAGCCAGTAGCATTCTGGTGATGGCCACCTCTCTCTCCTCTCTGGCTGCTTCTACTTCTCATTTCTGTTTGTTTTTTTTTTTCTGAATGTGTCCACATTTATCACATCCTGCAAGTTTTTCTTGTTCAATGTACCAATTATTCAACTCCTGAGAGAACTTTGAAGACCCTGACTGTGTCATTATCCCATCCATGCCGTCCTTTATTGCCATTTGTGTAACTGTAACTTCCCTTTATTCAACTATAAATGTAAGACATTCTTACAGAATGAGGCATTTTCTCTTCTCTTTGGTGGGTTTCCCACACAACATTTTCTGCCTATCAGCTGTCTTTGGAACCCACAGGAAACTCACTACGCCTTGGCCACGTCTAATGCTCTCACAGAAGGATTGGTGTGGAATCAGCCTTTCTCCCCCTGCAAGCTGTGTCGGCAGGGTCACGGACACAGCAATCTTTACAATACTGCCACACTGGATTTTGCTCTCCAGACACTGTGGGTTGCCGTTCCTTTGACATGAACCTATGAAGTCTGTGTCTATGGCTACAGGAATCCCTGAATAAAAGGTTTTGGTCAGAAACTTTTCTATACTGCAGCAATAAAAGTGCTTCCAAAGGCAAGAACAACATTTATTGCTAAAGTCATCACTGTAGAAGCAGGGAACACTGAGACAAGGGATTTCCTAGTTTCTGGATTTTTCAGAATTCTTGTTACACAAAAAGCAGACTAGAAATGTCTAAACACTTGAGGTTCGATTAAAATATTGATTAGGCACCTGATTGGTGGTGAGTACACCGCTGTGTGCTGGGAACACGGAGATGAGCAAGTGCACATAGTCCGGAGTGGTCCCAGGAATATTCTGGCAAATCAATCCTCAATGATAAAGATTTGTTCTGTCTCCATTAGAGGTCAGACCCGTGAGCCAGGATAGAAGAAAAAATAAAATTGTAGAATAGTGTTTCAGTTTGCCTAAGGTTGAGTTGACTTTTATAATGGGAATTTTTTAGGGTAAAATCTTATAGTTCCAAGGCTGTGAGAATGCCCAAATCAAGGCATCACCGGAGATGCTGTCTTATCCAGGTTGGTTGCTGGCAATACGGGGCTTCTGCCTTGTGGCCAGGCAGGATGGCGGCTGGCCTCTGCCTGCTCCTCCAGCTCAGCTGTGGGCGATCAGACGCATGACTCGGCTCTCCCCTCTCCTCGGCTTCAGCTGCCCTGCTGATTCCTGCCTCGGGCTTCTCTGCCTTTCTGTGACTGCAGGCAATCCTGGAGGCGTCTCTCGCATGGCAGGTTAAAATGGCCACTCTCTCTGTGTCTCTGCACGTTTCTCCCATTTATAAAGGACTCCAGCAAGAGGACCAAGACCCACCCTGGGTCATGCCTCCCTGAACTACTCCAATCAAAGGCCCAAACTGAATCCAATCCAATCAAAGGAATGGATTAGCTCCAAGAACATGATTTTTTCTGGGAACCACAAAAAGCTTCAAACTATCACAAATAATCAATTTAAAACACCATAGAGGTCAAGCTTACATATTATTTCATTCCCCTTAAGCCCTTTCAAGCAGAATTTCCATGTTTTCTACAGGAAGCAACTTCAGACCAGAGATCAGCCAACTACAGCTCAGGGCCAAATCCCACTGGCGGCCAATTTTTATAAATAAAGATTTATTGGAACACACCCATGCATTTATTTACATATTGTTCCTGGCTGCTTTCATCCTACCAAGGCAGAGACAGTAAGGCCCGCAAAGCTGAAAAGATTGACTATCTGGCACTTTACAGGTAAATTTGCCAACCCCTGCTCAGATTTATTAGCTTATCAATCCTGTAACTGCAAAAGGAGCTTGGCCTAAAATAGGATTAGCACTGCTGTCCTGATGCTTGGCAGTGAGGGGAATTAACTAGCCCTCAGCCAATTCATATCTAACTGCTTGATAGTGGCTGCCTTTGCCCAAGTCCACGTCTGTTTGGCTTGCTGGTTAAAGGCCAATTGCTTTACTCCGTCCTCAGCCACCCAACCCCTAGTGCAGGCCTGCACGTGTTTTTGTACATCACCCTCTTCCTCAAGAACCAACACATTGTAAGATCCTCAGGGCCATCCTAAAGCAAAGGGCACTTCGGAAGCCTTGACCCTGTTCCCCCTTGCTGCTACCCCCCTGAAAAATTGTGTCCTGCTCAGTCTTTATCTTTGCATTATGCTGACTTGGTAAACCACACCAGAGAGTATTCACTATACCGAATGCTAGTTTCTTGAGAGGTTCTCTTGGCGTTTTTTTTCAAGAAGGGAGATATTGCATCCATGTCAATTCTCACTTTCACCTTTTGCCCACAACCCATTGTTTCCATTGTTTACAAATACTTCTTTGAGACACCTAACTGTTTAGCCATGGCAAGAGATTTCTTAGTGCCACTGAATTTGGAATTGCTTTCCTAAGGGATGGGAAAGGGCCCACAGTTAGCCGTGAGCTTTGCTTCTATTCTGACTAAGCTACCGCCTCCTCAAGTCACACATAGAGTCTCAAAACCCACTTCCAAAATGAGACTAGGAAGTTGGGTCAGTCCAGGGGCAAGCCGACATCATGCAGGCCATTTTCCAGGCTGTACCACCAAATTCTTTAAACACAATTGGAGACATCAAACAAGGGCTTTGTGTGGTGGCTCCTGCAATATTCTGCATTAAACGTTTTGCAGGGGTGCTATGCTAGAGCCATTGAATTATTCATGCCACTTCTTGGAAAAGTCCAAAATGCATTCTGAAGTTGCCAAAATAGAAAGGCAGAGCAGATTTTCTAGCTTTGTATTTCCTTATTTCAAGACCAAGTAATGGAATGCAGCCCAATTAGATTTTTCGACTACTTTTCTATTTTTCCATGGCAACATTTGCACACAGAGCAAAATAATAAAATGGATTTCATTACTCCAACTGCTATTTTAATTTTAAAAATTAATTCCTCCCTGGTTTCACCCCCAGAAAACATTTGGCTTATTTCTTTCCAGTACTGCTTCTCTTTTGAACTTTCCTTTTAAAATAAATATTTATTTGCTATCAGTTTAAGTACCATCAGAACTATCTATGAAACTTCATTGCTTTCTCATATTTCTAGATGCAAGATTATTGTTAAAATCCCTGGATAAAGATCACTACGTTTCCTTTTACAATATCTTTTATTTCCTTGGTCTCACCTGGTGAGGAGAGCAGCCTTAGAATAGCAGAGAGGAAGATAAGCACAGGGACTGCTTTCTCTCTGACAATTTCATATGTAAACACGTGTTCATGACAAGGAAACACCATATGCAGTACTTAAAAAGGCCACACAGCTCTCCAATGCCTCACTAAACACTGACCACCTCAGAAAATCAAGGCTTCTGCAGAAATACCTCTAACATGGACTATTGTACTCACACTATTTTTTAAAAGAAGAGCCAGTAACTAATATAGGGTTTCTATTCTAAAGATTCGTCCAAAGAGGCGTATTAGCAAAATGCGTCCATACAGGAAAACGTAAGTACTTATGTTTCTAGTCGTATTCACCTGTGCAACTCTGGGATCATAGCTTCTGTTTCAAAAATTATTGCTCGATCTAGAAAATGTGGACTATAACAAAAAGAGCTACCATTTAATAAGCACTAAGTGGACCAGGCTGGTCCCAGGCGCACCAACTGTAATCTGTTTATCCCACAGCCATCCTGGTCATTGTTCCCCATTACACACGGAGAAACTGGGAATTGGAGAGACCAAACCAGATGACCTAAGGCACGTAGCTGGAGTGCAGCCAGGAGAACGCGCTTCACGCCTGAGTGTCAACCCACGCCAGCCACGGGCCCTGCCGCCTCTTGTGAGCGGTGACTGCTCTTGGCCTGGAACCTTCAAGCTCTCTGGGCTTGGAGCGCTCCTCGAAGCGGCACTCGGCCCAGGACGAAGCTCGCCGTCTCAGGGCCACACCTCGCCATCTCTATGCTCTGCAGTAAAACCAACTTGCTTCGGAAGGTCAAGACAAGTTTAACGTCAGAGGAACAGAGTCTCCCAGGAACATCTCTTGTTGACCACACCCAAGGTAAGAGCCTCTTTAGAGAAACGTGGCGAGTAGGGCGCGGTGTCTCTAGTTTGGAGTTCTGGAGATTGGGTAAACCTTTGGACCTTCAGGAAGTCCCCCCGAGATAAATGCCCGCTGCCGCTTTGCTAAGCTTCCCTCCCACGGTCGGTAAGGGAGTCTCTGAACTCTAGGCAGCTGCTCTCGGATAAGATGTCCATGGCCCCATACCACGCCAAGCACCTTGCGGGCAGAATAAATCATGTTTCACACCGTGTTAGGCAGGGCTCTCTAGGGAAACAGAATCAGCAGGAGATCTCTGTAAATAGCGTGAGGTTTTATAAGAGTCTCACGTGACCATTGGGATGCACAAGTCCAGGTTCCGCAGGCAGGCTGCAAGCCAGGGGCTCCGATGAAAGTCCAGTGAAGGTCCTTGATGAGTTTCCAGGAGACTTTGGCTGTCCAAAGAGGAGCTGGGAAATTCTCTCTGAATGCTGAGATCACTTCCCCTTTTAAGGCATTCAACTGATTGGTTAAAGGGTCACTCATTGCTGACGGTAATCTCCCTGGTTGATGCAGATGTAATCAGCCATCTATGCAGTAAACTCACTGGTGACTGAAGATCATAAATGTCCTTATATCACAATTAGCCCAGTACTTGCTTGACCAAACACCTGGGCACAATTACCTGGCCGAGCTGACACATTAGCGTAACCATCACACACGCATACGTTCAGTGAATGTAGCTGTTAGTGATTAATAAGATACAACTTATTAGAAAATGTTATTAAAGTCATAGCATTTTTGTCATATTGATTACCACAAAAACCGAACTAATGTGCAGGTTTCTATTCATTTCTTTCTCACTTTATAAAGCACCCCTCATATTTGAAAGAGTTGGAAACCGTGGCACTAGTCCTTGAACAGTAAAATTTCCATTCTAATAACTCTATCATGATTTGGCCAAGGAAAGTATCTAGTCTAATATCTTCCCATAATTGTGCAAGCCTATAGCATTGGACCAAAGAAAAACCTCACAAGCAAGAAATGAGAAGTCCAAAATATAATACCTCACCACCTGCACCCAAGAAATTGATGCAAGAACTTAAAAGAAGAAAAATTGTGCTGGTACCCCTCCCTCTTCTCCAACATAAATAATATCCATTGTTGCAGCTTCTTGACACAAAGAGCCGAGATGAAGCACCTGAAAAGAAATGTAGCCCTCTCAATAATTACCAGGTGTTTTTGAAAGGACTTATCTTAAAACTGAGGCATGGATATTTGAAGTAAAATATGCAGGAGCCACTCTTTAATTAACTTCACCAAAGATACTCAAACATCATACACCAGTAATTAGAGCGTGGGGCTGTTTGCCCTGCAGTACTAAAGTATGTCAAGACTTCCATTATTTATAAAGCTGCATTTTTTTTTCAGTCTTTCATTTCATTGCTTAAAATGGTTCTGAAAAGATAGATAAGAGAATCTAGCTCCACAGTAAAACAAAATCATCTCAACAGCCCAGTATATTTTCATTGACAGCAATCGGTCAGAAGTGATTGACCTCAATGGACTCTGAAATAACACCCCAATGGTTATTTCAAGTGCATAATTCAGGCTGGTAGACTTTCCCCTACACCAACAAGAAGAAGTTGGCTTTGGAGCAGGCCTGCCTGCTAATCCCAACCCCATTCCTGCCCATGATGTCCCTTAGGCAAGTGGCTCAACTTCTTTGGGTCTACCCCCAATAGACTGGCCTCACTGTCTAATGAGAATCGTATGAAATGGCACGCATCTACACACAACGAACACATGAGTAAGCTTTCATTCCCATGAGTGGCCACCCCTCGCCCGCCTTCCAGCAGGTTCCACTCGCCAGCGCCTCCCCAGCTCTGAACGCTTCCTCTGTCTCCTCTGCCACCCAGCCCCACCCATGGAATCTGGGCGTTGGCTCATGCCAGCGAGCAGGGGGACGGGCCATTGAAATCCTCGTCACGAGTCTCACTGGTCCTGCTTGCAGCAGTTTTCCTTCATTTCCTTACTTCATCCTCAGAGGAGTGCACTTGTGTTCAATAACCGCTTAAGGAGGTGCCATGCACAGCAGGACGAGATGAGATCCAGGCTTGCTTCAAAGCCAGGCAAAGAGCTCAAACAGACAGACACTACTTTTAATTCCTAGTAACTTGGGGTAAAATACAAATAAGCACGTCCGGAGTTCTGAAGAAAGCTAAATGACCAACCCTCACCTTCTCACTCTCCCCACAGCTAGGATCACCATCAGATATAAGCAGCAGTTAGTGGGTGGGTGCTTTTTCTTTTTCTTTCCTTCTTTTTATTACTTTCTGGCTTTTTAAAATGGACAATTCAACTGGAATGACTTTTGCCATTTATATTTTCCCTTCCTTCCTGCCTGGAATGTGGATGCAATGCATAGGGGTGCAACAGCCATCTTGCAATCATGAGGATAAAAACCTCACTTTAAAGATGACAGGAACTCACGTCCATGGTGAAACCATTATGTCACTCCACCA
Source organism: Tolypeutes matacus (assembly GCA_026826555.1). Taxonomy (NCBI): domain Eukaryota; kingdom Metazoa; phylum Chordata; class Mammalia; order Cingulata; family Chlamyphoridae; genus Tolypeutes; species Tolypeutes matacus. Next base: position 2,719,389 of record JAKSZT010000049.1, on the reverse strand, counting down.
GTCCCAGATTTCTTATTACATGAGACAAATAAGCCTCCTATTTGTTTAAATCACAATGAGTTGGGTTTTCTATTATTTATAATTGAATTCTATCTCAACTGATGAAGCTTTTAGTGAAGGACAGAATGCAGTTTAACAGAAAAGAACATCAAGGGACTGTCAGTAGAGAAGACATTGGGAAGTGTTAAGATAGAAAAAGAACAAACATTCTGTTTGGAGAAAAATGAGCAAACAAATGCAGTAAAGTCAAGGATAGGCAGAACGAGGTACTGGATGATAAGATATAGTTTAGTTGTCGTAAAGGGTTTGAATGTGTAGGTTTTAATGCCAGGCCAAAGAGTTGCAGAAGTGGGGAGTCACTGGAGGGTTGAGGGGCTTCGGGGGGAGGGGATGATGGCGTGTGGAATAGCCTGTGCCTTGGCTTCCCAAGCTGCCATAGCCAAATGCCACAAACTGGGGGCTAAACCAACAGAAATTTATTATCTCCCCATGCTTGGGGACAGGGTCTGAAATCAAGCTGTAGGCTGGCTGGTGTTCACTCTGGAAGCTTCTGGCTTCTGGAGTTTGCTGACAATCCTGGGAATTCCTTGTGGCCCCATCACCCCCCCCCTCAGCCTCCTGAATCGTGTCTTCACGCTGCCCCTGCCTCTGAAGCTCTCCCTCCTCTTCTGGTGATAGGATTGGCCAGTGGCCGCACCGCAGCTCGATTTGCATCTGCAAAGACCCGTCTCCCAGTCAGGTCATGCTCACAGGTTTGGGGGCCACACGTCACCCCACAGTGGTCTGCAAGGCCTGATTCGGATGCTCAGCCACATGGACACGGGCTGGGCATGTCATTTCTGAAAAGCTGGACCGGTGCCTCCCAGCACAGCCCCTCCTGGCCTTCCACTCTTGGCCATCTGGGAAGCAGCCCTGGTGCTCAACCCAGAGCAGCACGGGGGCGCCGCCCCCAAAAAATAAACATAACCCTCCAGGACGTGTTGTCCCTCCACAGTGCACCTTCTACTTTCTGTTATTTCCTGCTGGTGCTGCGATGACAGCAACCAACCCCCAGGCCCGCCCTGAAGATCCTCCTGCCCGCCACACTGCACAACGGAGGAGCTTAGGACCCCCTGGAAAGCAGACCCTGACCCAAGAATATGCAAGTCTTCAATTTGGGGGGCGGGGGGACACTGCTTGCAGGGTGGAGGGCTGAGTTCAGGAAGAGCAGGTGCCCACCAGGAGCCCCGGCAGCTCAGTCCCACGGGGGACCCTGGGCTTAACCCGAGGGGCTGGGGCCCGGGCTGTTTGCACCCCACGCCCACCCACGCAGCGGGGAGAAGCCCTCCTGCGCTCTGGGCGCCGGCTCCGGGGAGCTGCCTTCTTCCGCTCGGGAGGAAGCCCTGCGGCCCAGAGGCCCTGCCGAGGCCCGGGCGGCCTGCGACGAGCGCCCAGACGTTAGAACCGCGCCGGGAGCCAACAGCGACGGCCACCAGCCCGGTCCCACCGGCGACGCGCCCGAGCAACACCGCGCGGCCTCCAGCCGGGCCTGCCTGACGCCGAGCGGGTCTGGAAGCCGCAGAGCCCGCGGGGCGCAGGGCCCGAGCCAACTGCGGGAAAGGCCAGGGCGCGCCTGGGGCCTGAGCCACGTCTTCCAAAAACACGCGTGCTCAGCCTCCCGCGGCGGGAGCCCATCGGCCCGCAGGGCCTCGGAAGCGCCGTCGGCCCTCAGCGCAGCAGCCCTGCGCCGGGCGAGGACAGCGCTGGCCCAGCGCGCGGGGGCCCCGGAAGCCTGCCTTGCACACGCCTTGGTTTGGACCTGTAGCCTCTGAACCGCTGGGCAGAAAAGGCGTGCTGAAGCCCACCCAGGGCGTGGGGTTTGCAGCAGCCGGGCCAGCTCAGCCGGGGCCAGTCCTGACAGGCGCCCGTCTCGGGCTCCTTCTGCTTCGGGCAAAGCCGTGGACAGGAAGGTCCGTCCAGGTGATCCGGAGGGCGATCCCAGGCCGGTACCTAGCAGCCGGCAGGAAGCAGGAGGGGAAGCCATACCTTCGAATAGAGCCCCCCGTAGGGGACAGATTCGCGTGCTGTGGTAACCTGGGGTCTTTGGATGAGCTGTTTTTACAGACTTTGGGCGGGAAAGGAGGGAGGCTGGAGGCAGCAGAGGCCTTAGGAGGATGTCCAGGTGGGCGGTGAGGAGGGCCTGGACCAGGGGGACGGCCCTAGGGTTGCAAGGGGAAAATAAAACAGTTCACAAAGGAGAAACTCAATGGGCTTAGTCACCAAACAGCTCCAGCAAAATGGAGAAGTCGAGGCCAGCCCCAGCACATCACAACTAAGCAGCTGGCAATAGAATTGGGGAAGAGGAAAAAGGCTGGGAGAAGCCAGAGAGCGGAGGGAGCAGATAGGTTTTTCAATTGCAACAAAAGAAACTAATTCTGAATAATTTAAGAAAGAAAGGAATTCATGGGAAGACTATCTGCAGCTCAAAGAGCAGTCTGCAAAACCAGGCCCAGAAAAGGAGGGAAAAGGGGCTGCTCCAGCTGCAGGAACTGGTTAGGAGTCTTGTCAGGCCCTGCCCTGGGATGAGCTTTTCCAATTCTTGTATTTTTCCATTCAAGGTTCAGAGCCCTGGGGAGAGAGTCGGACTCTCCCAGCTTAAGTCAAGTTCCAACCTCAAGGCGTCAAAATTCAGCAGGATCTCAGGCCTGCACAGTGACCAAGGTCACTTCCCAGAAGGAAGTCTCAGTCCTACCACCAAGGAGGGGGGCGTGAGAACTGGGAGGCGGGGGACACAAAAAGACGAGTGGCCGCCAACTCAGTATCGACAGGGCTCCACCTGGGCCACGACTTTGAGCAACGCTACTGTTTCATTTTCTTTACTTTGCAGACACTGCTACGAGGCGCCAGGCGTGTTCTACATGCTTTACAAGGAAAACTCATCTAACTGTCCTGCCATCTCCCCCTGTGGGTGCTGTGATTTGCCCCCAGTTTACAGATGGAAGCCTAAAGAGGTTGAGCCCCTCCCCAAGGAACATCTGTCTCCACAGTGTACTCTTTTCTTCATGACAGTCTTCTGCTTCCCCTAATGAAAATGTTGGGTCGATGGCAGTCCCCTGAAGCCCTAGTATTCGTTTCTGCCTCCTTGTATATCATTGGCCAGTAGTCAGGTTGTACCGGGAAGGTCAGAGGGGGCCTCTGTGCCTGCCGCAAACGCCCAGAGCTAGGCCGAGGTGTGGCAACCTGTCAGAATTCACCGCTACTTTCTGAGTGTTTGGAACACTCAAAATAGTCCCAATGGGCTAAAGCAAGAGGAAACTAATTGAGAGTCACACCGAGGAATCTTGACTGCCAGGCAAGCGGGTTTCGTCTCTACCATCTTGGAATCACAACCATTAAAAGCCACTGAAGAGCCCGAGTGTGAAATCAGAGCCCACACAGGTGGACGGGGGGCAGCGGCAGGCAAAGGGGGCCCAGGAAACGCAGCTGTCCGAGGGGCCAGAGCAGACTGTGCTGTCATTCCAGCCCTTTACAGTGCACAAATCCTATCACCCCACCAGAGCTGCATTCCCTTGGACACAGCCGGCCTCTCAGGGCCCTCGCATCCCTTCTCAAGGCAAACCGAACTGAAGAGCCCTGTTGTCTTTCCACAGGAGCCACCAGGCAGCACAGAGACAGACTTCCTTTCCAAGAGCGAGCCCCAGCTCGGCTCCTTTCCCAGGACCCGCTGAGGTGCTAGTGGATTTCAGGCTGGGTAGCTTGAGCTAAGAGCCTCCAGCGATCCGGCCCCAATCTCAGAAATTTTGATTAATGCGTGTGAGGTAGAACCTGAGCGTGTACATTTTTTTCAAACTTCACGGGTGACTCTGATGCAAAGTGGGGTTGGGAACTGCACTGCTGCGGTGAAAGAGACAGTAGCTGGCGCCTTCTGCCTGCTTGCCACGTGCAGGGATCCACCTGCCTTAACTCCTTCGAGCTCCCTCACACCCTCTGAGGTGGAGGCTCCTAGCTCCTCTAGTTTTCAGTTAAGAAAGCCAAGAGAAAAGCTGAATAACTTTCCCAAGGTCGCATAGGAAATGCACTGTTGAGACAGGACTTCAACCCTGGCCGTCTGATATCTCCATGTACGTAAATATCCATAAACACAGACGCCCCTTTCACAAAATCATGAAAAGCAATTTCTTCTTAAAGCCCAGATTATAGCTTAAGATCATAAAGCTTAAAGGTCTTAAGATACAAATGAGCTTGGCTTGAACCTGTCTTCTATTATCTATGGGAAGTCTAGTGATGCCTCAAGCTTTCTGAAATTCCCCAAGGCCTTACCGTGACGAGGTCAGTTCTGGCTGCAAGCTCAGGCGTCCACAGAATTCATCCAGTTCAGGAAGCTTCTGGCCCACTGCCTTGGCTCACCCAGGTTTCATTCCGCGTTGGCCCATAAGACACCTCATTCATGGTAGTCAGTCCCATGCCACAGTTAAAGAGAGAAAAGGAAAAAGTTGGATGATGATATCCTTTTAGTTAAAATTCCCCCTTTCTCCCTCTTCCCTCTCTCCCCTCCGCTCTTTTCTTCTCTCCCATCCATCCTCCATGTCCACCTCACCCTTGAATATCTCTGCAAAAGTAAAATGGTTAGCAATCTTACATCTCTTCAGATGCCGTCTTTTACTGATACCTGCCCTCAGGCCTTCACCTTCCACCCCAACAGCTTATCAAGGGACACTCTTAAGCACAAGCAGTGCCTTCCCTGAGTGGTACTCTTTTTGACTTTTTTTTACAGGTATATATCTTCTCTTTGCCCTTCGTTGCACAAAATATATATAAGATAACGTGCTAATCAGAGGGCTGAGAATCTAGTTGGTGGGGCAAGTTCACACGTAAGACCACTGGGTGAAAGAGTTAGTATGTGAATAAGCACTCTAGGGTGCAGTAAACCCAGGAATTCAGAGAAGAAAATAGCACAAGCCAGGCCAGAGATGTGGAAACTACCACACAGAAGATGAGCCCATGACTCAGGTTCAGCTGACTGGAGATGTGAGGTGTGGTGGTTTGGAGCTCTGCGTGCCCCAGAAAAACGTGTTTCTCAAGTTAATGCATTCCCGTGGGACTTTTTGATAAAGTTAAGGTGTGTGTGGCCCAGCCCAGTCAGAGTGGGTTTTAATCCTACTAATGGGGTCCTTTATAAGAGGAATGAAATTCAGAGAGAGGGAGAGAAAGCCACAGAAGGAGCAGCCAGAAGCTGAAAGTGACAAAACCAAGAAGAGATGGGAGAGGCCAGCAGAGGCCGCCATGTGCCTTGCCATGTGACAGAGGAGCCCAGGATCACCCGTCAGCCATTTTCAGGAGGAAAGCATCATCTTGGTGCTTCCCTAGCTTGACTATTTCCTAGCTTCAAACCATGAGCAAAGAACTTCCCATTGTTTAAGTTGACCCACATCATGGTATTTGCTTGGGCGGCCTTGGAAACTAGAACAGTGGGGAAGACACCAGGGCCCTGCACAATTAACTCAGACTCTCTGGATGTGACCCAGACTATGTAGTGTATAACACGTAGCCAGGAATGTCTGCCATCATTCAGTCAAGTGCCTCATGACTCAGGCAAATATAAAAGTAATAAGATTCAAATCACTGGCATGGGATAAGCTCCCACCCTTTCTAGCCAGTCTTTACATTGTACATACAATAGGCTTGAATTATTGTGTTTTGTATGCTTCACCAAAGATCTGGTATATCCAAAATTATAATCAGAATATGTGCAAAAGGAAATGAAATCTTCTCCTGAACGTCCCAATTTTATCATCTGTCTTCTAGTCATTACAGCAAGAGCAGCACAGCATTTGGAAGTGGGCATCTGTCAACAGCTATCAGACGGACAATGCCTTCCACTTAGAGAGATATTGCCGGAAGCACGATATAATTTCAGCTTTCACAGATTGTGAATTGTCATTGATAAAATAGAAGCAACAGTAAAATCAGTGTGGCTCGAGAGCAAAATCAGTGAATTTCCAGAACAAAGTTTCCAGGGAAGACTTTTCATTCTCAGCTGTAGTGGGACTAGTTTGTTTGAGACCGTTGTGCTGCTGAAAAGAACCAGAAAAGCTAGATAGAACGTTAATAAAAAAAAAAAAAAAACTGAAGGTAAGGAGCTACCAAGGCAGCCAAGGACTTGAGGGACCAAAACCCTGAGAGAGGGAGGCACAGAGCGGTAAGCCCCGAATTCATCCTTACCTTTTCTCTCAGGCCTCCGGCCTTCTCATAAGGGTGGCCGAGAGGCTGAAATCTGAGCAGAGCTCGGCAGAGAGTTCAATCAGCTCAGGGAACTGCGATGGGAAGAGAGCCGGCCAGGGGTCAGGAGCCAGAGGAAACTTCCAGCTTTCATTTGGGACTCGTGAAGCGCTGCGCCACAGTAAAGGCACCTGGGAATAGACCCGCCCTCACAAAAGCTGACGTACAGGTGCAAATCCGCTGACTGCAGTTCTACCAAGCAGAGCCCAAGGCGCCTGCCGGCCACAAGCAAAAGGTAAATCTCTGCAGGAAGAGCGCACCATGCAGCGCCTCAAAATCGCTTCACAATTTTTCATACAAAACAACTACAAGAAATGGTAGTTTCTATAAAATGGAGATAACAAAATCCACCCTATACCATGGTCTTGAGGCCTTAGAAGAGGCCTCTAAATTTCCCGGCATACAAGTGCTAAGAATGAGAGCTGAAAGAGTTGAAAATATGTATAAATTATGTCGTTAAAAAAAATACTTCCCTTTAACCTTTCTGCCAGTGATATTGGGGTGTGATTAATAACTTTGTTATATGAGAAAAAGATGTGGTGCTTTATGGTTAGACTAAAGCCAGGATTAGGAGATTGAGATGGATATTTGCACTTGTCAGTTTCGAGGCCACCCGAGGTCACCGAAGACGACAGTCTCACTGTTAAGGAAACAAACACAGCTTGAACAGTGCTTACGCCTTTCCTAGCCATCGTCACCATGTCAAATCCCAGGCTGTTCTGGTTATGATCATTTAAACAAAATTTCTGCATACAGCATCACAACCGAATGTTTCCTAATCAAGGGAAAATAATTACCCTTTCTCTGTGGGTGCCTCTCGGTGACTGTAGAGGGAGATGCAGTATCCATGCCCCTAAAGCCTCTAAACTGCTCTCGGAACATCAAAGTGTAATGTTGATATTAGGAATTAAACGAGTGTCAAATGTACCAAGTGTTTTCCAAACCCGTGAAGTCTTATTTTTATATGCTCGAGTATGATTTATGTTTGCTGTGTATAAACTATTGGCTAAGAGAATGAGGCAAATGAAACCTAAATGTCAGGAACAGCCCAAGGAATTGGGGTAAAATTTAGACTATAGTTAGTAGAAGAGTTTATTTCAATGTTACTCACGCCCTATAGTTACCGGGTTTTTAATGTGCCCTTAGGCTAGATAGCAAAGAGCCTGGTGCTTCCTTAAATATCTAGGCCTAGGGTTTAGAAGCAACACATTCTACAAAGTTTATTGATGAAATATGCAAGGTGCAAAGCAAAAAAGAAAATTGCGGATTAATTTTTTTTACAAAATAAGCGATAAGCAGCTGTTGGCAACCGTTGTGTACCAAGTCAACCTGGGCAGGGACTGTGCGGCAAGAGGCCACTTTAGACGGTGCAAGGGTGGGGAGTATCCAAGCGGCAGAGAGCTCTCACAGCTCCCACCTTGAGCTGTAATGAAAGAAGTGAGGTGTCCTGAAGGGCAATAAAAACATTGCACTCCCTCGGTGGGTGTCTCTTTCCCGAAGGATGGAGGAAACAAAAACAAAATGGAGAAAATGGAAAGCTAGGCAAGAAGGTCTGTAAGTGCGATGAACGCCAGTAGGCAGGCAAGAGCTGAAATGCGGAACAAGGAGATAGCATCGGAAGGAGATAACGACCGCGTGCACTGGCTGTTTCAAGCAGTCTTTGCTATAGCAGGCAAACTTTTTTTTTTTTTAAAGATTTTATTTATTTATTCATTTATCCCCCCTTGCTGCTTGTGCTTGCTGGGTCAGCTAACCACGCCGTGCGGGCGGGCTTGCCTTCACCAGGAGGCCCCGGGAACCGAACCCAGGGCCTCCCATGTGGTAAACGGGAGCCCTACTGATTGAGCCACAGCCGCTTCCCAGCAGGCAAACTTTTTGATGCCAGGAAAATGCAATGCTGGATTCTTGGTTTTTTAAAACAGTTTTGAAAAGCTGCTCACACCTTAAAATATTACCTTAGGCGTGCAGAACAGTAGGAGCCACGGCAGCAGTTGAGTATTTCAGCGTGGGGACAACAATTTTTGGCTGAAGTACTATTTTTTACCTTAAGAAAGATCCAATTTACAATTGTAACAAAAACTGTAACATGCCTAAGAAATAGCATGAGAATGGATGTATGAGAGACACATAAAGAAAGCTCTTAAATTTAAACTTTGTTCATGGACACAGAATAAGAGCTGAACTTAGAGTCACACCAGGTTCTTGGCTTGAAGGTGAAAGTATTGTAAAGGTGTCAGTTTTCCCCTAATAAATCCATAAAGTCAGTACAATCCTAATCAAATCCAAACAGAAAGTTTATGGAATTTTTACAAAGTGATTCTAAAATTCAGGTGAAAAAGTAAATGGGAAAAATAGGCAATAAAATCTCAACAACAACAACAACAGAGAATAATGAGAGTGATTCATTTAACCAACCAAATACCAAAACATAAACTTTTAGTAACTAAGAGAGAATCTGATTATCTTAGAAATAGTGAAGCAGATAAATGAAACCAAACGGTACAAAACAGTCCTATGTATATCAAAGGAATTAATAAATGATAAAGGTGACATTTCAGATACTTGAGCACAAAGAATTTCAAAATAATTAGTTCTACACTTGAAAAAGTAAAGATAGATGACTATATCATACATACACAATAATTCCTACCATAATAAAGATCTAAGTGTAAGCAATTAAACTGCAAGTTTTTAGAAGAAAATATAGGAAATTGTATTTTAGCAGAAAAGGAATGCTTAAACAAAACTTAAAACTTAGAAGCCAGAAAAGAAAAATTTGAAAATCTGCCTAAAGAAAAAAATTCTGAACAACAAAACCTTTAAACAAATTAAAAAAAAAAAATAGAGACTGACTATTATGTATATAAAGGGCCCCTACAAATTTATTTAAACAAATGGAACTGTCTTTAGGGCATATGAATAAGCCATTCACAGAAGGAAAAATACAAATTTCAAATAAACATGAAATGATGACCAACTCATCAGCAATCAGTCCAATTCAAATGTACCATCCGCTTGGCATAAGCTGAAAACAACTGATAAACTCTGCATTGCCATACTCTTACACTATTGGTAGAAACACAAAATGTCACAACCATTTTTTTAGGGCGTTTGACACAATTGATCAAAATTTAAAATGCGCATATACATAGATCCAGGTATTCACTTCTACCACTTTATCCCACAGAAATCCCTGAGTATCTTCACAAGTTTATTCATTAAAGCATTGCTTATAGCAATAAAAAAATTAAAACAGGTTGTGCTTATCAATTGAAGAATTTTTATAAATCATGATAATCCATTCTATGGTATTACAGCTGTTAAAAAGAAAAAGGGAGAACTATGTGTTCTGATATAGAAAATTCTCCCAAAACATTAGTGACAGTTTGAATTTGGTGAATCCCAAAAGAGATTATGTTCTTGAACTAATCCATTCCTCCGGGTGTGGAGCCCTTTGGATTAGACTGTGTCGGTGAGGTGTGACTGACTGGAGTTTTATATAAACAGAGACACAGAGAGATACACACAGAGAGAAAAGAAGCTGCCATTTTTTATCCTGCCATGTGAGAGAGGACTCAAGGATCACTAGCAGCCAAAGCTTAAGCACGAAGGCCCCTAAGAGGCTGGGTCCACGGAGCAGCTCAAGGTTGAAGAGATGAGTCATGTGCCTGGTTGCCCACAGCTGGGCTCCTGGAGATGTTGAACTGGAGTGGAAGGCAGGACCTCAGCAGAGATCGGCCGCCATATTGCTTCTCCACGTGGCAGGACCCCAGCATCTCTGATGGTGCCTTGGTTTGGACATTTCAAATGACCTTGGAACTGTAAGCTTCCACCCAAAGTAAAATTCCCACTATAAAAAGCCTTTTCTGGTACCTTGCATTGGCAGCCCTGTGGCAAACTAAGACAGCAAGTAAAAAACTTGAGTTGACCCACAGCAAAAAGTGCAGACATATGCATATATTTACAAATTAGTAGAAAGCTATCTGAAAGCATAACACAAAATATCAATAGTGGCTAACCTTTGAGAGGGCTAGATGGCTAAGAGATAACCTACTTTAAACTATTAATAGGGAAGCGGCTGTGGCTCAATCAGTAGGGCTCCCGTTTACCATATGGGAGGCCCCAGGTTCGGTTCCTGGGGCCTCCTGGTGAAGGCAAGCCTGCCTGTGCGGCGTGGTTAGCTGACCCAGAGAGCACAAGCAGCAAGGGGGGGATAAATGAATAAATAAATAAAATCTTAAAAAAAAAAAAAAAATAAAAAAAATAAAAAAAAAATAAACTATTAATAGACTTTATTATTATTAAGTGGCAAAAAGTTATAGCAACTCTCTACCATTTATGATATACCTCAGCAAGTCTTATATTGTCAATAAAATTATTGTTTGATGCAAAATAACTGACCCTCACATTGACTTTTCTACTGTCACAGAAGAAAAGGAATCCTAATATGCATCCACATAAACATAATCAATGCAACTATTTTCCTTGACTTTTCACTTAGATTGCCAGTCTTTTAAAAATATATTTGTGACAGTTGTTTCCGCATGAATAAACTGCTATGTATAGAATCAAAATGAAACCAAGCCCAAAATGACCATTATCCTTATCAGTCCTATAACATTCAGGCTTAGAAATAAACTTGCAGCCCTGCCCCAATCAAGATGCCCGAGAGAGACACTTCAAGGCTCTGTCTTCCTGTAGAAGCTTCAAATAACTAACAAAAAGTGACAGGAATAGCTTTCTCAGGGCTCCAGAAAACAGTTAAAGGACTGCAGTAATAGGGCAAGCACCAAATCAAGGAAAAAGCTACTTAAAAGCAGCAGGAACTCGTGGTGCCCTGGCTGGCCCCTCCGCATCCCTCCCCACCTCACCTTAGAGCTGGCCTGTGCTCCCAGTGTGGATCCCTGGTGCTGGTTCAGGGGGGAGCAAAGAGACCCCTGTGTACATATGGCAAGCATGTGTGTCTGGCCCCATCCACCTGGTGCTGGCCTCAGGGTCTCGCCGACCCAGAACTTGCCCTGCATGTAGAAGGTGGCTCAGCGAGCTCTCCTTCAGAGCACTGTGGGGGGCAGTCGGGCGGCTGCTGGGGACAAGGGATGCTGGCTGGGGGACACACGGTGAGTGTCTGGTCCAGAATGTGAAGAGACTGTTTCTAAGGTAGAGGGGACAGGTGTATCCATCCAAATGAGGAATTCCCAGGGCCAAATGCACGTGCCCAAGGCAAAGCACGAGCCCAGGAAGGGGCTGTCAGTGAGGAGGAGCAGACCTGGGGCTTTCCCGACAGAGACCTTTAAAAAGTGGTCCTGAACATGCTGAAGAGCTAAAGGAAAACATGGACAACGAAGAGCACAAAGAGAACCTCAAAAGAGAAGTGGAAGGTATGAAAGGAACCAAACAGAGCTAAAGAGCACAGTCACAGAAATTAAAACTTCTCTTGAGGGGTTCAGCAGCAGATTGGAGATGGCAGAAGAAAGAATCGGACAATAAGACAACTGAAATCATCCAGTCTGAGGAAGTAGAAGGAAGAAAGAATGAAGAAAAGTGAACTCAGCCTGAGGAACCTGTGAGGACTCCATCAAGCACCCACATGTGCACTGCAGCCATTCCAAAAGGAGAAGAAGAGAGAGAGAGAAAGAGAGAGGGAGGGAGGGAGGGAGGGAGGGAGAGAAATAAATAGGCAGAGAGAATATTCAAAGAAATAATGGCTGAAAACTTCCCAAATTTAATGAAAGACATGAAAATGCACATCCAAGATGCTCAAAAACTCCAAACAAGAAAAATCCCCCCAAAAACATGCTGTGGCACATTACTATCAAACTGTCACATGCCTAACTTAAAGAGAGAATTCTTAAAGCTGCAAGAGAAAACTAAAGTGTCACACACAAGGGAGCCTCAACAAGATTAAGAGCTTATGGAGCAGTGTAGCTCAAGCAGTTAAGCACCTGTTTTGCACATACAAGGTCCTGAGTTCAATCCCCAGAACCTCCTTTAAAAAAAAAAAAATTGAGAGCTTATTTCTCCTTGGAAACCATGCAGGCAAGAAAGAGCAGCATGACATAAAAACTGCCAATCAAGAGTTCTATGTCTGGCAAAATAGGCTTTCAAAATCTGAGGTTAGATTAAGACATTCCAGATAAACAAAAGCTGAGAATTTGTGAAGACTAGACTGGCCCTACAAGAGATGCTAAAGGGAGTTCTGCAAGTTAAAAGGAAAGGACAATAGATCATAGATCAAACCCACATGAAGAGTTAACAGTCTACAGCTAGGGTACTGGCATAATGACATGGGTAAATGTAAATGCCAGCACTGCTGTAGTTTTGGTTTGTAACTGCACTCTATACTTCTTACAGGATCTAAAAGGCAAATGCATCAAATATAATGAGGAACCGGTCGTTATGGACTCATAGTGTATAAAGATGTAATTTGTGACGAGAGCTACATAAAGGTGGGGTGACATAGGGGTATGGGAACATAGTTTGTATATACTATTGAAGAGAAGTTGGCATCAAAGCAAACAAGATTGTTGAAGATTTAGGATGTTAAATTTAAGCCCGGTGGTAACTATATAGAAAATATCAAAGAATTGACAAGCTCATAGAGACAGAAGTACAGGGTGTCGGGTGGGGGAGTGAGGAGTTCATTCAAAATGCTTGCAGGCTTTCTGTTTGGGGACATAGGAAAGTTTATATTGTGAATATGTTCCCATGAAAAAGAAAAGAGAGAGCAACTAAAGAGATAAAGACAGTAAAGGACAGTACATGATCCTGGATGGGATCTAACAAGGAAGGAGAGAAGGCTCAAAAGCCCATTATTGGGACATGAAAAAAATATGGAATCTAGACTGGAAGCTTTATACCAATGTTAAATTTCTTGAACCTGATCATTGCACTTAAGGAGGACACGTAATTGACTATCCTTGTTCTTAGGAAATGTACATGGAAATATTAAGTGTTGAAGGAGCACAATGTATATAACCTGCTCTCAAGTGTTCAGAAAATGGATTGATAAATAGAAAGATGGATACACGGCTGTATTAGTCAGGGTTCTCTAGGAAAACAGAACCGACAGGAGATATCTGTAAATAGTATGAGGTTTGATAACATTGCCTCGATGCAACTGCAGGGATGCAGAGATTCAAGTTCCATAGGGCAGGCTGCAAGCCAGGAATTCTGATGAAGTTCCTCGATGAGTTCCCCAGGAGAAGCTGGCTGAGTGGAGATGGGAATTCTCTCTTCTGACTGCTGAAATCATCACTTCTCCTTGTAAGGCCTTCAACTGATTGGATGAGATGCCTCTCGTTGCTGAAGGCAATCTCCTCAGTTGATGGTAGATGCCATCAGCCATAAATGCTATTAACTTACTGATGATTTAAGTCCACAAAATGTCCTCACACGAACAGTTAGGCCAGGTGCTTGCTTGACCAAACAGCTGGGCACATTACCCAGACAGGTTGACACGTGAGCCGAACCATCACAACAGATAAATGGATAGATGGATGGATGATTGATAAAATGAAGAACAGTTAGCTAGAATGATGTGTCAAATGTGACCAAATGTTAAAATTAGGTCTGTGTACCTGGGGGACAGGGTATACTGGAGTTCTCTGTATGAGGTTTGTATTTTTTTGGTAACTGTCCTGCAAGTTTGAAAGTATTCCAAAATAAAAAGGTTTAAAAAGTAATCTTTCAAAAGAGATAAAGAAGCAACCTATATTTATCCTGAGAATGGTTATTTTGCTTTTGTAATTTGCATACCTGTCATAACATAAACTTAAATAATGTTCCAGATTTGGATAGTTTTTAAAGCAGTATTTCAAAGCATTTCAAAGACTGGCTGTTTATAAGATATAATTTAAACTTGAAATTGCCTAGGACAGACCCTCCAAAACTATACAATCAATGCAATTCCTATCAAATTCCTAACAGAGGGAGTGGATGTGGCTCAAGCAGTTGAGTGCCCGCCTCCCACATGGGAGGTCCAGGGTTCAGTTCCCAGTGCCTCCTGAAAAAAACAAAAACAAACAACAAGCAAAACAAATGATAAAACCAACTCGGGGAAGCCGATGTGGCTCAGTGGTTGAGTGCAGGCTTCCCACATATGAGGTCCTGGGTTCAATCTCCGGCCCCGGTACCTCAAAAATAAAAATAAAAATTCCTAACAGATATTCCGTTTTTGATTGAGAAATGGCAGGCTGATTTTAAAATTCATATGGGAAATATGTATTCAAATATAGATTCTTTTTAAAAAGTAAAAAAAAAATAAAAATAAAAAGCAGGCATAACAAAACTGACAATAAGGGGTCAGTAATGAAAACAATTTGGTGTTAATGAAGAAATGCACTGAAACACTATTTTAACTGGAGAGAAAATGGGCCGACACTTATCATTTCCAATTCATTGAGAATTTAATGTATGAGTTCTTCTCAGTGGAAAAAGGATGGATGTCTCATGCAAGACTTGGAGGAGTCCTTGAAAAAGAGAGTAGCAAGCTCCGTGTAGACATGAGGTGCATGTTGTAAATGCTATTTAAAATGTATCCTCAGGAAGAGTGCGGGGTGGCCAAGGGGACGGCTGCCTGTCCAACAGCAATCTCCCAGATTTGGTTCAAGCATGTGCTCAGCCCCTCTTATGAATCATGGTCGTTCTAGCGAAAAGCCATTTCCTGTCTTCAATGATTGATTTCGGGGTTAATGTGGGATCCAGCTCTGATCAATGAAATTTAAGGGCAACTCTGCTGGAGGCTTCTGGAAAGCCTTTATCCCTGTTAAAATAGAAATACATTTCTTGCTTGGATTCTGTGGAAGTTTGAAATTCTTTTATGAATCCGAAGAAGAGAAAGCTTGTGTTTTTGTACGATCTATACCTCCGGGTGCGATACCCTTTGATTGCATTAAATCATCTGAGGGGCCTTTGATTAGATTACTAAATGAGACTGCTTTAGGGCTTTGGATTGCCCTAAGTCAGTGAGGCATGACTCAGGTGAGTCTCCACATCCTTGCTGGGTCTGATATAAACAGACGCACAGACAGACAGACACAGGAAAAGAAAGCCAGCATATCTGATTCTGCGACGTGAGAGAGGACTGCAGGAAAACAGAAGCCTCTGAGAGGCTCAAAGATATGAGACCCAGAAAGAGACAAGCCCTGTGCCTGAAGGGAAGGCAGGGACCTTAGCCATCTTGCTTCACCACATGGCGACCCGCCAAGATCACCAGTAGATGACGGGTGAGAAAGCATCTCGGGTGGTACCTCGATTTGGACATTTTGTGGCCTTTGAACGGTAAGCTTTTACCCAGAATAAATCCCCATTATAAAAGCCAACAGATTTCTGGTACTTTGGCAAACAAAAACAGATATTGTGGTGAGATGACATAATCTTGTGACAGTGAGGAAAAGCCAGGAAATCTTCTCAAAGCTGATCTAGAGACCTGAAGCCACTGAGCTTATGAATTCATTAAACCCAGAAGTGCTTAACAGCACAGAACTTGTGGTGTGAGATTTATTAATTTAAAATATCTATTTAAAAAGAATTGTAGTCTGGAAATCTGTTATTTGCAACTAGTGGACCTCTACTGCATACAGCATGAGAAATATCATTATCAAACCCACCGTCAGCAGTCACTTAACACTGCAGTCGTTCCCTTTAAATTTAGGGGCAAGGTAACGTTTATAGACAATTCTCACCACTGCCAGTTAACATTCTCCTGGGAGCTCCAAGCGATGAAATAAGACGCTAAAAAAGAAAAATAAAGAGAGAACAGTCAGCAAAACTGTCATTTTGGCAGACAATATTATTATCTCCTTAGGAAAGACAGAAAATTACAAACGAATCAACTAATAACCTATTAGAAATAATAAGAAATGAATTAATGCAATTCAGTTAATGCAGAGCTTTAAATATAGTACTTTCCAAGCCAGTAGCTTTCCTATATGACAATAACCAATTAAAATACAATGAAAGTCACAATAATTGCAACAAACACAAAGTACCTACATTTAAACTTTTAAAACATATATGTATTAGAGAAGTTGTGAACTTACAAAACAATCATGCACATGTGTGGAATTCCCATACAATACCCCTCCACCAAAAAACTACATTATTGTAGAATTTTGTTACAGATTATGAGATATCATCAGACTATTACCACTAACTATGGTCTATAGTGTACATTTGGTATATTTTTCCCATATCCCCCTATTATTAACACAGTACATCTTGGCATTAATGCAAGAATATTACAGTATTGCTGTTAACTATAGCCCATAGGTTACATTAATTGTATTTTTCCCACGCTTCTCCACATTCTTACCACCATGCAATAGTGATGTACATTTGTTCTAGTGCATAGAAGAACTTTCTTGTATTTGTACTATTAACCACAATTCTCATCCACCCTTGGGTTCCCTGTTTTTCAGTCCCTAAATAATTCTCTAGCTTTCTTTCAATTGACTTTTACATCCTTAGACTACCCTTTTCAGTCACAATCCCATTTATAAACCAGTTGTGTTAGTTCTACTCACTATAATGTGTGACCATCAACTCTATTTCTACACTTTTACAGTCAAGTTAATTAAAACTTCTACATACATTAAACATCAGTACTCCTTCTCAGCCCTCCTCTTTTCTCCTAATAACCCATACTCTAGGTTTTAACTCCATGCATTTATTCTTCATATTTAGTTCATATTTATGAGACTATGCAATAGTTGTCCTTTTGTGTCTGGCTTACTTCACTTAGCATACTGTCTTCAAGGTCCATCCATGTTATCACATGTGTCCCAATGTCATTTCTCCTTACTGCAGCATGGTAAACCATCTTACGTATATGCCACATTTTGTTTATCCATTCGTTAGCTGAGGGACACTTGGGTTGTTTCCATCCTTTGGCGATTGTGAATAACACCACTATGAACATCAGGTGCAGGTGTCTGTTCGCATCACAGTTTTCAGTTCTTCTGGATATATTCCTAGTAGAGGAATTGCTGGATCATATGGCAGTTCTATATTTAGCTTCCTGAGGACCCACCAAACTGTCTTCCACAGAGGCTGCACCATTCTACATTCACATCGACAGTGAAGGAGTGTTCCTATTTCTCCACATCCTCTCCAGCACTTATTGTTGTGTTTTTTCAATAATGGCCATTCTATGCAGTGTGAGATGATATCTCATTGTCATTTTGATTTGCATTTCCCTAATAGCTAGTGATATTGAACATTTTTTCAGGTGATTTTTGGCCATTTCTATTTCCTCTTTGGAGAAATATCTATTTAAGTACTTTGCCCATTTTTAAATTGGATTGGTTGCTCTTTTATTGTTGAGTTGTACTATATCCTTATATAGAATGGCAATCAAGTCTTTATAAGATATGTCATTTCCAAATATGTTCTCCCACTGAGTGGGCTGCCTTTTCACCTTCTTGATGAAGTCCTTTGAATCACAAAAGTGTTTTTAAGTCTGAGGAGTTCACATTTATCCATGTTTTCTTTCATTGCTTGTGCTTTCAGTATAAAGTTTAAGAATCCGCCACCTACCACCAGGTCTTAAAGATGTTTTCCTACATTTTCTTCTAGGATCTTTATGGTTCTAGCTTTTATGTTTAGGTCTTTGATCCATTTTGAGTTAATTTTTGTATAAGGTGTGAGACAGGGGTCCTCTTTCTTTCTTTTGGCTATGGATATCCAGTTCTCCCAGCACCATTTGTTGAATAGACTGTTCTGCCCCAGCTGGGTGGGTTTGACAGGCTTGTCAAAAATCACTCGACCATAAGGGAGTGGATGTAGCTCAGTGGTTGAGCACCTGCTTCCCATGTATGAGATCCTGGGTTCAATTCCCAGTATCTCCAAAAAAAAAAGGAAAGAAAGAAAGAAAAGAAAAAAAAATCACTTGACCACAGATGTGAAGGTCTGTTTTTGAGCCATCAGTTCTGTTCCACAGGTTTATGTGTTTATCTTTATGCCAGTACCATGCTGCTTTACCACTGTAGCTAGATGTAGCAGTTTTTGACAGTTTGATATAGTTATGAATTCCAAAAATAGATATTGGATTATGCTGGTAAACTGGTCTGTTAATTGGGCATGATTAAGTTATGATTAGGGCGTTGACTGGGCCATGTCAGTAGGGCATTGAGCCCCACCCCTTCGTGGGTGGGGTCTAAAAGATAAAAGGCAAAGGACAGAGTTGGAGTAGCTCTGATGTTGGAGCTCTGAAGCTGAGGGTTAATGTGGAGCCCAGGGGAGTGAGCACACGGAGGAGCTTGGTCGTGAGGAAGGAGAGAAGGCTCCGGGAAAAGAGACGAGCCGTTCGCCTGATGGTTCACAGCTGGCCTTGTGGCGAGAGGCAAAGCCTAGAGGGCCTCATAGTCTACAGCTGACCTTGTGGAGGAAACAGAGGAGCTAAGGCCAGAGAGAAACACAGCCCCGGGAAGAGAGGAACCCAAGAAGCCTGAACCCTGGTAAATGTCAGCAGCTGTCTTGCTCCAGCACATGGCAGTGGATTTTGGTGAGGGAATAAATATGCTTTATGGCCTGGTAACCGTAAGCTTCCAGCTAAAATAAATACCCTTTATAAAAACCAACCAATTTCTGGTATTTTGTATCAGCACCCCTTTGGCTGACTAATACACTAGGAAATATGATTCAAAGTCTAGAAGTGAGAGTCCTCCAACTTCACTCTTCCTTTTAAAGATGTTTCCGGCTCTTCAGGGCCCTTTATCTTCCCAAATAAATTTGATAATTGTGTTTTCCATTTATTTAAAAACTGCTGGTGGGGAAAAAAAAAAAAAAAAAACTGCTGGTGGAATTTTAACAGCATTGCCTTGAATCTATGTATCAGTCTGGGTAGAATTGACATCTTAATGATATTCAGTCTTCCAATTCTTGAGCGTGAATGTTCTTCCATTTATTTAGGTGTTTGTTTTTTTATTTCTTTTAGCAATGCATTGTAGTTTTCTGAATACGTGTGCTTTATACCCTTGGTTAAGTTTATTCCAAAATATTTGCATTTTTGCATACTAATCTTATATCCTGCCACTATGCTGAAATTGTTTATTAGCTCTAGCAGCGTTGTTAGAGTTTTTTTCAGGACTTTCTAGGTATAGGATCATATCACCTGCGAATAGCAAAAGTTTTACTTCTTCCTTTCCGATTTGGATGCTTTTTATTTCTTTTTCCTGCTCAATTGCTCTAGCTAGAACCTCTAGCACTATATTGAACAACAGTGGTGACAATGGGCACCCTTGTCCTTTTCCCAATCTCAAAGCTTTCAGTCTTTCACCATTGAATACAATGTTAGCTGTGAGTTTTTCATATATGGCCTTTATCATGTTGAAAATGTTCCTTCAATTCCTATCTTTTGTAGTATTTTTATCAAGAAAGCATGCTGTATTTTGTCAATTGCCTTTTCTGCATCAATCAATAGGATCGTGTGATTTTTCTTCTTTGATTTATTAAATGTGGTGTATTACACTGATTCTTAGACATGGGTATATATGTCCTTCAATAAGGTTGGGAAAGCTTCTACCATTATTTCTTCAAATATTCCTTCTTCCCCTTTTCCCTTCTCTACTCCTTCTGGGATACCCATGACACATATGCATGCATGTCTCTTTCCATCATTTAGTTCCCTGAGACCCTGTTCAATTTTTTCCATTCTTTTCTTTCGTATGTTCATTTTTCGGCGGCCATGTCTTCAAACTCACCAATCCTTTCTTCTTTTTCCTCAAATTTGCTGTTATATACCTCCAGTGAATTTTTATTTCATTTATTGTGCCTTTCACTCCCATAAGATATGGTATTTTTCTATGTCTGCTTTCAAATTCTTCTTTGTGCTCAGCCAGTGTCTTCTTGACATCCTTAATCTCTTTAGCCATCTCATTTAATTCATTAAGGAGATTTGTTTGAACATCTCTGATTATTTGTCTCAACTCCTTTATGTCATCTGGAGGCTTAGTTTGCTCCTTTGGCTGGGCCATATCTTCCTATTTCTTGTTATGGATTGTAATTTTTTATTTTTTTATTTTTTTTTTTTTTTTGGTGTTTTTCATCACACTTACTAGATGTATTTATTCTGGGGCAATTTCTCTCTTTAGTTTAGGGCTTTCTTGCCCTTTCTCCCTTGCTGGTTGTTTAGTAGGAGCTGACTGTAAGCTGTGGAGGCTGAAGCTACCCACATTGCCCCAGGAACCAATGAATCTTCTCCCAAATTTCTCCTCTATCAGGGGTAAGGATGAAGCCACAGCCATATGTAGTAATCTAAGCCATGCAGGCCAAAACCATCTGTGGTTGCCCTGAGAGACTGATGAAGCTTCATGCCTCTTCCTCCCCTGCCTGGGGCAGGAACGGAGCTGCAGGTGTGGGCAGCAAACTAAGCCATGTGGGTCAAAACTGATGTAGCACCAGCCCCCTCCGCCCCTGCCCTGGGAGGGGATGGCCCAACGTTCTAATCTGTGTGAGCCAAAAGCACCTACGGTTGCCCTGAGAGGCTAAGGAAACACGGCTATCGGGGGGTGGGGATGGAGCCCCAGGTATCTGACTATTCAGTCTGTGCAAGTTGAAAGCATCCGCAGGTGTCCAGAGAGCCTGGTGCAGGAGGTGGGGCTGGAGGCTAGGCAAGGGCTACAGTCCGATCTTGGTGGAAAGAAGCCAGTCCCTAACTTCACAGTGATTTCCAGGCTGCTGCACTTCCCCTCACACCAGGGCTGGAGTTAAAATGGCAGCTACTGGTCTCTTTCTGACCTGAACAGGTTTAAGCTTTAGCTGTTCTTGGGATTATACTTTAGCCAGCTGAATTTACTAATCAGTAGATGAAGTCAATGCCCAATCATCTCTTTCTTCCCTGTTTTTGGGAAATGGAGCCTCCAACTCCAGCCACAGAATAGCTCTCAAGGTAGCTTGCACTGCCAATGAAGGATGGGCACCAGCCTATATGCCATGGGGTGCTCGGCTCAGAAATCTTCCTGGAGATGGGCAGTCTCCATCCATTATTTCAAAGATGTTGCAGGATGCTCTTCTGGTCTCCTGGCCCCCCAAACAGGTGCTTTAGATAGCTCTGGATGATACTAACTGCCCTGTAGGATGAGCTGACTCTCAGAGCTCCTTACCCTGCTGCTATATTGTCCCTCCTCTCTAAAATTTCTAAATGTTCAGAGCATGTATGAAGAGAACTGCAAACTTTTCTTGGAAAATATAATGGAATGTTTGAATAAATGGATATCCATTTCATGTACCTATGAGATAACTCATATTGAGACAAGTGTCAATTGTCTATTAGAAATTAAATGTATAAAGATGATTGATTTTCACCAAAATTCTCATGGATTTCCTTATAGAAAAGCAATAGAGGAGTAGATTTACTAAAACATAGCTGAAGTAACTGACAACTCTATAAAATAACTTTTAATAAATAATACATTTTGAATCAACTCCTGATTTATAATTGCTGCTTTCAGCAATTGTTATGCCCCTCTTACTTTACTAATGCACCTCCTTTGCACATAATTTCTGTGTTGCTAAAAATTATGCATGAATAAAATGGGCATGAATTAAATCACACCAAAAATATGAAGTGGTTTGTATCATTAGACATTAAAAATTTTGGAGCTAAAAGAGCATAATATTGATAGAGTCTACTGCATATTATGCTTTGTGAAGGTTATAAACTGGCCTCTACTAATTTCATGGTGACATATAAAACAAAGACTTCCAAAGCAAATTTCAAAGTCTGAATTAATTTGACGACATTTACACATGTCTTGATAATTAAGCTCTTGTCATCGATTGCCTGTGATAATGTTTAAAGAAGCTTCACAGATGTACCAAAGTTCACACTCTCCTTACATTTTCCAAATAGCTTTGGCCAATCCTTGATGGTTCATGAGCTTTTAAAGTGTGTATAGAGCCAAAAATATAAAGATATAAAAAAAGAAAAGAATAATAGTGTTTGGGGGGAGGTTTTGGGTCACAGAGAGGTCACAACTGTGGCAGGACAGGATCACTGGTGTGGGGAGTCAGTGATGGGAGGATGCATGCGGAAGGGTGCACCTGGGGCATGCCTCCACGGCATATGAATATGTTCAAGTTGTTATGGGTCATTGACTCGGTGGGTGGAGACACACAATAACCAAAAGAGTATTGAATTTCCATCCTGGGGAGTCCTGCTACATTCTCAGAGTGGCAAGAATCCGCCGAGTACATGGGCAGTGCCTAGCAAAGGAGGACAGACGTTTACACCAGGTCCTTGTTCTTGTGAAATTGAAACTTAGCCTTGTATTATATATTGCCTAATAGTTACCACCTGAAAACTGCCTTGCTGCTCAAATGTGGCCTCTCTCTAAGCCAAACTCAGCATATAAACACACTAACTTCCTCCCAGAGTGGGACATGACTCAAAGGGATGAGTCTCCCTGGCACCAAAGAATTATTACCAAGCACCAACAAGTGATGCATTTGGAAAAGACCATGACCAAAAAGGGGAAAAAATAAATACAAATGAGTTTTTATGGCTAAGAGATTTCAAAGAGAGTCGGGAGTTCATTCCAGAGTTTATGCTTATGCACATCTCAGCAGGCTCTCATTGACTGCCACAGTAAACAGTGACTCAAACAGCAGGACTCCTGAGGGCTCTGGAGACATCCAGACACTATAGGCAGGGCAGATAATCTCAGGAACTCTGCACCCTGTCAGTGAGCCTTACTTTGGAATATATGCTCCTCAATGTAACAGACTTAGACTCATTTATAATTTCCCTAAACATGACTTTTCTGCCCCTCTTATTTGAATCTATAATTAGCACTATACTTGTTAGATATATGTCCCATAGACTTAAATCTTCAGTCTGCTCATATGCCAGTTGAGCCGTGAATCTCCACCTTCTCTCCAGTTCATTGGACTTGCACAGGACAACTAATAAAGGAATGATGATGGACAACGTCCATCCCAAAAAACAGAAAGTATCCACAACTGCAAGCAAGACAGTTCCAGCCATTTGTCTCATGGGATCTAAGCCCCCCTCTCAATCAGAAATAGAGTGTGCATCATCATCCAAAAATCCTCTAGATCGAGGAATGAACAAGCATAAGGAAGGAATGCAACTATGGACTGAAATAGACATTGTTATTCTAGCAATGGAAGAAATTGTAACGTTGATTTAAAGGCAGTGGTCATCAAAGTTTCTGAGGGGAGGGAGAGGGAAGAATAGGTAACACGGGGCATTTTGGGGACATTGGAATTGTCCTGCACGACATTGCAATGACAGATACAGGCCATTATACATTTTGTCAAAATTTATAAAATTGTGCAGTGCACTGTGTAAACTATAAAGTAAACTATAGCCCAGGGCTAGTAGCAGTGCTTCAATATGTATTCATCAAGTGTAACAAATGTACCACACTAACGAAGGATGATGTTAATGGGGGAAAGTGGGGAGGGGGAGGGGGGCGTATATGAGAATCCCTTATATTTTTGATGTAACATTTATGTAATCTAAAGCCTCTTTAAAAATTAAAAAAAAAAAAAATAAAGTGTGTTTAAAGGGGTTTAAATAATAGTGTATTAGAACCAATGACAACAGGAGAATTATTTCTTAGAAGGTGTCACGGAATCTTGCAACATTTAAGAAATGTTATTTTCTTATTGTCATACTGCTGTAAAGCTAATTGGGAATGGGGTTGAAGGAGATGGGAAATGAGTTCTAATAAAGAGACAGGAAAGTATTAACATTTTGAATTTCCAGATACAGAGAACTATACGAATATTCAATTCTTTTCTGATTACAAAAATAATAAAAAGCAATGTGAATTTCACTAAACAATCCTCAATGGCGTTGACTGAACCCTTGAAATAATATTCCTCCTAAGGAAAGCACTTGGTTCTGAACGTGCCTTTTCCCTGAGGCGCTTTCACCACAAGCCTGGGACAAGGATTGGGTGCAGGTGGCTTATTTGAGAGATGACCCTAGGAAGCAGAGCTGAGGGGGTAAAGGAAGTGGGGTCGAAAGAGAGAAAAGCGCTTTTGGGTGTGCGAGGAGTGGACTACACGGTTCTGCTGGCGACCCTCTGAGGAACCAAGGAAAAGGAGGCTCGGAACGCTCCCACGGGAAGACTGAGTGTGTATGTCCTCCTCCACTGGTTGAGGCTTGGCCCCTAGGTGTCACCTGTCCTTGAACTTCAGGGCTGCACTGTTCGCTGCTGAATCGCCTCTCCAGGCCTAGGGAAAGCAGCGCGGAGATGCCAGCAGCGCACCAGGTGCACAGGGCGGTGGCGAAGGGAGTTGCCCACCGCCGACGTGCTGAAAAATCAGTAGCTAAAGAGCTGTGCCAATTTGTTTATCAAGCGCCTGCCACACGATCCACACAAAAGTCTATGAGAAAGGTAAACACAAACCATTTAATGAGTTAATCCGACTAAGGCCTCTGAGAATTACTCAGGAAAACTGGAAACAAAAAATAGATGGCATTTCACTTCACTTCAACAGACCAAGGTGCACACAGGTGTGGGCAGAGATAGCCGTCACTTCTAAAAACAGTCATTTCAAACATCTTTGTGGCAGAATACGTAGAGACCACAAGTTGTTATGGCCATATCCCCTATTTCAAACACCCCTATTAGGAAAAAAAGTGATGGAAGAAATGCAAGGTTAAGGATTATTGAACAAATGTTGAATTGCTTCTTCAGGCAATCAACTCACAATCTAATTAGAAAGGAAGAAGAGTTTCAGTTTCAAAAGTGAAAGACGTGGGAGCAGATGTAGCTCAAGTGGTTGAGCACCTGCTTCACATGTACAAAGTCCCGGGTTCAATCCCCAGTATCTCCTAAAAACAAAACAAAGAAAGAAAGGGAAAAAAAAAAAAACCTCTCATTGGGTAGAAGATGTAGCTCAGTGGGTGAGTGCCTGCTTCCCATGTATGAGGCCCTGGATTTAATTCCCAGTACCTCCTATAAAAAATAAGTGGAAGACCTGTTGCCAGATAGTTGGCAAACACAATTGAATGAGTGGCTTTCAGTTACTCTCCCTGAGCGTTACTTTCTTGGACTAAATGATCTCACAATTACTCCATAACTAACATTCAATGAGCTTATGGCCCAGCCTCCACACTTAAGAGCACCAGAGGAAGGGCATTACTGAGAAAGATATCTAAGTAAAACCTAGAGTGGGTAGAAGTCATGGAGCATGTACCAGTCGGTTTATACTGCATAACAAATCACCCAAAATCTTGCCACTTAAAACTACAAACGTGATTCCTCCTGATTTCGTGGGTTGGCTGGGTGAGTCTGCTCATCTGGACCAGCTTGCCCAATGCTGGATGATCTAGAGCAGGGGTCAGAAAGCCGTTTCTGTTCACATTGTTATGGACCATCTGCCTTCACTGCAACTACTCAACTCTGCTGTTGTAGTGCAAAAGCAGCCACAGACAAGACAGAAACGAATGACATGGCCACGCTCCAGTAAACCTTATATACAAAAACACATCTGGGATGGATTTGTCTGACAGACCACAGTTGGCCAACCCCCACTCAAGAGTTAAATCACCCACACATCTGCCATTGGGTCACCATCAGTCAGGGGCTTCGTGTCTCTCCTACGTGGCCCCTTGTCCTCCATCAGCCTGGCCTCTTTCATCCACGTGGTGTTCTCGGGGTCCCAGATGCAGCAGGAGAGCAGACCCCATTGCACGGCACCTTCCACACCTCTGCTTGTGCACAGTTGCCCAGTGGTCAAAGTGAGCCACGTGGCCAGAGATGATCCCTGGATGGAGGGATGGGAAAGTCACAGGGTCGAGTGGTGTAGGTACAGGGGTGGAAGAAATATGCAGCCATTTGTATAGCAGACACAGGGAGCTCCATGAAAAAAGTATCTGCAATGAATCCAAACTTCTAATCATTTAGATGCACTGAGCCCTGAACTTATTATAGTGATAATGTTTTGAGATGGCATGAAATAGACTTCATTTCTCCTTAAAAATGAATGTAATGTGATCATTTCAAGCTTCCCTGCATGGAAAGGAATATATCACCTGGGGAGTTTCAGAGTTCCTCTGACAATAAAAACTAATTTATAAGGTTTATAGCGATTAGGCCATTAAAGAGTGGATTAATACAATCTTTTGGAGTTAGGTATTTTTTGGCAACCTTTATATGAAAAGAGATGTCTATAGCCTGCAGCAGTAAGTAAAGTAAAGAGTACAATTATCACCTAAGACTAAGCAGGCACAGTTCACGCCATCTTTTTCAATCTAGTTTGATCTCTGTCCTCTAGGTATTGAATTCACAGGACAGAAACCCACTGAAGTTTTATTTCATAGGAGAAAAGCACCAGAGACAGTGGTCTGAGAAAATGGAGAAGCACCCTTACAAAGCCGAAGGTGGACTTTCCCCTGAATGTTTTATCAAAAAGATAAAAATGAAAGTTGGAATGTTTGGTTATTGTATTTGGTTTTCAAAATTATAGATGGAATTTCATGCCATCCATGGTCAAATCTGCTAGTAATACTCATTTAATTTTAAAGCGTTTAAAAGTTTTATTTGTATCAAGGTGGCTCCTTAATTTGTCAGCTAGAGAGAAGCATAAAGATATACAAAATAGAGAGGCATTTGAAACAAGAACGAAATTTCCTGTGCAGAAGAGAGATGCCTTCTGTGTTTGGCCTGATCTGACTTGCTGTTTTCAAGATCAGCATCTAAGCAACAAAACCGGGGCCTGCCTACCTTCTAGCTCTCAGCAGGGGGAAAATAAATGTCTAAGGTAACCCTTTCAGATCACAAGTAATCCGCATTCTTAAGCATGCAAAGAACCATGTAAATTACTTTATACATTTCCCCTTGAGGGGAAGGGAAGCGAATCTCACTGCCTGGAACAGGGGTTCTTAAACCCAACCAGTGGCCGCATGAGCACCTGGGGACTTGTTAGACATGCATGTCCCCTGCCTCGACCCCTATTCACTGAATCAGAGACTCAAGAGGCGGCGACCAGCAAGGTGCTTTAAGAAGCCGGCCAGGTGACTCTGACGCCCGCGTTTAAGACGCATGTACTGCGTTAGAAAATGGCAGCATGCAATTATTACACTAAGAGGGCATATGAAGTCAAGGACGTCTGATGATTTTAAGCTATCTCCCTTAGGCAATCCCCACGGCCCACTCGCTTCTTTTGAATTAGGTATTCGATGAGGAGTTTCTAGTGATAAGAACACAAGTTGGCTTCTGAGAGAAGGTTTAATTGATAAATCTCGTGCTGCGAGCATTTCTTTTCAAGTCAGGTGGGGTCAGTGTAGCTGAGGAGGCATTAGTGAGACAAGCAAAGGTAGGACACGGAAGTAAGACAAAATTCCATCTCGCTTTTACCAATAGTTTCCGAGAGGTGTGGACTCGTTGTAACTACATGGGATGCACTGGGATGGAAGGAAGACTATCCAAGAGCCTGACACAGTGCCCTTTAGGGAAGAGACTCACAAGATAAGCCCAGCCTAAACAAGAGGCTTTGCCATTCACCCAGAAATATGCACGTGGTATTTCACTCCTTTTAAAGAAAACATTAAAAGTTAACAGTCACTGGAAAGTATTAGTGAGAAATACATGGAAAGGAGAAACCAGACAACAAAGCAATTTGGTACAAAATGATGGGTGGGGGGTCAAACTGGACGTAATGTGGGTCTGAGAGCATCTTTACTTACCGGGTGGGCTCCTGAGAGTTTACATTGATTTTGTTTTGCTGCTTCCTAATTTCAAGAAAAAAGTTCCAAATCTCCAGGAGGTCAAAGTTTAGATCTTACGTTCTAGCCATTCATGCCATCTCCTGTTCCTACTCTCAGGCATGGCTCTTTGGTAGAAAAACATATTTCACAGCACTTTACAATAGTCAGTTAATTGAAAGCAATTTCCAAACACTTCTCTACCTGGCAGAGCCAGCTGGGGGATGACGTACTGGGGCACTAAGAGTCACACCTGATAGCATTATCATCTGATCCCAAAAGTTTGACTTCTGAAATGTCCAAGTGCAATTGCCAGCCTGTGGAAAGTCTTCTCTCAAATAAGGTAGAGGTCATCAAAACTCAGGGAGAAGAGCCTCTTAAAAACCAAGAAAACTGGTCATCTGTATGTGTACCCTACACATTTGTCCAGTGCAGCTAATCAAGGTGGTTCTGGTGTGACTATTGCTGAGAGCATGGTTTTCTAGAATAAAAGTGGAAATGGAGACCTTTATTAGTTTTTTTAGAGAATTACAAGCCTAAGGCAAAGCAGCACTGACTGGTGTTTGTCCCACATTTGGATCTGAAATTTCTCTTTCCAAAATAAATCACAAACTTGGAAATGATATTTTATATAGAATTATTTGAAGAAATGACTCAATCTTTTTTAAAGATTGTTTTTACATCTTTAAAAAAGAAGTTATAAAAAATGTGCACTGAGGAGGAAGTTAGGATATTTCCTGATGCGTTATATTGTATGACTAGTTTACTTCAAGTAATTATTTGCTACTTCTAGAAGCTATGTACGTGAGTTATAACCTATCGACAGTGCAGAAATTAAGCATGATTTCCACAGAACCAAGCCTAGACTGAGAGACAAAATGAACTAGTGCAGAGTTCATATTCAGTGTAACAGGATCTGATAAAAACATTACAAAGCAGAGTCTTCATATTTAACTCAAACTATGAGTGTGGTCAGCCTCTTACGGCAACATATTGAAATGAAAATGTTCACAAACGATCAGTCTTATTGTCTTTCTACAAATTGTATCTGCAACTTAATAAATCATAATTACATGTGCTTTTGAGGGGGTTGATACTGAAAAAAAAAATCCAGAAGATGTGAGTTTGATGCTTTAGTCTATTGAGAATTTTAAATAATGCTTTTAATTTTTTTTAAATCAGCTAAATAGATGAAAATTCAATAGTGCCTATTTCCACCAGCCTGAATTAACCATTATTCACATTTTAGCAATTTTTATCAGCTCTTTTCTACACATGTCTGTTTAAAAATTCACAGAAGTATGATCATATTGTCTTTAGAAACAATAAAAAATGTTTTCGAAAATACTGACCCCCCATGGCCCTTCTACCCCAACCCCAACCCCTGCCACCTGCGCAGGTTGGCTGCTGTGCTGAGACAGGCGCAGTCCCCCAGGTGCCTTATTATAAGTTCCCCTGTACACGGACGTGCAGACCATGAACACGTGTAATGTTGCTTTGAGTGATTTTACCTACACAGATAGTGCTATGTACGGTTTGTCTCCTTCTGTGTGTGCGTCTCTTCTAAAGTTTTCTCTCACTTTTCATTTTAAACTAAGACACGCATTGGGTCTTTACATTAGTGGCCTCTGAGAAAGGAAAAAGTGCTGCCAGTTAAGGTTTCACATAATGGTTTTATTACTCAGAATTACCATTTTACATTTATTGAAATAAATCACTCAAAAGTACAGATTATTTAGAAAGATATTGTTCATTTATATCACCCATGTGAACGCATAAGACAGCAAAGTATAAGCAAAATAAGCTGATAAAGATATTCCCAAAGCAAAACCTCGTCACGTTGAGACTCCCAGGCTTCTAAATCCCTGCTGGGCTCCGAGTTGTGGACACTCGGGTT
This sequence comes from Tolypeutes matacus, assembly GCA_026826555.1. Classification (NCBI taxonomy): domain Eukaryota; kingdom Metazoa; phylum Chordata; class Mammalia; order Cingulata; family Chlamyphoridae; genus Tolypeutes; species Tolypeutes matacus. Next base: position 2,689,552 of record JAKSZT010000049.1, on the reverse strand, counting down.
ACGCCGTACCGTGTGGTCCTCTGACCCAGAGCGAGGCCGAGACGGCTCCTGGCAGCGCCACTCTTGCCCCAGGATTTCCTTCCAAGCTGCTCACACTGAGTGTCCAGGTTTGACATCAGCGTGATCTTCATCTCCTCCGACAACAGCTAAGACTCGGGTTTCTTTCAAATGGCTGTGAGATCTGTGGACTGAGACGCCCTCAGCTTGCAGGTGGTCCGTCGTGCCACTGGCCATCAGCAGCTCTGTCACAATTGCTGCCCAGCTGAAAGCAATTACAAGACATCCTCAGTAAAAGGCATGGCACTTCCAGAGTTTTTAAAATGTCGCAAATGATAGGCGTCTTAGAATCTATGCAACAAGGCCATCGCCTTTATTTTCTTTAATGAATCTGAGAGATTTTGCCAATGAGTTTAAACCCATTTTATTTATACTTATCACCGACATAGATGGACATATTTGTGCCATTCTGTTATCGGAGCCAGTGTCTAGGTTCCTGGCTTCATCATGAGGAAGAATTCAAGGACGGGTCACGAACCAATTAGGCAAGCAGAGAACTTACTGGGGGGGTAAAGCAAGAGGAAGAAAGTGCACCTTCAGACATAGGGGCGGACCTTCTCAAGGGAGAGAAATGCGAAGCTCTGCCCCGGGGTCCCCTGTTTTATTGGGGTACAGGGCTCCAGGACCTGCACTGATAGGCATATTTGAGACTAATGAGGGGACTCTATTGGGTGGTTTGATTTGCTTTGGGGTGTTGAGCTGCCTACCTGCGGTGACTGACCTCTGGTCACTGTGCACTAGATGTGAGGTCACCTGAAAGTGGGTGTGTGTGTGGGGGGGGTGACCCTCCTGCCCCGTCCCTCTTGCCCGCCATGTAATGATGTTGCTGGCTGCCTGATGATAACACAGCCTTTGGGCATGTGCTGTGAGTTGTGAGCTGCAGGCATGTGCTGTGAGCTGCAGGGGGTGAGCTGTTAGCTGCAGGGCAAGTGATGTGAACTGCAGGGCGTGTGGTGTGAGCTGCAGGGCGTGTGCTATGAGCTGCAGAGCGTGTGATGTGAACTGCAGGGTGTGAGCTGTGAGCTGCAGGCATGTGCTGTGAGCTGCAGGGTGGGTGCTATGAGCTACAGGTGTGTGCTGTGAGCTGCAGGCGTGTGCTGTGAGCTGCAGGCGTGTGCTGTGAGCTGCAGGCATGTGCTGTGAGCTGCAGGGCATGTGCTCTGAGCTGCAGGCGTGTGCTGTGAGCTGCAGGGCGTGTGCTCTGAGCTGCAGGGCGTGTGCTCTGAGCTGCAGGGCGTGTGCTGTGATCTGCAGGGTGTGTGCTGTGACCTGCAGGTGTGTGCTGTGAGCTCCAGGTGTGTGCTGTGAGCTCCAGGTGTG